>JAMPIV010020808.1:612500-687045 GCA_024509875.1 Oreohelix idahoensis | reverse complement strand
GTTTTACTGGAATCTGAATAGTATCCTTTACTCAGATCCACCTTGAGAAATATTTTAGCTTTATTTAGTCTGGCAAAAACAGCTGGATTTGTATCCGGCAATGGATCCACCTGTCCCTATCTGTAATAGCATTCAGTCTCCTGTAATCTATACAGAGTCTATGTTCTCCAGAGGGCTTCCTTAAGAGGTACAACACCGGAACTATATGAGGATTCACTGTGTGAAATAATTCCCTCCTTCAATAGATAGTCTATCTCTTCCTTCAAAGCTTTCTCCTTAGCAAACGGAATCGAATATGGTTTCATACAGACAGGTGTGGGGTCTATCAGTTTCATATCATATTCCAATAGGTTTGTATGCCCTGGTCGGTCCTGTTAACACCTCTGCATGATTATTTAGAACCTGTTGCACTCTCTCTTTCTGAGTTTTCGTTAAATGTGTACTGATTTTCACCTGTGCTGCTGTCTCACAGGGGTGTAATGGATATTCAAATGATGAAAGTGGTTCCTTTTTCATCTCCATGGCGATGGACAAGGTCAACAAGTGTGTCTCTCCTGATGTTCTCTTTCCAAATATTTCTTCAGGAGATTCACATGATAGATTTTTTTCTTTCCCCTTCTTATCTATCTTATAATTTGTTCTAGACACCTTCTCTAAAACTGTATATGGACCCTGCCATCCAATTTGTAACTTATTCTGACTCCCGGGCAAAAGAAGCAGTACTTTCTCTCCACAGCCAAATTTCTGTCTTTCGCCTTCCTGTTATAATAGGCAGCATGTTTCTTCCTGGCTTGTTTCAAATTTTCATTGGCAAGTTTCCAGCCAGGTTTTAAACGAGTGGTCAGCTCATTCACATATTGGTATGAAGATGTAATGTTTTCCTCTGCCTTTTCATCAGTCCACGTTCTTAACAAAGCTACATATGGACCTTTAATTGTGTGGACCTATTTGTCCATGCACCGGTATGGTCTCTTCCACTCGAAGCTTTATAGTGATGATTTTTCCTCCCAGAATTATCATTCACAAAACGACCGCTACCAATTTTTCTTTTGGGGCTTTCTCCCCACTTAAAATTCTTGATGAGAGATTTCCTCTCTACATCCTCTTCCTCCAGTTTGTTTAAGTCCGATTGAGGGATTTTCGACTTATCCTGGGGTAAGACATCTTTTTGCACTCTCCGCATAGTGGCCATTGTAAAACAGTTAAGTGAAGCTTGTCCGTGAAAAGGGGCTTCCCATTCCATTTGGTCCACTTTATCAAATCTATTTTTCTTTTTATTATCAGGCCTAATTTTGCCCCGTGGCGTGTCCAGGTCCTGATCCATGTTCCACTTGTGGGTGTTCCCTCATGTGCTATGCTACACCTTTCTACAAAATTCTCAATGTCCCATCTTGCTTTAGGCCAATAATAATTGTGAGCCACCTTTTGAATGATGGTACCTATTTTCTCATGGTCCCCATCTGGTTTCACATGTAGGCTCCTTATTAAGTCTGCCCTATATCTTTTAGGAAGTACCAGCTGTCCCTGACCTTTGGATCTAGCTCCAGTCTTCCTATACATCAACTTGTTTTTCATGTAAAAATCTCCCTTGCCTGGAGTTGTATGACAAGTTGACAATTTTCTGAAACAAGGCTTGAGTGTTTTATCCCCAGCCTGTGCCTTCCTCATCTCTTCTGGAGTGGTATCTAACATAATATCCTCCTCCTGTCTTGAGGTCGACCTGACCTGAAGGGTTGCCATATACACAGGTTTCCTTCTGCAACGGTCAGTGTCATGATTGTCCATCTGACAATTCTTACACCACCTTTTTCCTTGGTTGAAAGATTTTCTTTCATCATATTTCCTTTCATCGAATTGTGGGAATTTATTTTTATTTTCATACCGTGGCCTATCAAATTGGTGCTTACCTTGTTTTGATCCTAGGATCAAATTTATTAAAGTTCTGTGGTGCCCTAAAGTTATCCCACTTGTTTCTTTTTATTACCTGTTACCTCTGCTTGAGCTGCTTGATACCTTTCAGCAACATTTAGCAACTCACCCAGCCTCTCTGCACCTTGTTCCATGAGAAACTTTCTCAGGTCTGGAGCCATGGACTCTCTTAATTGCTCTATAAGGACCATTTCCTTAAGATCTTGGGTTTTCCCCAGAGAAGTCCATTTCTCCAAGTATGTCTCTATTCGTGCAGAAAACTGGTGATAGGTTTCACCTGACAGTAGTTTAGCATTCCTAAATTTTTTCCTATAAAATTCTGCATTCTTTTCATATCTTAACAAAAGAGCCTGCTTTAGTATGTCATAATTTTCCTGATCACCTCTGCTCATTTTTGCAAAAACTTCATAAGCTGCCCCACGAAGTCCCTGAGATAACTTTAAGCTCCACCTTTCTCTCTCTAACCCATACGTGGTAGCTAATAGTTCGTACCTATTTAGGTAGCTCTCTATATCATCGTCTTTCTCAACAAAATGATCTAAATGAAAATTCATAGCTGAGGTTGAGGCTCCTTGGCTAGCAGTGGCATCAGAGGCAAAGGGACTGGCACCATTTTCAGGAGCATGGCCTCTTGATACTCAAAAATCCCTAAGTCACGGTAATACTCATGTTCCCTTTGTAATATCTTTTAATTCTTTGCTTCCCTTCTGCAGCTACAATTTCTCCTCTCTTTTTCCCTTTTCTTTCTGCTGCAGCTCCAATTTCTTTCTTCTGCCCTCCCTTTCTGCAGCTAATTTCTTTCCCTCTGCAGCTAATTTCTTCTCTTCAATTTCTTAGCCTGTCTTATTTCCTCGGCTTCCAATGCTTCTCTTTCTGCCAGACCTATCTCTTAGTCTCAGCCTCCAGCTGCAACCTCTTAGTCTCAGCCTCAGCCTCAAATAGTAAACTTCTTAATTTCCCTTTGTCAGCCTCTAACTTTCTTTCGGCTCTCAAACCTTCTTTCTTCGCGTTCAATAAATTTGTCCACATTTATTTTCGTTGACAATTGGTGCGGTGACATAGGCAACCATAACTTGCTCCCATCTAATCCTAACTCTTTTGCAGTCTGAACACAGCAACTATCGAAATTTTTGGCCAGGTCCGCCAATTGTTGTATCAGGTTAAAATTGCATTATTAACAATGTTCCCTAACCCAACAATTCAATCTCTTTAAATATATATTTTCTAATGGACAACACAGGCACCGTGTGAGAGCTCAACCTTATTGTAATTCCACCCAAGGAAATACCTTTTAATTTCTTATTATTTCCCTGAAGTGAATTACCCCTTATTTTGGGGGGTGTGGGGGAGGGGGGGGGGGGGGGGGGAGGGTGGGGGGGGGGGGGGTGGGGTGGGGGGGGGGGGGGGGGGGGAAGGGGGGGGGGGGGGGGGGGGGGGGGGGACTTGTTTGGGGGGGGGGGGGACTGGGGGGCAGCTGTGGGGGTATGGGGATTCTAATAAGAGTAGTGTGTTTATAGGGTAACCTTACTTGCTGCCAGGGGGTGTATGTGTGATGGATCCTTGGGAGTCAGCATTTATTCTGGAATAGTGTGATGTGACTACGTTGTATATGGTCCCTAGTGGTATGTGTTGTATGAAGTGGGGTGAAGTATGTATAACTAACAACAACAGGGGGGGAGATAAACAATTTAAACTTATGTTTTGTTGAACAGGGGCACTTGACAACACTGTGACACTCACATACATAAAACACTCTACAAGGAATTTAAAGGACCGTCCCACATGACAGTTATTGGGGCAAATAAACAATATGTATTGCTGTTTGGGGGGTTGTCATGAATGGACAAACAACAGTGTCCCTGAGGCCCCGTTTTTTAATTCTTATGTTCCCTGAAGTGAATTACCCCCAATATTTGTAATAGGGAAAGATTCAAAATCCCAAGAGCGAGACCCCAATATATGTGGTGAAGTGGGATGTTATAAATATTTATAGGGGACTTAGTGTACTGACTGAGATCAGCTGTGAAGGTATATATATCTAATAAGAGTAGTGTATTATATATAACCTTACTTGCTGCCACATATGTATACCTCAGTCAGAATTATTCTGGAATAGTGTGATGACTACTTTGTATGTCTAGGGTATGTGTATGATGAAGTGTAAGTCATAACAACAACAGACAGATAAACAATTTAATTTATTCCACCACACTTGACAACACTGTGACACTCACATACATATAACACTCTAAAGGATATCTTAAAGGAGTCACTGATAACTTTTCAAATAACAATATGTATTCATTGCTGTTATGAATGAATATGTGTCCTGATTCAAATACAAAGGGAACCAGGAATCACAATCAATTTTACTTACAAGTTATATGTACAGAATTTATCCATATGAATATTGTAGTGACATATATTATTAAAAGTATCCTATGTGTGTCAGTTGTGTAGTAGTAATATGAGGTAATACTGGTTTTGTTTTGTTCAAGCTCTGTTGGTATTTGTCATCATGACTTCAATAGTTTGTCTTTATTGGAACTAGTATTGGAGATGTTCTCAGTTCCTGATATTAAAACAATTTACTTCCCCTCTTAAGTTTATGTTACAATGTTATTTTAAGATGGGGATACATAATTTTGAGCTCAGCTGGCCACATCAGCTTATCTTGCGTGATGGCGGCAGGAAAAGACTCCTCTGCTCGATTTCTCCCCTGTGCTCTGGAGACACCTCACTGATAGCTAAATGGACCAAGGAGTATGCTGTCCGACTCTGGATTCAGCAAAGCTCTGACCAGGTGCTGCTCAATACCATCAAGACCACGGTCCCACAATTCATGGAAACAAACACAGATACGTTGATTAGCAATGAATTCTGGCACAAATACTGGCAAAAATTCCCATCTGCTTATGTTCCAGGCTTTTATTTAGCAAAAATATGAGCTGGCTTCAACGCACTGTTGCTTTATCAAGCTTATTTGAACTAGTGGTCTCGAACTAACGCTCCTAAGTGAGTATATCAGCGAGTCTGGCCAATGGAGCCACATTTCGACAAGTGTTTGAAAAAATTTTACCTTCCTACGTCTCCCCTAACAACCAAAGATAGTATTTATAGTCCGACCAATCGTGTTTAGTCTTATATTTGTTGCGCTCCAATCAATTTGGAGTTTACATGGTAGGCTATTTCCGTACGCACGGTTTTTTTAAACACGTTATAAAAAAAATTTTATGAGCAGAAATGATTTCATGCTGTCAGGCATCCCCACTATTTTATTTTGGTTATAACTTGTTAATTCCTAGACTATTTGCGTAACGTTTTACATATTCTTTGTCAGCAAGCCCTAAGGAACCCAAATATACAAATTCAATAGAGCTAATATGCTGCGTTCAAAATATGCAATTCCTTCTACCTCCTGTTTCGAAGATGTGCTGTCTGGGTACTGTAATGTTTTCAACCGTAAACCCATCTAATGTTATCTTTTCTAATAAGAGTTTTTCAGGATTTAAAAACCTAACTCTGGGAAGGGTAGTGAATTTATCACTGTCCGTCCGAAAAAGTTAGTGCATGTGGCCTTACACGCGTGATAGTAGTAATTGTGTATCGCGCGACGCGTGTTTTGTGTTGCACGTGTTCGGCTTTATGCCTCTCCCTTCTCTCTATCCTTTAGTCCATCTGTCTTTAGTTACGCCGTGTATAAAATGGAATGAATGAAATATTAAAATTAGGTCATTGTTCAGCTTGGTATCTCAATGTTTTTGCAAGAAATACAGCACACGTTTCATTGAAGAACGCGGGTAATAATACAGTAGGCTTTTACTATCAACGTGAAAGCGTTACAATTTGCCGACGAAGTAGAAAACAAAAGGGATTTTGCGTACAGCCATTGTTATTTTACCATTGCTCTTTTCTTTATTATATGTATTTATTAGGCTTTATATTTACCTGATAATTTATATATGTGGATTAGAATATTTCACGACAGGTCTGGCGAAAGCGAATATTCACGGTGTATTTCGCCTGGTGCAGGGAATGCTGTAGACATATGTCTGCTCCTATGTCTGGCCAGACGAATATATTCACAGTTTCATCTCTGACACCTAATGCAATAGAATGCATTTTAACGCTCTCTCTCTGACACGTTATGTCATAAATGCGTTTTCCAGTATGAGAAAGAAAACGGTAAAGTTGAGAATTGGGAAGAAAATATTTTTCGCAAACGAATGGTTTGAAAAATACAGGAAACGGGTAAAGAGTGATAATAAAATAGAGGACACGGGTGAAGAAAAGAAGAGTATATAGAGAATTTAATGATCATAACTCTCTGAGACAGGAACTATGGCATTCTCTAATAAGATGAAGAGATGCTATGATGGCATTTGTTTGCCTACACTCCATAAGGGGTTGGGCGACGCTCCTCCGGTGGCAGAAAACTTCGTTTTCTTTCTTAAGGGCTGGGGGGTGGGGGGGATGTCACGTCGCGATTTCGCTGTGACGAAAGAGTAGACTGGTAACGCTGAGTTTGGCAACCTTGAGATAACTTGACCCCGCAGGTCATATGACCGGACGGGAAGCAGAAACAAGTTTCGGCGCAAAAGTCAGTTTCCTTCTAGTTAGTGCCCTAATGAGGTCGCTTAGAGTTTTCCCTTGTCAGCATTTTGCTGAGGAGAGTGCCGTGAGAGTTGTATCCTAAGTTTTGCCTCAGTGCGGATCAATTGGATTATACTGTGTTATGCTAGATGTGTTGTATTATCTAGTGGCAGTTTATATGTTCCGCAAATTAGAATTGGTTTATGTCTGAGCATTTTCACTGTCATAGATGATAGCCGCTGTGGTGAACGGCAATAAGTACGTTGTTTGTACAGGGCTGACATACTGTGTTGTATGAGGCTAATAGTTACAGTTATTCTCTGGCATAGATTTACGTATTTCATATGTTTGTTAGTCGCGTGTGGCGGTATGGTGTGCAGTTATTTATGAAAGGGAAAGTACTTGTAGAAAGTGTTAATCTTTCTGTGTCAGCCATTATATGTTGTGGTCATGCTTCTGGAGAGCGAGCCTATAAGTATTAGTAGTGATTGCTAATATAAATCCACAATATTAGTGGTCCTGACAGTGGGTAAGGTGCAGATGTTACTGGTGGTTCATAGGGTGTTGGTAGAGGGGGGTAATTTCTGTTAGGGGATGGATAAAATGCACTGGCCGTGGCGATACAAACCAGTAAGATGATCATTTTAATCCGACTCATTGTATCAATGTTCTAGACTTTGTACGTAGCTGGAAGAATTAGAATAAGGAAATAATTGTTAGTTATGTTTCATAATTTTTTAACTACAGCAGTTTTGTGAGCACTTAATATCCACCTATTAAGCCAGGAGACAACCGAATAAATAGAAATACCCTGAACGGTGCCATCAGAATTTGAACAACGTTTAGGTTTTCTTCATTATATAAGAAAACCATTTAAAGAAGACAGTTGTCCCGTAAGAAGACAAATTAACCTGCTAATTTTGTAAAATACTGAGTAAAGTTAGGACGCATACTATCATCGCAACAATTTGTCATCGTTATGAACAATATTTTCACGTATGTAAAAGATAAACTATGTTATCAAAATCAACCTTCTTTTTTTTTTTACGTTCGCGAAATTATTTTATGTCTAACCTGACATTGATTTTACGTGAGTATCCCTTTATTTCTTGTACAGAGACAGGTGTCCCTCGCCATTCAGGCAAATACTCGCCGATTTCGGAGGTACCCATTGCAGCTGGGTCGGCTCAGGAGCCGCCAGTCCCTGGTCGACGACACTCCTTCAAATGTCCTCACCAGGTCTCGAGTTAATCCAGTCCAAATCCCGGTCGACGAAAAATCCTCAAACGCCGTCGCCCGGGTTTGATCCTGTATCACCCGGTCGCCAGAGCGGTGTTGTAACCACTACGCTAGCGCGGCTCCCTAACCTTCTGAACAGAATGAACTACAACTGAATCATGTGAAAACATGGACCATAAAGGAATAATGCAACATACGTGAGCGATTGATAAATCATGCGACGAAAATGAGCAATAAAGAAATCGTGTGACAAATGAATAATAAAGAAATCATGTGACAAATGAGCATTAAAGAAATCATGTGACATAAATGAGCATTAAAGTAATCATGTGACATAAATGAGTTACTATTTGCAGACAGCTAATGTAAAATTCATCGAAACACAACAACAGCAACAACCCTATATTTGACATTTATTAATAGAGCAATTAAACACTTTCAAACTTTCATGATTTAACCCATGATGACTCTATATTCTGTCTCCTCCTTGAGCCTAAATTTTGATACCTATTAACTATTGATTTAAATCTGAAACAAGGTATAGTTTTTAGTTTGATTTAGTTTTAACATGACCAGTGTCACATGTTAACATCACGTAGATTGTTAACAATGTATTGTTAATTCATAACCCTCCACTTCCAAAGGAGCATAGGCCTTCATCAAACACATGCCAAGTCCTCTTGTAACGTGCCATCATCTCAAGTTCTTTCCACGTTCTCCTTATCATTTTCACCTCTGTTTCTAGCTCTCTTCTCCGTGTGCTTCTTGGTCTACCTCTGCCTCTCTTGCCCTGGGGATTCCAGAACAAGGACTGCCTTGTAATGCTATCAACAGGTTTCCTCAGTGTGTGTCCTATCCATCGCCATCGTCTTCTTCTCATCTCTTGTTCCACTGGCACTTGTCTAGTTCTTGTCATCAGTTCCACGTTGGTAACCTTGTCATACCATTGTAATCTCTCTATTCTACGCAAGCACCCATTTATGAAAGTCTGTAGCTTTTTGGTAGTTGTCTTTGTTGTTCTCCATGTCTCAGAGCCATACAATAGGACTGACTTCACATTTGAGTTGAAGATTCTTATTTTCATGTTGGATCCGATTTCTCTTGATCTCCATATATTTCCCAATGCAATGAAAGCTTCTCTTGCTTTTTGTATTCTCATTCTGATATCACTGTCTGTCTCTCCAACTTTGTCTATATTGCTGCCAAGATACAAGGATGTGGACGATTCTACATCGTGTATTGGTGCTTCTTCAAGTTCAACCCTGTTATTATTACCTGCATTTATTCTCATTATCGTTGTCTTTTCCCTGTGTATTTTCAGACCCAATTGCTGCGACCTCTCATCGAGTGTTTTCAATGTGTCCTGCATCTGATTACGGTTATGGGACAGAAGAGCTAAGTCATCAGCAAAATCCAGATCATCCAACTGCTTAGTCAGAGTCCACTGGATTCCATTTCTGTTGTGTGTTGTCGATGTTCTCGTAACCCAGTCTATTGCTAGTAAGAAAAGAAATGGAGACAACAGACATCCCTGTCGCACTCCTGTTCTTATCCCAAACGGTTCTGCAAGCTGTCCTTCATGAAGAACTCTGCATGTTATGTCTTCATATGTTTTCTTTATTAAATTAATGATCTTCAGGGGAACTATATAATGCCTCATCAATTTCCAAAGTGATTATCTGCCTACATTGTCAAATGCCTTTTCGTAGTCCACAAATCCGATGTATAGTGGTGAATTCAATTCCAGACTGTTCAACTATTATTCTCAAAGTGGCTATCTGGTCTGTACAGGATCTGTTTTGTTGAAAACCTGCTTGTTCATCTCTCAGTTTCTTGTCTATGGACTCTTTTAATCTTTCAAGGATAATCCTGTTTAATACTTTTCCTGGCACTGAAAGCAACATTATTCCTCTATAATTTGTGCACTCTTGTAAATTTCCCTTCTTAGGCAACTTAACTAGATATCCTTCCTTCCATTCTGCTGGTATCTCTTCCTTTTCCCAGACTTTACCAAGTAATTTATAACATCTCTGTAGCCGTGTCGATATCTGCTTTAATTACCTCTGCTGGAATGCCATCAGGTCCAGACGCTTTTCCATCTCTTAGAAGCTTTATGGCTTTCTTTATTTCTTCTTTCGTTGGTCTTTCACCGTTAATTTGTAGCTCTGCTTCTGCTGGCTGGATGTCCGCGGGGTTTTGTGGAGCTGGTCTATTGAGAAGGTCCTCAAAATATTCTGTCCACCTCTTCATTTGCTCTTGTATAATGCTGAGCAGTTTTCCATTCTTGTCTTTTATGAAGCAACTTGTTTGCTTGTATTTCCCCGTTAGCTTCTTTGTGCTGTTATACAGTTCTCTCATATTCTGCAGCATTTTCTGCCTCTCTTGCCAACTCCTCAATATACTTCCTCTTGTCTCTTTTGATACTTCTTTTTACTTCTTTGTTTGCTTCTGTGTACACTTCTTGAGCCTTGGTTTTGGAACTTCTGGTTTTGCTTGTATTTAAATCTGCTTTCTTGTTTTTCCTGTCTTTTATCTTATTGATGGTTTCTGTGGTTATCCATGCTTTTTGTTGTCGTTCCCTTTTCCCCAGTATTTCTTCACATGTCTCATTCCATACCGTTTTGATTTGCTGCCAATAGTCTTCTGTATTCTCAGCATCTTCCAGCTGTTGGAGCACTTGGAATTTGTTGGATATTGTGACCGCAAATTTGTCTCTTGTTTCTTGATTTCTTATATGTCCTACATTAAATTGTTGTCTATAATTTTGTATTATTGCATATCTCTTGAGTTTCATTTTTACTTTGGCTATCAGAAGGTGGGGATCTGATGCCACATCTGCTCCTTTATATACCTTTACATCCTGCAATGATGATCTAAACTTCTTGTTTAGGCACATATGATCAATCTGATTTTCTGTTCTATGGTCTGGTGATATCCATGTTGCCTTGTGTATTCTCTTATGTGGAAACATGCTTCCTCCTATAGCCAGTTGATTTGAAGCACAGAGGTTTGAGAATAGTTCCCCATTTTCATTCGTTATTCCTAGCCCCTGTTTTCCCATGACTTCTTCAAAGCCGGTGTTGACTGTACCTATCTTTGCATTCATGTCACCCATCAAAATTGTGATGTCTGTTTATTTTACTTTTTCCATAATTTCCTGTAGTCTAGTATAAAATGCTTCTTTCACCGACTCTTCTTTGTCATTAGTTGGTGCATAACATTGGATGACATTTACATTTATTTTCTTTTTAGGTGTTTTAAAAGAAGCTGTTATTATTCTGGATCCAACAGCTTCCCATTCAATGCGTGCTTTTTGTGCTTCTTTAGATAACATAAGAGCTACCCCTTCACTGTGGTGTGAACTTTCGTCTTCATGTCATGAGGACAGCACCAATTCACCTGTGATGAGTTTCTTCCTGTCTACCCCCTTCCCCTTTGTTTCACTCAGTCCCAGAACCTAGATTTTATATTCCCTCATCTCTGCTGCTACTTGTGCCACTTTCCCTTGTTCGTTTAATGTCCGAACATTCCAGGTGCCAAATCTGGAAGTTCTTCTAGAAGAAAGAAGGTTAGTCAGCAACACAGACTCCTTGCGGCTTTCTCTGTGTTGCATCATACGCCTCCCTGCGAGAGGACCTTCCCCTGTCTTAGATGGCTGTGTTTTATTTTCTTTAATTGACTTGTACATGTTTGTTGAAGTTTTTTGTGGTTTAAATTTTTTACGGTATGGGGTAACCGGCCCCATGCCCAACCCTCCTTAGTCGCTTTCTACGACATGCTTGGCAGGGAACAGTGTTACTATTCTTTGCTCCCCTTTCGGGCCTCGGTAACACACGGGTGAATGTATTGTTACTATCGTATTAATTCCGCTGCGAGCCAGGATTAAAGGGTAGATTTTTGGCAGATTAAACAAATTCTACATTGACACTTCAAATTTCTCAATTCACCTTTATCTGATCGAACGGTTTTTATTTTTTCGTCATCTCTACATGTCATTTGCAAAAATCTTTCATCACCTTAAAGTTCTGCTCGCTTAAATAATATTCAAATTTCATTTCAAATTTAGAACAACTGCTTAACACATTGATGTCGCGACAGATTAGGATGACGTGTTGGTTATTTAATAATCCTAGTGTCGCAAACAGAGATCAAATTTACGAATTATATTTGCAGATGTTTAATTTTTGATCAATGATAGCAGAAAGAAGATCAGGAACAAATCACTGCTCTAAAACATCATCTATGTTTAATACAAGAATATATAATTAATGAAACTCTTGCTCTTGAAAATCAACAATTTTAAACTTTGACAGCTCGTTCTCAACAACGTAATAAACAAATTTAGATAACACAAGTTAAGATTATTTTGTGACTTTAATTAGTGAGAGCTACGTGTTTTTGTGATTGTCTACATTTGAGTTTGTCAGTACTATCATTTGACGTGGCGCTGTACTTCACATTTGTTGAAACCGATATTTGGTGTGACAGTGTAGTAACAAGTACTCAAAACTGAATTATGATCTCGCGTTGTGCCAAACAATATCTACATATCACCAGATGTCTTCAGGGAATTAAATGAAAGAGTTCAATTATTTCGACAAAGTTTTCATCAAATATATCTCTTATGTGATAAAAATTGAAATATTTCTTTAAAAACACTGTTAGCTACATTCTAGCATAATGTTTAGAGAAGCACAGACATATATTCAAGATATATTGATGCCAAAACAGTGCTACAGAGGCTAAGTATGGGTTCTAAATAAATCACAGGGGCAGAAACAGTGAGCTGCGAGAAGAGTAGCCAATAATCAAAGGAGAGCACCACTGTAATAGAAAATACGTGAATAAAAAGGAACATTAAGAAGAATATAATTTGGATACCTAATCAAAATTCAAAAAGACCTCTACATCACTAACCCTCTATGCCACAATTCTAAAAATAATAAGAAGGCGGATTAAGAAATAAATGTGGATGGATTTAGGGGCAGAGATATATTAGAAAAACAATCTTTAGCATCGAACAACATGCTACTCGTACACTTCAGAAGCATCACTGAAACTTGCATAAAGCGACAATGGACAGAATAGACATAAGTTGAAGATTACAACGTCTTATCTGTCAAAACACTATTAACAAAATTTATCTCTAAGTCTGCTCTATATTCTGAGGCCTTTTGTCAATATATAACTATATGTGGAAACAAAAGAACAGTTCATAAAAATGCGTACTTGTGTAGCAAGTGTAATTTGCTGGGGAGTTTAAGATGTTATTCCTAACAAGAAAGATAGTTGTGTCTGTGTCAACTGTGTGAGGTCAAGCACATGTAGGTCCCTGACTCTAAAAGGATGATGATGATGATATATTATATCAGGGAACCTAACGCTACCTCCCTAGATCTCACACAGTCCGTATTTTGATTCTAGTGGCTGGTGTATGATGTCTCTAGTGTCTAGGGGTGAAATGAAAATGATGGTACATCAACACAATACACTTTAACTCACTATAAGAAAATGAATAAGACTGTGGTTAAAGTTTTCTTTAAAATTGGAATGTTTTTTTTTTTGTACAATTTAATCTGCCTGTCCCGCCATCTCTTTTGGACAGGTCTTTGAAAATGAGGTAATATATTTACATATAATGCTTTAACTAAAAGTATGGACTCTTGGTTCTATGAATATATAATGTTATTATAGAGTTCCTGTAGGTATATTCACAGACTAAAACTTTAATAGATGCTAGTGATTGTCATTGGTTATGAGGAGCTGTTGTTTTCTTCATGCCCCATATAATTCAGTTTTATTTTGATAAGAACCAGTTTATTCGGATGAAGTGTCAGATGTCCCAGCTGTTAACGTGCCACCTGGGATTCTTGGTATGACGATCATAAGTCAATATAGATCAGCGCACACACACACACACAAGCTCCTTCAGGCTATCTGATGACAGCATAAACTTTATAACGGAGACTTTTCTCTTTTCACCCACTCATCAGGTTTCCTGTCACACGATGGTAAAAGGAAATAAACACCCTGTAATAAAAAGACACCCTGGTCTTTTCATATCTGTTCACAACTTCTTATCCCTATGTATACATGACGGTATGGGGTCAGCCTCGTGTGCATTCAGGTGCATCAGCCCTTAATTATATGACTCTCACCTTTCTGTGACCACACCTCAGGTCCCTATGGCAGATACGCCACTGTACTTTTACATAGTTTGCTTCAATCCAATAACGTGGAGTAACCACATCTCCTTTTTATATGATTTTTCTTTTCTAAATTATAAATGTTCTAGGCATGTTGAAGAGTGTTCATGGAACACTGAGGCTTACTAACATCTTCCAATACAAAATTATTAATATAAAATCATAATAATATGCAACAGTCAAATACAGTTCAATGTGAGGACTCAATACTGTTTGCTCCCGGCATGTCCTTCACTTTTTCCCATAGCAGTATCTAACTTTTGCAGTTTTAATCAAGCATGTAAATACATAAAGCATTCTTACCACTAATTCAAAGAAATATGTCACAAATAACGTTGACTGGCAAAGAATATGGCCTCAGTTTTGCTCTGCCCCGTCCAGATAGTGAATTTAGTAGTTAATTTTACAATTATCACACCTGCTCTCAACGTAGTTGTTTGCATAAAATTTTCTAGTCAAATGGCCACGAGATCACTATGCCTCTTGCCAATATCTATTAGAGCCGACCAATGAAAGCAGGCACTACTACATCTTTTTGAATTTAGTTTGAAAAAACAAAACCAAAACTCCAAACAAACTATGTGCCACGTAGTCCATTGGTCAGTCTGCGTTAGTTATGCCAATAGAAAAAGATGTTTAGTTTTAGTTAACATTTTCCTATTCCCCCCCCCCCCCTTTTTACTCCGATACTCATATACCAACCAATAGGATTTGAATTACTACCATGCCTCTTTTTTTTTTTAAGCTTGCGTCCCCAATAACGTTATGTGTAACGAGCAAGAACAACAGTCTGTCCGTCCAAGCGTTCTTAGACATCTAATATTATCTCAATAACTTGGCTAATACTTGGACTACCATATTTTTTAAAACATATTTGTGCTCAGGGGACACTAAGCTATCCTACTATATGATTTTTATGGTCAGTTTCAGTATGGTTTAGATTTTCAGTTTTGTCACTGTCAATCGTCAAATATAACTTATACACAAGTCGGCCATCTTCTCCCCCCCCCCTTTCCCTTCCCTGTCTCTATCATTTCTTCATTATTCAAATAAACAACTAGTTTGAGTGACGTCAGAATTTTACCGCTAGGAGGAAATGGAAAACTGTCTGTGTTTGTCTCTGCTGGCTTTGCCCACAGCGTGTATATACGATGGGCGTTCAGAAAGTAATGCACCACATCGTTTTTCTCAGCTAATAATGAAGATAGAAGCATGACATTTTGCACACTTCAAATATGGCATGTGCCAATTGTGTGCACTATATGTGCACCGCAACCGGCCAAATAATACGGCTGCGCTAAACCGTTGAAATGGAGCGTGTTAGCAACTTGCGTTATAAGCAGCGAATTGTGGTAGAATTTCTCGTTGCAGAGAAGGATACTGTTGTAAACATTCACAAGCGTCTATGTGATGTGTATGGAAGTTTTGCAGTCGACCGGAGTACAGTCAGTCGCTGGGTTCAGAGAATCAAAGAATCAGGAAGTGGAGATACGGAGCTGCTTGATCGGCCGCCCTGTGGACGTCCTGCCACAGCCACCAACGCAGAAATGTTGAAATGCGCTGAGGGCATTATTCTTACTGATAGGCGAATCACTACTCAACAATTGGCCTTACAGCTGTCAGTCAGCATTGGTAGTGCAAATGCAGTTATAAAAACTCTCAGATTTTCTAAGGTTTGCGCAAGATGGGTTCCTCGAAGTCTGACAAATGACCACCGATTGCAAAGGAAAGCAATTTCTTCTGAATTGTTGGAGCGTTTCAATGCTGATGGAGAGAACTTTTGGCTAAGATCGTTACAGGTGACGAAACCTGGGCACATCATTTTGAACCTGAGACAAAAAGACAGTCAATGGAGTGGCATCATCCGCAATCACCAAGAAGAAAGAAATTCAAGAAATTCCTTCAGCTGGAAAGGTCATGATCACTGTCTTTTGGGACATTGAAGGTGTGATTCTTGTGGACGTTATGCCAAGAGGAGAGAAAATCAATTCGCAAGCTTACATTAAGACATTGAAAAAACTCAATCAACGTTTTCGCAGAGTTCGGCCGCACAAGAATCCAGCAGACCTGCTTCTCCTTCACGACAATGCGCGACCTTACACAAGTCTGGCAACACGGGAAGCAATCACCAAATTGGGTTGGACTGTACTACCCCATCCACCCTATAGTCCCGATTTAGCACCATCTGATTTTCATCTATTTGGTCCACTTAAAGATGCACTCCATGGGACAAGGTTTGAAGATGATGAAGGAGTGATTCATGCAGCGAAGAAATTGCTACATGCTAAAGACAAAATCTGGTACGCGCTTGGAGTACATGCACTTGTTTCGCGCTGGCATAAAGCCGTACAAGTTGATGGGGATTATGTTGAATAATACTGATGTTTATATGATATATCCATGCATATTGTGTATAAATTTCATGCTTTTTGAATAAACAGCTCCTCAGAAAAACGATGTGGTGCATTACTTTCTGAACGCCCCTCGTATTAAAGAGACCGCGTGCAGAGCGAAGAGGGTTTTTCAAACCGTTGGTAGCGTTGGCGTTAATTATTACAATCGTCTCGTTCTTACCACTGAGAAATGTCCGAATTATTACAAATGTTAGTATTAAAGTTAACATATTACGTTAATTCAAACGCCAGATTGGTCACACAGTTCTGGCAATTCGATAATTATAAGCTTTTCCCCCGTTTCTTGCAGCAGATCGGCGAGATGTTAAAATGTTTATTGTACGTTTCGAAACCGAAACTAAAGCGTGTTAGATTTTTACGGCGGGTCATTTTTTAAGCATTTCCTCTGCACCAAAGGCAGCGTTCTACTGGCGTTGAAGATGAAAATAGTCAGACACCCGAGGGCTGGTGTATTTATTATCATAGGACTAAAATCGTACTGAAATAAGCGATTATCTCACAGATTTCGCTACACACCTCCCTTCCTAAAACATGCATCCATTGCAGGTTACAATCTGTGAGATAACTTAACGCAAATGAAGTCCTACATTTCTTTCTGATTTTCATCACAAGGATGTCTACTCAAAAAATCTGCACCGACGTTCTGAGGGCTGGGAATATATTATATTAGAAATGAATATGGCTGTAATAGTAATGACCATCTCAATAATCTGACATTTTCATGCTTTGCCTGTGATAGGAATACTAGAGGTAAATGATCTGTTTGGACCACATATGTCCTGCCATATAGATAAATCTGGAATCTTTTTATAGCCCATATTAACGCCAAACATTCTTTCTCACTTGTTGAATAAATTTTCCGCCTTGTTCAACTTGCGGCTTGCATGAGCAACTGGGTTCAATTCCCCATCTTGTGAGGAGGACCTTTGCAACAATGTAGCGCCCAGGCCCAAATTGCTTGCGTCACATCTCACGACAAACTCTTGATTCAAGTCAGGCAATTGCAATACTGGCCTGCTTGTGAGTTTTTCTTTTAACTCCTGGTAAGCCAATTCACACTGTGCTGACCAATTTATTGTATCAGGTTGTCCATTTCGAGTTAAATCCGTCAGAGGAGCACATATAGAGTTAAAATGTTTAATGTACTTTTGGTAGAAACCACACAACGACACAAAAGATCGCACATCTTTCTTTGTTTGTGGCCTAGGTGCTCTTTTCAGTTTCGCCAGATTCTTTGGGTCAGGGGTCTTGCTACCCTGATGTACGGTATGTCCCAAGAATTCCAACTCTTTACACCCAATACCACATTTTGTTGGTCTAGCAGTCAAGTTAGCCTCTCTGAGTCTATCAAACAGCATATTCAAAAAGTTAACATGTTCCTCAAAAGTTTCAGTAGCAATGAGGATATCATCCATGTTATTCGAGATACATGGATTTTTCAGGGGATCCAACAATTTTCGCATCATCCTAGAAAACACACTCGGGGCATTTTTCAACCCAAACGGTAGCATGTTGAACTCATAATGACCTTCCGAGATGCTAAATGCTAAGTAAGGTCGAACCTCAGGCTTTACTGGAATTTGATAATAGCCTTTGCTAAGATCCACCTTGGAAAAATATTTTGCCATGTTCAGCCTGGCAAAATGTTGTTGTATCAGGTAATGGATCCACCTGATCTTCTGTGACAGCATTCAGTTTCCTGTAATCGATGCACAGTCTATGTTCTCCCGATGGTTTCCGCAACAAAACCACACAGGAACTATAAGGATTTTCACTATGAGAAAGAATCCCTTCTTGTAACAAATAAACTATCTCCTCTTTCAAAGCTTTTTCCTTAGCGAACGGAATAGAATAAAGCCTCATACAGATGGGTGTTCGGTCTAGTAGTTTCATATCATATTCCAACAAATTTGTGTGCCCCGGCTTATCCGTTAACACGTCTGTATGTTTCTCCAGGACCTTTTGAATCCTCTCCGTCTGTCCTTTTGTCAGGTGATTACTGATCTTCACCTGTTCAAACGTTTCACTGGGCTTCAGTGGATATTCAACTGAGGTGAGAGGTTCATTTTTCATTTCGGTTGCAATTGACAAGGCTATTAAGTGTGTTCCTTCCTGGATTTGTCTGTCCAGATATTTCTTCAAAAGGTTCACATGATAGACTTTTTCCTTTCCCTTCTTGTCTATCTTATAATTTGTTCTGGATACCTTTTCCAAAACTGTTTATGGACCTTGCCATCTGATCTGAAATTTATTGTTGCTGCCCTGTAATAGAAGAAGCACCTTCTCCCCTACAGCAAGCTCTCTATCCTTCGCTTTTTTGTTATAATAAGCAGCATGCTTTTTCCTGGCTTGTCTAAAATTTTCATTAGACAGTTTCCAACTAGTTTTTAAACGAGTGGTCAGTTCGTTAACATATTGGTATGATGAGGTAACAGTCTCTTCTGCCTCCTCATCTGTCCACGTCCTTAACAATGCTTCCAGTGGACCTTTTAAGTGCCTCCCAAATAACAGGGTTGCGGGAGCCATCCCGGTTGAATTATTTTGAACTTCCCGATAAGCAAACAATGCAGCGGACAAATATTGGTCCCACGTATCAGGTTTCTCATGTGCCAGCTTTCTCAGGATAGAAATGAGAGTCCCATTGAACCTCTCTACCTGGCCGTTCCCTTGGGGATGATACGGACTACAATGAAAGTGCTTGGCTTGAAATAACCTAAAAACTTCTTCTGTTAGTTACCCCTATAACTGAGAGCCGTTATCAGTCAAGATTTGATGCGGGAATCCTAACCTCGTGAATATAGTAAGTAATGCCTCTGCCACATGTTTCGAATCGATTGGCGACAGGGCTACCGCCTCTCCCCACATAGAACAAGTGTCCACCAGATTAAGGATGTAACTGTTCCTCCTCTTGGTCCGAGTGAGAGGTCCCACAATATCAACTGCAACTCTCTCAAAAGGTGTTCCCACTATGGGCATTTCCCCTAGAGTTGCTTGAGCAGTCCAATGCTTCGGAGCTACTCTCTGACATTCTGGACAGGATTTTACATATCTCATTATGTCCTCCGTTATCCCGGGCCAGAAATAATGACAAGCTATACGCTGTCCGGTTGCGCTGATCTCCATATGACCACTAAAGGGAACTGCATGTCCTAATTCCAACACTCTCTCCCGATATGAAGTTGGAAGTACCAGTTGGCTGTGACCATTTGTTCCAGTTCCGGTCTTCCTGTACAGCAATTTGGTCTTCACATAATAATCCCCTCTGCTTGGAGGTGTGTGGCATTTAGGTAGTTTCTTAAAGCAAGGTTTGAGTGTCCTATCTTCAGCCTGTGCCTTCCTCATCTCCTCTGGATTTGTATTTATTGGCTCATCTTCTTCCTTTCTGGACTGTGAACGGGTCTGGACTGCTGCCAGAACCACCGGTCTCTTGGGATTCCCCAAGAAGACATAACGACATCCCAATATCAGAGGGTAAATGGGTGCGTCTATCACTGCTGCTCTGATTATCCCTTCCACATAGCGAGTTTTCACTGTTATCCTTGCAATGGAAAGTTTCATGAGTGGTAGGTCCTTGGTTGCCCCTTGTATCTCCACTGTTTCTGTGGTATACTGATCCGGGTTCACCAAGTGCTTACTCACAATGGAATCAAAATCCAAACCGGTATCGTAAAGGCACCTAATTGTGACTCCATTACGTACCACGTCCTCACATACTGGGGGATGGTAAGGTTCCTGCTGTCCAGTAGGTTTTACCTTTACTTCCTTTTTCCCCAACTTCATAGCAGCACATCCAGAAGGTTTCCTTGTACAAAATTTGGTGTCATGACCCTCTCTCTTACACCATTTACAATAGTATCTATTTTGATAAAGGGGTTTTCTTTCCTCATATTTCCTGTCATTGAACTCTGGGATTTTATGTTTATTATCATGGCGTGGCCTATCAAAATTTTGCTTAAACTTGTTTCCCTGATCTTTATTATCAAATCTATTTGAGTTTTGTGGGGCCCTATAATTATCTGCATGCTTCTTTTTGGCGCTAGCTACCTCTGCCTGGGCTGCCTGATACCTCTCAGCGACATTAAGTAACTCCCCCAGCCTCTCTGCCCCCTGTTCCATGAGAAACTTTCTCAAGTCTGGAGCCATGGACTCTCTCAGTTGCTCAATAAGGATCATTTCTTTAAGATCTTGGGTTTTCCCCAGAGCAGTCCATTTCTCCAAGTAAGTCTCTAACCGTGCAGAGAACTGGTGATAAGTCTCACCCGCCAGTAGCTTGGCATTTCTAAACTTCTTCCTGTAAAATTCACCATTCTTTTCGTATCTTAACAAAAGAGCCTGCTTTAACATGTCATAATTGTCTTGGTCATTCCTGCTCATTTTGGAAAAAAAACATCATAAGCTGTTCCCCAAAGACCTTGGGATAACTTCAAGCTCCATCTTTCTTTTTCTAGAACATAAGTTGTAGTTAATACCTCATACCTACTTAAATATGATTCAATATCATCATCTCTCTCAACAAAATAATCTAAATGAAACCCCATAGCTGAGTTGGAGGCCCCCTGACTAACAGTAGCATCAGAGGTAGATGGGCTGTGACCATTTTTAGGAGCATGGCCTTGCAACTCCAACTCCCTTAGTCGCAACTCATGCTCCCTCTGTAACCTTTTATCTTCGGCCTCTGCTTCCCTTTGCAGTCGTTTTTCTTCAGCTTCCCTTTCTAATCTTTTTTCTTCTGCTTCCCTTTCTAATTTTTTCTCCTCAAACTGGAGCATCTTGATCTCAGCCTCTCTATCAGCCTCTAAGACCCTAGCCTCCTTCTCAGCCTCAATTAGTAAACGTTTATTTTCTGCCTCTCTATCCAACTCTAATTTCTTCATCTCTCTGGCATCTTCTAACTGCATTCTCTTCTCTTCAGCTAACCTATGTTCTTCCCTAGCAATAAACTTATCACATTCTGAGGTGACATCGTCAATCAAACTTTGACCCTCCATGTTCATGTCTTTCGCAGTCTGCACAGCAGAGAGCAGAAATTGGCCAAATCCGCCATCTGATAAATACTAAAGTGTTCTAACTCAATTTCTAAACAAGTACAACTTTAATTAATTATTCCAGGCTCTGACACTTCATCAATTCCCAAATCTTGGGCAATATTAATAATGGGGAATCCCTGGGTAAATAGAAATTTTGTTACAGCTAAATCCCAGAACAGGACCCTAATTAATGTAGTACTAGAAGTTAAAATCCCGGACAAGCCTACCAATTTATGTAGCAAGTGTAAGTTGCTGGGGAGGTTAAGATGTTATTACTAACAAGAAAGATAGGTGTGTCTGTGTCAACTCTGTGAGGTCAAGCACATGTAGGTCCCTGACTCTAAAAGGATGATGATGATGATGATGATGATATATTATATCAGGGAACCTAACACTACTTCCCTAGATCTCACACAGTCCGTATTTTGATTCTAGTGGCTGGTGTATGATGTCTCTAGTGTCTAGGGGTGAAATGAAAATGATGGTACATCAACACAATACACTTTAACTCACTATAAGAAAATGAATAAGACTGTGGTTAAAGTTTTCTTTAAAATTGGAATGTTTTTTTTTTGTACAATTTAATCTGCCTGTCCCGCCATCTCTTTTGGACAGATCTTTGAAAATGAGGAAATATATTTACATATAATGCTTTAACTAAAAGTATGAACTCTTGGTCTTATGAATATAAAATGTTATTATAGAGTTCCTGTAGGTGTATTCACAGACTAAAACTTTAATAGATGCTAGTGATTGTCATTGGTTATGAGGAGCTGTTGTTTTCTTCATGTCCCATATAATTCAGTTTTATTTTGATAAGAACCAGTTTATTCGGATGAAGTGTCAGATGTCCCAGCTGTTAACGTGTCACCTGGGATTCTTGGTATGACGATCATAAGTCAGTATATATCAGCACACACACACACGCTCCTTCAGGCTATCTGATGACAGTATAAACTTTATAATGGAGACTTTTCTCTTTTCACTCACTCATCAGGTTTCCTGTCACAGGATGGTAAAAGGAAAATAAAAACCCTGTAATAAAAAGACACCCTGGCCTTTTCATATCTGTTCACAACTTCTTATCCTTATGTATACATGACGGTATGGGGTCAGCCTCGTGTGCATTCAGGTGCATCAGCTCCTAATTATATGACTCTCACCTTTCTGTGACCACACCTCAGGTCCCTATGGCAGATACGCCACTGTACTTTTACATAGTTTGCTTCAATCCAATAACGTGGAGTAACCACATCTCCTTTTTATATGATTTTTCTTTTCTTTTCTAAATTATAAACGCTCTAGGGATGTTGAAGGGTGTTCATAGAACACTGAGGCATACTAACATCTTCCAATACAAAATTATTAATATAAAATCATAATAATATGCAACAGTCAAATACAGTTCAATGTGAGGACTCAATACTGTTTGCTCCCGGCATGTCCTTCACTTTTTCACATAGCAGTATCTAACTTTTGCAGTTTTAATCAAGCATGTAAATATATAAAGCATTCTTACCACTAATTCAAAGAAATATTTCACAAATAACGTTGACTGGCAAAGAATATGGCCTCAGTTTTGCTCTGCCCCGTCCAGATAGTGAATTTGGTAGTTAATTTTACAATTATCACATCTGCTCTCAACGTAGTTGTTTGCATAAAATTTTCTAGTCAAATGGCCACGAGACCACTATGCCTCTTGCCAATATCTATTAGAGCCGACCAATGAAAGCAGGCACTACTACATCCTTTTGAATTTAGTTTGAAAAAACAAAACCAAAACTCCAAACAAACTATGTGCCTCGTAGTCCATTGGTCAGTCTGCGTTAGTTATGCCAATAGAAAAAGATGTTTAGTTTTAGTTAACATTTTCCTATCCCCCCCCCCTCCCTTTTACTCCTATACTCTTATACCAACCAATAGGATTTGAATTACTACCATGCCTCTTTTTTTTAAACTTGCGTCCCCAATAACGTTATGTGTAACGAGCAAGAACAACAGTCTGTCCGTCCAAGCGTTCTTAGACATCTAGTATTATCTCAATAACTTGGCTAATACTTGGACTACCATATTTTTAAAAACATATTTTTGCTCAGGGGACACTAAGCTATCCTACTATATGATTTTTATGGTCAGTTTCAGTATGGTTTAGATTTTCAGTTTTGTCACTGTCAATCGTCAAATATAACTTATACACAAGTCGGCCATCTCCCCCCCCCCCCCTTTTTTCCCTTCCCTGTCTCTATCATTTCTTCATTATTCAAATAAACAACTAGTTTGAGTGACGTCATAATTTTACCGCTAGGAGGAAATGGAAAACTGTCTGTGTGTTTGTCTCTGCTGGCTTTGCCCACAGCGTGTATATATTAAAGAGACCGCGTGTAGAGCGAAGAGGGTTTTTCAAACCGTTGGTAGTGTTGTGGTTAATTATTACAATCGTCTCGTTCTTACTACTGAGAAATGTCCGAATTATTACAAATGTTCGTGTTAAAGTTAACATATTACGTTAATTCAAACGCCAGTTTGGTCACACAGTTCTGGCAATTCGTTAATTATAAGCTTTTCCCCCGTTTCGTGCAGCAGATCGGCGAGATGTTAAAATGTTTATTGTACGTTTCGAAACCGAAACTAAAGCGTGTTAGATTTTTACGGCGGGTCATTTTTTAAGCATTTCCTCTGCACCAAAGGCAGCGCTCTACTGGCGTTGAAGATGAAAATAGTCAGACACCCGAGAGCTGGTGTATTTATTATCATAGGACTAAAATCGTACTGAAATAAGCGATTATCTCACAGATTTCGCTACAACTTGTAAACTCTTTAATATCATTGTCAGAAATGTTTCTAGGAAAAGGCTTCAGAGTTCCATGCTCGTTTGAAAGAAGACATCTTGGTTTGTTCCAACAACTTTATCGGTGTTACTTACCAACTAGGTAAACAATATGCTCCAATAATATGGCCATTGATCTCATTCTGATCTCTTTATTATTATTTTTTCTTGATTATCTTTGAACTATTGGCATTAATATGCAGCCTTGTGTTTGCTGTTTCTACTGTCACTCTGTTTGTCTTTTCCTGCATGGCATGTCTTTTAAGCTGTAAATCAACAATGTTAAGACCAATTAGAAACCTAGACGTTTGTCAGATGTTCATTGTATTTCTGATTTCTTTTCGTTCCTCTGTCAACAACTACGGAGACGATCATTAGACAGCAAGCATCTTTGAGTGACTCTGTTGTTTGTCAAGGATTCTGAGAGTTTTCTGTTTTTCTGCAGGAGGCCTCTTGATGGAAGTCTTGAAGGATTTTAATAAATTCTTCAAGGATTCCATAGTGTTTCATATTTGTCCATCTGAGTGTGCAGTCTAGAAAATCAGGCGTGTTTTTCAAAGTTCACAAAGTTGACGTACTGGGTTATTTGCCTTCATTTGACTACTCTTTGAATATACAGGCAGTTCTCTCCATTCGCATGTTATATTTACGCGAATTCCAACTTACGCGCACCAATTTTTAAGAATTTATGTTTTATTTACGCGCCAAACTCGAAGTTACGCGGCCTGATATTTAGACATTTTTACAGTGTTTTATCTGCGTCACAACGGGAGCGCGAGAGCAAGATAATGCCAGTTTGAATGTTTCTTTGGGGGATTTATACAGACATTTGCCATTAAAGATGCATACTCGCTAATCAAGACTGCATGGAATGAAGTTCCGCGGCGATGCATGAACGGTTTGTGGGAAGAAAAAACGGTGCCTTCAATTCTTTCATGGCGTTAAAGGCTTTAGTGGGGATGACAATTGATCACAGCTATTAAGAATGGTGTCAGAATGCCCTCAAGAGCTGGTTTAGATGGAGTTGAGAGAAAAAAGAAATTGTAAATTTGCTTGAATCTCAGAAAGTAGAACTGAGCAATGAAGAGTTGTTGGCGCTTGAGAAGATCACCACGGAAGAAGAAGGAGACGCAGAAACTTGCACTAGTCTGCAACAACCTCCAGCTGACAACAATTATGCTTAAGAAACTTTGAACAAGATGGTTTTATTATGAACAGGAGCTTTATGGTCAGGAGGAAAATGGTGGAATGTGTTGCTCCCTACACAGAAATCCTTCGTGACCAGATAAAGTCACACACTCAATTCAATTCTGAACACCTTCTTTAGGAACAAAATTCAGTTCTGCATCCCCTGCCTCTCATTCAGGTGACTCATCACCCTACCCCTCGTGGAATTAGGTCGAAGAAATTGAAGAAGGAAACGGTCCTATTCCTGTCAATGATGAATAATTTGTAAACATTGTTTTCTGTACATGTATTTAATATGAATGGTTTATATTAATTTAAACTGTTTATTATTGTATGTTCTTGTTTTGACTATTATGTACGGAATTGGCGGAACGTGTTCTCCTTTTTTTTACATGTTTTTGAATGAGAAAATCATGTTCCCTTTACCCGATCTCGTATTTAAGCGAGGGTTTGAGATCGAATATCGCATAAACAAAGACCTATCTGTATTACTGTTTAACAATATTATCGTTTAATATTTAGTCTTATTCTTCTTCTTTGATCCACTGTCACTGAGCGTCAGCTCTTGGTGACCTTGATGCCAACATTAATTTCTCCACACCGCCTATACCTTAAAACCCATTGCTGATGATAGGAAACTCTATTCGGAGCGATTCAACAGGAGTCAATCTGATCATCAGAACCAGTTCCCCGTCCATCAAATGATTCGGCCCTTTCTCCTTTACCCTTTAATGCGGGGGGGGGGGGTGGGGAGGGCACTTAGGTCATGACTTCCAAGTTTCAGCCTCCGGTTGTCTTGTGCAGAGAATTGAACCTACTCCTCCTTGGTTGCAGCTTTCAAATCCATTTCTATTTTTCGCTCGCTGGAGACAATTGTGAAAGTAACCCCTATGTTGAAAACAAATTACTACCTCGAGTTCCGTAGCCCGTTGCGGTTGTTCCACAGACAGCACGATGCCCTTTCCGCAGTTTTGCGGAGCCTCTTAAGTGCCCTTGTTCTTAACCGTCCTTTCAAACCTAACAGTTTCAGGAGATCATACATTGAGGTAGCCACGAGACCTCTTGCACCTACCTCAACTGCCGTGACCCTTGCAGTAAACCCATCGTGTCTCAAGTCAGTGACCAGATCATTATATTTTGCCAATTTGAGTGAGTGTTGCTTGTCCAAAACTAGATACAAATGGCACGGTCAGCTCATTATAATCTTGTGCGATGATAAGGAATGCAGCCCATATCTGGCCGTCTTCGAGACCTTCTGATACTCTCTGGATGTGTCCCTAGCCCAGGTAGGTCTACTGCCATCTCCCAGTCATTTGCACAAATAACAAGAGATGATAAACTGCTACTTGATTTACCTGATTTGGGAGGTGCTGACTTTCCTGCTCTCAGAAAGTATACATTTGCGATACTGGGTCTGACTTTGCTGTTCGCCTTCATCTTTGCAAGGTCTATTGTAGCAGCCAGCTCATTTAGTACTCTGTTGTGGCGCCATGTGTATCGCCCTAGCCCTAATGACACCTTGCAAGCTTACAGGACATGTTCAAGTGTCTGCCTCTCATGGCACAGGGGGCAATGAGCATCATCAGATCCTCTCCATCTCACAAGGTTTGCTGACCATAGTAGGAGGTTAAACATTGATTTGATAATGAAGCTGAGTCTAAGAGACACCATATACCATACATCATTCCATGTCACAGACCATTGCAGGGCTCCTTCCCCATGTGGTCCGTTGGGCTTGTTGAATCTGCTGCACCGCTTTTTGCATCCTTTTATCGTTCTCAGCTTCTCGTATTTCCTGAATTACCATGTCTTTGCGTTCCCTGTTTGATACCTTGGATCACCAGCGGATGTCACCATGGCCAAAACCCCGTCTATTCGTCTGTGTGTATCCGATTACCTCCCTCTGCTTGAGCGACATTTGGGCAGCACCAACAGCTTCATCCACTTTCCACTTACTTCCAGTTTTCAGTGTTAGCTGAATGGACTTAACTACGTCATCTGCTGATTCGCACAGCATCATTGCAAGCCTTGCCTTTTCTGCTTTGCATTCTTCAACAACTGACTTAAAATGAAGCACAAGCTTTGCCTTCTTGCAGTACAGTGCTACCTCTGACAGACCTGGAGGTACTCCTAGCCATTTACTCATGAACGTGTTGACTTTTAGCTCAATAGCTTCCACTTTACTGGTGTCGCATGTAGGATAAATTGTGAATAGATTATGTCTGAGTTCAGACAAATTATGAATGTGTAATGTGAAAGTAAATAAAAATAGAGTCACTAATGAAAATTATGGGAAGAGATCTGACTTCTGGAGAGTAAGAAGACTATTTCTCCAGCCTCCTACGACTGACATTTACTAAGTCAATCCTTCGCCAGTTCTCTGTGAACAAATAGACTAATTCTAAATGCAGTAAGAACATACAGTTCAACATCCAGTGACAGTTTGCATAAAAGAGATTTCTGACCACAAAACAAATTTAAATATGTTTATTAACACAAACCCACCACATGAATCATGGAAAATAAGAAAATGCCTTCACAATCTCTGAAAGGCTAAAATAAAATCACAATCACAGTAAAACAAACAACCTTCCACACCGCTTAGATAAATCGCACTCAAACAGATCGCCTCACTTCACACCAACACCCAGAGAAAGACTACTAATAGGCAAATAGATGGATTGAATAATGACGCACTGAAATTACATCTATTCAGAAAAGATCGAATGAACTTAAAAGAAGCAGTCAAGACTACCGTGACAGGGGAAAACGTATGCAGCAGATTAAACTTCTGATTCAAACGTATATCAGTGCCAGATGAGCCAGTAATGGAAACAATGGAAGAGAACCACCATAGACATGAGTGGAGAAGAACAGACAAATACGCACCAGAACAGCGACATGGGCGTAGATTTATTCATAATGTCAATAGAGACATCAATTACTACTACTAAAGACAACTAGGGTACACGGCCAAATGTTGTAGGGAAAGACAACTTAATTACACATGCACAGATAATCAAAACGCTACCAAGCACAATAATGGTACCCGCGGGAACATCAAACATGACTGTAAAAAACAACAGGGAAACGACAAGCCTATCCATCGAAAGAGACCGACATGGATAAGAAAGACAATAGGTCTCCAGACAATGATACTTTGAATCAAAATGATGTCACAGGGAAAGACCAACACGAAGGTCTTCAAAACTCTGTAAATGTCTTCTTCCATGCCAAGCCCTAACTCCAGTCATTTAGATATAGATGGTCATAAGTACATAGCCAATTGTTGTCATAGCCAGGAGTGGAATTGAGGACGAACTCTCAATATCTGACCAAATGCTCCAAAGGCGTGCGTAACACAAAGCTTCTGACAACAAAAGTCCAACTCCTGGCCTTCTCGTAGCGGCACCGTTTAAAAACTAACAGGAGAAGGGGCGAAGGGCGAGTGGCTGGCGCCTTAAAACCAGATTGCTCCAGGTACATTTTTGTATGTACCTGCAAGGATACTTGGAGAGGCGATGGGCACCGCCAAGCAAACCTCTTGCCCACTGAAATGCTATGATGCCATTGAATCAGCAACAGAAATACTTGGTAAAAGAAAGAAAATAAACAAACCATGGGTTACAGATGACATTCTGAAGTTATGTGATACACGACGAGAAATGAAAAAGGTTAAGAAAGAGGTTCCTGAAGCAGCATGGCAATACAGTATGGTGAATAAAAATATTAGAAAGAAAATGAAACAGGCCAAAGAAAAATGGGTAGCTGATCAATGTGAGTCCATTAATACGGGGCTAATAAAAGGTAACAGCAAGGCAGCTTTTGACACATTAAGAAGACTATCAAAACCCCAACAGCCCAAGGTAACTGTCATAGAGGATAGCAATGGGGCTCTGCTCAATGAAAAGACAGCTGTAATGAGAAGGTGGACATAATATTGTAAAGAATTATATAACTGTAAACTCGACACTGACTGTAGCATATTAAACAACATTAAGTGCGAAAACAGGGAACTCGGAAATGCAGCAATATTACGGGAAGAAGTGGAAGAGGCTATATGTTCGATGAAAGCAGGGAAGTCACCGGGTGTGGATAATATCCCAGCAGAGCTCTTGAAATATGGAGTACCAGATATAGTAAAAATCATGACAACAATTTGCCAGAAGATATGGAGTACAAAAAAAATGGCCAAAAGAGTGGACGCAATCATTAGTAATACCGCTTCCAAAGAAAGGAAATCTAAAAATGTGCAAGAAATATAGAACCATTAGCCATATTAGTCATCCAAGTAAAGTGATGTTAAAGATACTTTTGAACAGAATAAAACAGAAAACAGAAGAAATCTTGTTCGAGGAACAGGCTGGCTTTAGACCAAAAAGAAGTACATCAGAACAAATCTTCAATATTAGATTACTGATCGAAAAACATCTCCAGCATCAACACGATTTATACCATAACTTCATCGATTTCACAAAAGCCTTCGATCGAGTCTGGCATGAAGGCTTATGGCAAATAATGAGAAAATTTAATTTTGACACCAACATCATAGATATCATTGAAGCACTATACAAGGACGCAAGCAGTGCTGTTTTTGCAAGCAATGACATTGGAGAATTTTTCAAAACAACTGTAGGAGTTCGCCAGGGATGTATCCTGTCTCCAGTGCTCTTTAATATATATCTAGAACATATTATGCAGGAGGCTCTCTACGATTATAAAACAACCATATCGATTAGAGGCCGACCTCTTTGCAATCTACGTTTTGCTGATGATATCGATCTGATAGCTGGAACAGAATCAGAACTTCAAGACCTTACCTCTAGACTGGAGAAAGTAACAGGAACGTATGGGATGGAAATTAATATAGAAAAAAGTAAGATATTGGTGAATAGCCATAAGAAACATGTTCCGACCAACATTATGTTAAATGGGCAAACGTTAGAAGAAGTTAATACCTTTAAATATCTCGGGTCCACTATATGTAGTGATGGAAGATCAAGTAAAGAAATCAAGACAAGACTTGAGATGGCCTCAGCTGCCATGACAAGGCTGAATGTGATCTGGAAAAGTAACATCAGTTTTCCTGTGAAGATCAAATTATACAAATCACTCGTATTATCTATTCTCTTGTATGGGTGTGAGGGCTGGACACTCACTGCAGATATGGAGCGAAGGATTCAGGCTTTCGAGCATAAATGTTATAGAAGAATTTTGCGCAATTGCTATAAAGAGCACAAAACAAAAGTCTATGTTAGAGAGAAGATAAACACCTATGCAGGCCACCAAGAACCACTTTTGTCAGTAGTGAAACGTCGAAAGCTTGCCTGGTTTGGGCATGTAACTCGGCGGATGCTTCCACCATGGCACCCCTACGACCCATGACGGGTTACGGGTTGAGATGATGAAGTACATAGCTTTAATAGATTATGGCACTGACAGTAAGTCTTATAAGATTTCGCCTAATCAAAACAGCTACAACATGTTGTCGAATTTAAAAGGACAAATTCCAGTAGGTATGACAACTTATTTTAATTATCCTCGAATATATATATATATATATATATATATATATATATATATATATATATATATATATATATATATATATATATATATATATATATATATATATATATATATATATATATATATTATAGATATTTTTTTTTTTAATTGGAACCAAGGGAAACAATACAATTAATATCTAACTTTCATTACCAAAATAACGTGTTGCATTCACTGTATTAACTTTTCAAACACGGAGAGACAGACAGAGGTTCTAAAATATAGATTATATGCTGTTCAAAAAAAGAAACGCAACTTTTTTGGTGTTACTTTTATAAAAGATATTCGCTGATTGGACATCAGTCAACCTATCGATTGTGTCCACCTGGTCATTAACTTATCGTGGTTACCTGAATTGTACTCACCTCATGATTCGTGAGGTCATGAAAGAGGTCAAGGTCAAAACAACATTTTTGACAATACCTCGTGACATGTTCATGAGAATCGAGTTAAATTTACTGAAAACAAAACTCTCTGACCATATTATTGAATGCCTATAAAAGATTGACGCTCCTCGAATAAATTCAGTTGAAAATTCAATGCGCAAGTATGGCTCATCTCACTACAGAACAACGACTCATCATCATTGGACGTTTATAGACTGGACAGTCACAAAGTGTAGTGGCCAGACAATTTAATGTGGTTAGAAGCATCATTAGTCGCCTTTGGGGGCGTTTTCAATAAACTGGCTCAGTGGCAGACTGAACTCCTGCCGAAGACCGCTTCATACGGCTGCGTCACCTCAGGAATCGACTTGCATCTGCGTCCTCCACAGTCCAGTCAATGTCAGCAGCTCGTCGAATTTCAGATCAAACGGTCAGGAACCGGCTGCACGACTCTGGTCTTTGGGCTAGAAGACCCTGCAGAGGTCCTGTTCTTACGGACCGGCATCGCCAGAACCGACTGCAGTGGGCGAACCAGCATCGTCAATGGACCGTTGGGAATGACTGGAGACGGGTTTGGTTTAGTGATGAATCATTTTTTGTGCTCCAGCGACACGATAGACGGAGAAGAGCTTACCGCAGAGTCCATGAGCGCTACGCCCAGAACAGCGTTGATGAGGCTCCTCCACATGGTGGTGGAGGTGTTCTGATGTGGGGGGCGATCAACTTCATGGGAAGAAGTGACCTGGTGCAAATTGAAGGACGCCTGAATGCCCAACGATACGTCGCTGAAATTCTTCGTCCTCACTTTCTTTATGCCAAGATTGAAACATTAATTCCGTAAAATAAAATTTTGGTACAAGTTTGAAATTTGGTGTCTATTACCACTGCAATAATGTTGCGTTTCTTTTTTTTTTAACAATAGATATATATCTACAGCTGTTGTATATCTTTGCACTTCACATTGAAGGCCATCATCATTTTCCGCCGTGAATAAAAGTTTTTCTTTCTATCTGTGTACATGTACTCTTCCTATAAGTAGCAGCCCCTACTATTCGTATGTGTTCTACCTATGAGCGACTTTTGTCTGCAATAATTTACCTTAATACTGTGTCAATAGATTATTTACTTCCTTGTCTGTATGTGTGATTTCACTACCTGTGTAGAATTTTAAGTGACAGAAAAGCTAATAAGAAGGAACAATCTACATGCAATGACTGACAGGTATTTTGAACAACACATTCTTCTCCCACCACATATTTACAGTGTAACTCGTTTGATCTCATCAGACAGAGAAAACCATAATGAGAAGTCCTCTGATTACTATACTGTTCAAAAAAAGAAACGCATAGCTACTGAAGGCACACACATAGCCATAATTTTGACATTCAATAACTTTTTTAATTTAATGAGTTAATTGTTCAAATTGCACCCACGAATACCGTAGGGTTCACCCAATCAATTGACAGTTGTTTTGCATCTGGGTCACGAGAGGTTTTTGACGTACGGGCTTTCCCGTTAGTATAGTGTGTGCCTCCTCTTGCATCGATCAGCGACTGGCATCTCCTGGTCATGGATGCGATCAGACGTCTGATTTGGGCCTGTGGGATGGCTGCCCACTCTTCCTGGAGTGCCTGGAACAGATCACGACGATTGGCTGGAGCAACGTCTCGGCAACAAACACGTCTATGCAGCTCATCCCACAAGTGCTCAATCGGACTCATGTCTGGAGACAGGGATGGTGAGGGAAGGGTGAGAATGTTGTTGGCAGTCAGGAACTGCGTGGTCAACCGTGCACAATGGGGTCTGGCGTTGTCCTGTTGAAACACAGACCTCTGGGCAGCCAAAAGTGGAAGGACATGGGTCGATGAATTTCATTGACGTATCGTTGCGCATTCAAGCCTCCTTCAGTGTGCACCAATTGACTCCTTCCGTTGTAACTGATCATTCCCCACACCATTGCACCTCCACCACCGTACGGCAGAGCTTCATCAACGCAATTTTGGGCAAAACGTTCATTTCGCCTAGGGTAGACCCTACGCCGTCTATCATGACGCTGCAACAAAAAGAAAGATTCGTCTCTAAACCAGACACGTCTCCATTGATTGTCAGATGCCCAGGGACGATGGTGGTTGGCCCAAAGAAGTCGATTTTGGCGATGGGGCGCGTAAGGACAGGTCCTCGGTGAGGTCGTTGTGCCCAACGTCCAGCGTCATGCAGTCGATTCCGGACAGTTTGATCAGACACATGACGTCCTGCGGGCAATGACTGGGCAGTTGAGGAAGCTGTTGTAAACCTGTCTCTGAGGTGACGAAGCCGAATAAAGCGATCCTCCGCTGCTGTTGTCACTCTGGGTCGTTGTTACGGTATTCTTATGTATGTTTCATGTTGGCCCCACTTAAATTTGTCACTAGTTTAAATTTACGCGCTGGCATATTTATCTGATGCCAACATGAGGTGCTTTGCACAATAGACTTTTATTAATTAACGCGATTATGCGTAGACGTCAACGAATAGTGATGACGTTGTACGATGTTATGCTAATGCATAACAACGGTCTTTCTGGACCCTTTTATGATTCGTGTCCGTCTAAGCAAGACGTGATTTATAGTACTCCCAAGATATTAAGTGTGCAGATTTTCTCCTCAACTATTTAACCAAGGATCGTCGCTTCTAATTTAATGATTCTATGATTGAGCAACTGATCTTGATGAGTAATTCATTCCTTTGAGGAAGGAATGCATGGAGTACATTTTATTATAATTATTATATCGCAAACCTCCAGTTTTCACTACACCGATGTTCCCCCAGACGGCATAGCGAGTATATAGGCTGGACATTTTGACGATACGTATTGAATATGGAGACTGCACTGATGTATTGATTGAATTAATGCCATGTATGACTTGATGTCTTGTTTCGTCAATAAATATGAATGATCGTGGACTCAGCCACGAAGGGAGTTGTCAAATCAATCCAGTTGATATTAACATAGGACACTCACATTCGCAATAACCATCCATCAGCACAATTGCTCAAACTATTATATATAATAATCAAACGTCGCAAGCAAGGGTAATCAACAACCACAGAATTCCCTTCCTTCCCCCCCCCCCCCTCAACATCGTGGTGGCCTGTTTTGGGGATCCATTTGTCCTGAATGGTACAACAATAACTTTTTTTCAAGAAGAAAAAGCCGATTTCAATAATTCATGAATTGTTCCGTGGCATCTCAATTTTATATCAAGTCCAATTTACTGCGCATGCGTAATGTAAGTCATGGCAACGCACCAAGTCTGAATAACAAGATGCTTGTCTGTTGAAAACTACAATCAAAGTCAAATTCAAGGTTGTTCAAACTTCCAACGGACTCAATGCATCAAGGGGCCAGTGATATCAATGCCTGAAGTCTGATTCAATTCTTCAGTCTGTTCCTGAGGTTGCCTGCAAGCAGTGTTCGAAGACTATATTCGATCGCGCCAGTTAAGTACCACTTTTGGTTCAATACAATTTTAGGCCAGGTTGTTTTTCAGGCACGGCTATCCAACCATTTATATATGCTTCATGTTTTGATATGTATATGTATTGTTCATCTTCGTGGGCGGTAGGCGGGAATTTTGGATTTCTGTTATGTTTCTTCGGATGACCGCATAAATTCAAAATCGTTCCGTAGGGCCGTTATTTGATCCATCTCCATTTTGAACAGAAGGAGACTTGAGTTTAACTCGTCCTTATCCTGTCTGTTACTGGACTTGATCAATATTAGATGTTTAGCTGTGAAATTTCGTTCACCTATATTGTACTTTCATTGTACTTGGTTTAATTTTTGCTTAGTTTTGTCATTTGTTCGTGAATTTGTAAGTCTAACCTAGCTATCCTTCAGTTTTCATGTCATCTGTTCGTCAATGAGTCCTTGTCTAGTCCTTTTTTAGATTTTGTGCTTTGACCTAGTTTCAGTTTATGTAGACTTTGTCAATTGTGGGATTTTATTCAGTTTTCAGAAACGTTCTGCTATTTGTAATTCGATCTTGTGGTGTGATCTTGTTTGTATTTATTCTTTTGTTTACTAATTCTGTTACATGTTTTTTTACTAACCATTCATAATATAATGTTAACATTAATTACATAAATATTTAAGAAAAATATTATGTGACTGCAATAATTACATTGCAGTACGCTAGTAGGCCATTAGCCACTAGTTATCTAGCCTGAGCAGGGCATAGTATTATGAAATATTAGCAAAATAAATATTTTTTTTCTGTGCTTACAACTAATTTGTAAAGCAATTTGCCAGTTATCTGGTTGACTAAGTGAGTTCCTTAGTTAGTTAACATGTCGTCTTTAGAGACTTTTTATGAAGATTGGAAAAGAATTTTCCTTGAAGGGAGAGGCACTTAGAGATTTTGCTATGGCTGAACTGGCTAAATCAAAAAAAGAGGAAGCAGAACGAGAGGCTAAGGAAGAGAAGAAGAAAGCTGAAATGAAACAGGAATTAGCTCAACAAGAAGGTAAAGATGAAATAAAACGTATTGAAGAAGAGAAAAAAAATGCAACAAGAGGAGAGATTAATGATTATTCGGTTAGAAGAATTGAAATTAAAAGCTCAGCTAGCAAATAATAGCATTAATGGTGAGTCACATACTGCTTCTTCAACAGGGCCTATTAGAGGCAATGATAAATTTAAATTACCAATATTTAATCAAAATATTGATGACATATCATGCTCCCTTTCTAGATGTCAAGATGTATGTGAAGCAAATAAACTTGATAAATCCCTATGTGTTACAAAACTTAGAGAATTTTTGGTTGGTGAACCAATGGCCGCCATTGATACTATGGATGAGGCAGTTAGGAATAATTATGAAGCTGTTAAAGTGTTATTGTTGAAACGTTTTCAACTTAACGAAGAAGTGTATAGAGTAAAATTCAAAACTATGATCCCAGATTCAAGCAAAGATTTCTCTGAATTTATTGCCGCAATAAGGATTACTTTTAAAAAATGGATTGAACTTGCTGGCATTGAGAAATCCTATGATTTGCTTTTAGATTTAATGCTGAGGGATAAAGTGTTATCCTCAGGCAGCAAACCATTTTGGTCGTTTTTACAGGAACGTAAACCACCGAACTTAACTGCTCTAGAGGAAATAGCAGTCTAATTCTGCACTGCACATCCCGGATCATGCATTGCAAACACTCAAGTAAGAGAAGCTTTACCAGTTGCTTCGGTTGCAATGTACAATACTAACAGTAGAGCAAGATCTCAAAGTCTAGATAGAAATTTCGTACATAAAAGAAATCATGACAACAATTATTATAGAAATAATAACTTTGACAAGCAAGATAATTTCAATAGAGGTCCACAGCAGTTTAGACACCAGTCACCTCACTAAAGAAATAACAGCAATTTCCACCAAGGTTCCAACTGGAGGAAACAGGGTAATTTCATTCCTAACAATAATAATAACTGTGGTAATACTAATCAATATTATAAAAACAGGAATAATAGTCAAAATGGCAGACATCAAAATAATTCAGTTGATCGCCAAAGACAGCATTCTTATTCACGTGGACCACAGAGGTTCGAACATAACGCAGGGGCGGCACAGACTAGAAGTGTACCCTTGGGTAGTCAAGAGTCTAATAATCAGGTACATTCGTCTGCATGTTGTTCATTTGACTTAGACGTGGCAAATAGTTGCCCAGAATGCCTAACTATTTTTCAGGACAGCACTACAGTTTTGAAGTGTGGACATCCTCTCCCAGCTGTTAGTCTCTCTGCTAATGATGGTACATGGACTTTAATATTTAACAAAGGTTTGGTCAATGGTACGCTGGTATCCGTTTTGAGGGATTCAGGGTCTACGACCATAGGCATTAGACAGTCGCTCGTCCACCCAAGTTGTTCTACTGGTAAAAGCGTGAAATGCATAACTTTTGGAGGTACCATTGAGTACTATCCCACTGCTATTATCAATGTACACACACCTTTCTTTTCAGGGAAAGTTAAGGAATGTTTGTTGCAGAATCCAGTAGCTGACCTCACAGTTGGTCGTAACCATGGGAGTAAAGACTGCTCACCAGCAGAGATTGAACTGTGGGAACAAAAACACGGTTTGACTACATAAGGTGACCATGCTATGATGCGACTACCAGTTAATAATTACCACACATGTGGCACTGTATTTTCCAATTTTGGTCTATGTACCATTTTTGAGAATGATGAGGTTATCTCTCATACTGATGATAACAGTAATACCAGGGTTGATATTATTACAAATCATGACCATAACCCTACATACTCATCAACTGCCACTCAATGTGACAGTGTTGTGAGTGCATCTTATGATGTACCAATACACAGATACATATCTGCTGCAACTACGACCTTGCATACATATTTCTATTAATCTTTGTGGCCTTTGTTCACAAGTCTGCTTTTGTCATCTTGTCTAACATGCGCTCATGCAGTTAGAAGTTTATCGACATATAATCACACACATCTTCTTCGCAAAATGATGTTGGTTATTTTATTCTTTTTTATCTTTCATTCTATTTCTGGTGCTTATACACCACTCCTGAGACATTGATGGTTCATTCCATCACTGACTTGCTTATACATATCATGTCACACTCTGAGATGACTCATGACACACAGTCACCATTTAAGGTGATGGATAGGATTTCTGATGTTCTACATTTTAGACATTAAGGGTCACAAGAAAATATTTCATATTAACATGCTTAAGGAGTTTCATACTCGTCCTGAGCATTTACAGGCTTTGTTTCATGATCTTGATGACAATGTAGTTGGCTCTTGTCATTATTCTAGTCTATCCGTAATTCAGGAAGAAGAATCTTCTTTTCCTGAAATGCATATGTCTTTACCTTTACCTACTTTAAATGCTACTGAATCTTGGCGAGATGTTTCTATTTTTCCTTCTGTCACTTCCCAACAACATCGACAGATTTTGAATCTGTTAGAATCCTTTTCAGACGTTCTGACTGATTTGCCTGGTCGAACATCTGTTATCTGTCATGGCATCATTCTCAAAGATAAGATACATATTCGTCTACGTCCTTATTCAGTTCCAATTCATTACCAGAGTAAAACAGCTCAAGAACTTGAACAAATGTTAGGTTTAGGAATCGTCGAGACCAGCAACTCTCCATATTCCTCACCACTAGTTATTGTCCGCAAGAAAGATAATAACATTCGTTTATGTGTGGATTATAGGAAATTAAATGCTAAGACAGTCTCTGATAGTGAACCACATCCACGTCTTGACGATTTACTTACTCGTCTCTCTACAGCTAGGTTTTTCACTAAGTTAGATCTAAATAAGGGATATTGGCAGATTCCCTTAACGGATCAAGCCAAACATCTTACTGCGTTTTCGACTCCACTTGGATTATACCAGTGGAACATCATGTCTTTGGGGCTCATGAACGCACCGGCGTCTTTTATTCGCATGATGCGAAAAATATTGTCACATAGGACAGATATCATCATGTACATTGACGATATCTGCTTATTTAGTTCATCGTTCGAAGAACATTTTGTAGGACTTGACTCGCTGATAGATACTTTACGACTACACTCATTGACTGCAAGATCTACGTAGGTCCAAACTGCATTTCAGGAAATTACTTTCCTGGGTCATATCATTGGGAATGGTCGTATTCAGACTATTTCTCATAATGTTTCTAAAATCCTTAATTTATCTATCTCTACTACAAAAAAAGAACTTTGCTAGGGTTAGTTCAATACTACAGTAGGTTTATCCCCAATTTGTCGTCTATCACAGCTGTATTGTCTTCCCTCTTACGGAAAGACATGCCTGTAAAAATAAAATGATCTGAAGACTGTAACATAACAATTTAATAAAATTCTTACCATTTTTTCTCGGCCTCTGATTTTACGGTTGCCAGATATTACAAAGATTTATATTCTTCGTACAGATGCAAGCAACTACGGCTTGGGCGCCAGTCTCCTCCAGGATCATGATGGCGTGCTGTACCCAACGTTGTGTATATCGAGAAAGCACACTGACACAGAAAATTACTTTCCTGGGTCATATCGTTGGGAATGGTCGTATTCAGACTATTTCTCATAATGTTTCTAAAATCCTTAATTTATCTATCTCTACTACAAAAAAAGAACTTTGCTAGGGTTAGTTCAATACTACAGTAGGTTTATCCCCAATTTGTCGTCTATCACAGCTGTATTGTCTTCCCTCTTACGGAAAGACATGCCTGTAAAAATAAAATGATCTGAAGACTGTAACATAACATTTAATAAAATTCTTACCATTTTTTCTCGGCCTCTGATTTTACGGTTGCCAGATATTACAAAGATTTATATTCTTCGTACAGATGCAAGCATCTACGGCTTGGGCGCCAGTCTCCTCCAGGATCATGATGGCGTGCTGTACGCAACGTTGTGTATATCGAGAAAGCACACTGACACAGAAAAGAAGTATTCAGTCATTGACAAGGAGCTCCTTGCGGTTGTATGGGCGATCCAAAAACTTGAGAAATTCTTATTAGGAGCGCCTTTCATCGTTCAGGCCAATCAAAAGTCAGTGGCTGCTCTCAGACGAGCCAATCACAAAAGCCCGAAGCTGGCTAGATTCTCTAATTTACTTCAGCCGTATGAATTTACGATACAGTCTATTCCAGGTTCTGAGAATGTTGTGGCCGACTCGTTGTCTCGTCACCCGTCACCCACATCAGATGAAGCATGACGATGCAATTCATCTATTTGAGTACATGTATGTACTTCACGAAAGTACTGTTTCTTATGTCGAACACTTGATGAATGACTTCGATGATCTCAGCGGTCCAGTTTGGAAATGATTTAATATGACATCACTATTGCTTCCGTCAACTAATATTCATAACAATTTACTCATCGTTGATAATCAAATAATCATCCATCATGATTGACGGATCCAATCTTCCACGTTGTGTTGCTGGACCTTGGTTAATGAATATGGATTGAAGTACATCTTTTGTCTGTGAACATATGGACATTTCTGCATAGCAATCGGTATTCATACTTCCAGCCGTCCATATTATTGCTGACTTCACCCGATGACATTATCGCATATCCCAATGTACTTCATGAATCATCTACTCCTTATCGATAAACGTTCTGTTGTTAATTCAGTGCAAATCAAGTCACTCACTTTGCACTGCGTAAACTAGTATGGCAGAGACGTCCACGGGTAGTGATCATGAATTCGTTTGATATCGAGAAACTTTTATTATCTCCACTACGGGATGGTTCACGATTCACATACCCAAATATACAAGATACCTTCTACGATGAATATATTTGTTACTCCTCCTACTGTCCGATGGTACGATTTGTCATTTGACATTGACATTGATCAATTTCATTGTTCGTACCTCATGACTATCGGCTCAATAATCTCTTCATACTTCGTCCGGAGCTGCCGACGATTTCGTCAATTTAATTCGATGCCCATTGTTGGTTTTTCATTTCTTGGTGATGGACTATGGTTTGTGTCCAGATATATATCTACCACTCGATACAATGCAGTCTACCCGCACTATTTTATCGCACTTTTAATGGACTATTTGGTACGTACACCTTCCATGGTGTCTTTGGAACAATTATGATCTACTTGAGCGGAATAAACATTTGATGCTGTTGTTATTTCATGCTACATTTCGATACCTTCACGGAAATAACGTGATATTAATTGTAAGCGGAACTCTTATCAAGATTATTCTACGAAGGATTTCTCTGTGATTACTCGTAATTGAACATTAATTATTTTAGTTACGATATTGTGGCTTTGATTAATCTTATTATAATTCATATTCTTATCCTTTTGATTAATCTCATTGCCTTTATATTTTTAGGTCTTATATTTATTGTTGGATATTAATTTTTATTCCTTCATGATTATAGTTTATGAAATAGTTTAGGTTATGTTCTTAGTTAATGATATATTAATTATAGCTTAGGTTCTTCATCCATGTTAATTCTTTACTTCTGCGTTTATATTCTTTCATGTCTCTTTGTTAAATTCTAAGATGATATCTTATTACTTTAATTCCGTCGCGTTGTTTAGTTCACATTACCCACACATAGTTTCATCACAGATATACTTTCTTACATTGATTAATTCTTTACGTATTCCTATGTAAAGTAGTTACTTATATTACATTAGGCTTTACTTTCTTGAGTGTTGACGATTCTCTTCATTAGTTAAATTAGGTCCTATTATTTATATTTCATTGTATGACATTTTATCATAGTGACGACGACCTTCGACACTGTTTTCATATAAACATATCAGGCCGTATGTCATAGAATTTTTCGCTTTTCGTTTGTTCGGGTTAATTGTTGCGATCATACTTAATGATATTATTATATTAAAAAAAAATATATAATAGATTTTTTTAACCCGGTTGGTCGGGGGAATAGTTACGGTATTCTTATGTATGTTTCATGTTGGCCCCACTTAAATTTGTCACCAGTTTAAATTTACGCGCTGGCATATTTATCTGATGTCAACATGAGGTGCTTCGCACAATAGTCTTTTATTAATGAACGCGATTATGCGTAGACGTCAATGAATAGTGATGACGTTGTACGATGTTATGCTAATGCATAACAACGGTCTTTCTGAACCCTTTATGATTCGTGTCCGTCTAAGCAAGACGTGATTTATAGTACTCCCAAGATATTAACCGTGCAGATTTTCTCCTCAACTATTTACCCAAGGGTCGTCGCTTCTAATTTAATGATACTATGATTGAGCATCTGATCTGGATGAGTAATTCATTCCTTTGAGGAAGGAATGCATGGAGTACATTTTATTATAATTATTATATCGCAAACCTCCAGTTTTCACTACACCGATGTTCCGCCAGACGGCATCGCGAGTATATAAACTGGACATTTTGACGATACGTATTGAATATGGAGACTGCACTGATGTATTGATTGAATTAATGCCATGTATGACTTGATGTCTTGTTTCGTCAATAAATATGAATGATCGTGGACTCAGCCACGAAGGGAGTTGTCAAATCAATCCAGTTGATATTAACATAGGACACTCACATTCGCAATAACCATCCATCAGCACAATTGCTCAAACTATTATATATAATAATCAAACGGCGCAAGCAAGGTGTTATGTCTAAATATCATAACATTGGTTGTATATTATCACTTCCTGGTTTGGTGTTTACAGACGGTTGTCATGAGTTTCCTGAAGTGACGTCTTGACTGCTGCTCAAAAATAGTGGCAGACGTGAGCGTGTTAATCTGGAACACGAAGGCGTTTCTGCATTACATTCCGCTTGTGTCTTTTGACCAGTATGCATTTCAAGTTTCCGTTGGGACTAGATTTCAGAGTATGTCCTTCGTTTGAGGAATATGATTACCACACCTGCAAGATGTATATTGCCTTCACTGCCCTATGCATGCAGTACTTATATAATGTCAGTTTAGTTTAAGCAGTGTGTGTGGAATTCTTGTGCACGTAAGTTTGACAGGACAGTAGAGACATGTGCCTAGAAACTTCGATGTCGAATCCTATGCAATATGGAGTATCTGTGAATAAATGTGTGAACTGTAAAAAGCAGTTAGGTCTTATTGACTGAGTACCTGTGGTGCGGGCCAGGGAGTATTGAATGATTGGCCATAGTTAATATTTATAACTACTACAATGGAATCTATGAGGATAACCCTGGAAGGGAACTCAGCAGGCCAAGATTTATGATAAAGAGTGTCCAAGCATTGAGCTTAATGCACTTAGAGTACAGGACGTCTGGTGGACTGTTCCTGAAGAATATAAATAATAATATGTAAATTATTCCCCGCATCATTCTTGGGGGCCAAGCTGAAGAACCCAGAAGCCAAAAAAAAATGGAAGTCGAGAATGTTTTTCAAGATGGCGACACTGATCGTCTGCCTGAATATTTCAAGCATGGAAAGGATTTCCAGCTATAATATAAATTAACATGCATACAAGAGTGACTTACTATGGCATAGAAGTCAAAGGAATCAACAATTTACTTCCTATTTCAAGTATTTTATCAAGAAACACGGACCACAGCGATGTCCGTCATATGCCACTTTCAACTAGCCTAATCCTAGGCCTAACCAGAGCCTAAATTGACGGAACAGCACTGTATTCCTTGCTTGAAGAAGTCTCAGTGAGGATTTTATTTGAGGCAACAGATAAGTAGATTTATCGTTACATACAGCTTGACTGTAGATAATATCTGTTGGCCTGAATTTTAATTTCACAAATTATTGTTTTCATTATGTCAATGTTTTTGTACTAGCGGGAGGCTGGGGGGACTTGGTTTGCTCATTAAATACCGCGAAAGCTAGGTCTAATGAGTAAATTAAGCGTTCTGTAAGTAGTATCTGTATAATTCTTATTTCCGGAGCCAGTATATTTTGTTGGTTAAGTAAAAGAACTTTCTCATCTGAATTTAACAGATCCATTTTTGTCTAGTTGTATAGTCATGTCTCCATATTGTTTGTTATCGTAAGTACTGTCATTGTAATATTTTACTTAGTTTTGTAGCCTACATTATTGTTTGTAATATTGTCTATTCTCGCCTTGCTATCTTTGATTTATAGATGTCATAATTGTTGTGATATGCGTCTTGTCTTGTTCTATTGTCATAGAGCATTATTATAATTTATTCTTATATATATATATGTCATATTAACTCCTTGGTTTAAACCTTTGTATTCCCTTTAGTTGCTCTAACCCTGTCTTCTTGTCATTGCTTGTTGTAGTTACTATTTTTTTCTGCTCCATATTGTATATTTGACTAACATCTATATTAGTGCATTTATAAACTGATGTGAGATTGGTGGATTGAGTAATGAATATTGAGATGACATATTTATATATATAAAAGTTCAAATAGTGTGCATATACTGAGAATCACAATAATAAGAAACCATAACTTCATTAAAGGATTTATTGAATATTGAAAAGGAGACAAGTGGAACTCCAAAAAGAAGAATTAATTGGGAAATATGTCTGCTATTGAGTATTTCTTGAGACAAGGAAAGGATTCTGGATTACAAGGACCAGCTCTTCAAAAATTTATTATGGAAAATTTAGAGGAGGTGATGAATTCCCTATAGAAAAAGATTGGTGTGATAGAGAAAATGAACTCTTGGGTATCATTGATGTTAGAGAGAGATTTATTAATGATTTACTGGACGAGATAAGAGTATTAAAATCCCAAGCGGAGGTGGAAAAATCTGTTCTTGTGTCATTACAAGTTAATTTTTCGAAATCTAAGGAGTCGTTGGACACAGCCTTGGGGGAGAACAAAGTTCTGAACTCTGAGATTCTGTCACTGCAAGACAACATTGCAGCTTATCAGAGCAAAATTGATAAACAAAGTGATGATTATTCTGATAAACTTACTGCTGTTAAAGATAAGTTTTATAAAGCAAAAGAGGCCATGGAAGCTAACATTCAAGCACAGGCTGCTAAAATTCGTGGTCTAAGAATTCAAGTTGCTATGCTTCAGCCAGATATGGAAAAGGCAAATATAAGGAGATTAAAGAAATTGGCAACAAAGAAAAGAGCCATGTTGGAGGCAGAGTTTGAGAGTAAAATTTCAGAACGTGAGAATGAAATTCAAAAATTAAAATGTCCTCAGGGTCAACAAAAACAAAGTTTGACTCAGGATGAGGTGACTACCTCTAAAGTATTGCTCAGTGATGATAAGATTAATGTTTTGAATTTTGAGAAAAATATTAAGATCCAAAATGATGATATTGCACTGAAAGACTTACAATTAGCTAAATCTAGAAGAAGAATAGATGGTTTACTCGATGTTGTACTAAACAACAATTTACTGTCTAATGCTAGCTCTGGGAATGATAGTGTCAAAAACACAAAATGTGATAAGATCAAATCATCACATCATAAAAGAGTGAATGGATCTTGGCGGGGCAAGTACAACTTCCCTCGACATCACTATAATAATAGCGAGTTTACTCACAATAATACTGCCTCTTCTGAGAGTGACTCGTGGCGACATGCCAACAGTCGTATAAACAGTATGACAAATAATTTATATGTTCGTCCTTTGTCCACAGGTAAAACAGTATTCCTTGATCAACATAATGAGGTTGCATCTGGGCCTGACAAGCCTAGCAACAGTGCTAAGAATATTTTGCAAGGTCAGAACCTAGGTCGTAAAAGGACAGACCAGTCTATCCAGGAAATAACTAACGTGACTGATGATGTTCAGATTGGTTCCATCTACTTTGATGTGGACCACTGTAAAAAGTTTTGTCAACTGCATGGTAACAGTTTACTTACTCTTAAGAGTAGTGATAATGTTACTAATGAAAGTCATAAGGTGACACTTCCCTCTAACAGTGTAGAGTATGAAAATAGAGGTCCTATGCCAACTAGTACCAATGCATCTGTGGAAAATTTTTTTCGAAATGCCAAGGAAGCTGTCTTACCAGACAGAATGTAAACCTACTGGCATGAATAGGAATAGGTCACATGCTCAGTTCAATCAGCATGATGTATCCTACAATGAGTTTATTACATCAAGAAAAAGGAAGAATATCTTCAATTATCAGGTGAATAAAGGTGCATATCTATGCACCGTTCTAGTGAAAAATTTTCCACCAAATGCCACTTGGCAGGCACTAGGTGAATGTTTTCAATTCACTGCAAATGTGAAATATGTAAGGCTTTTACCTATTAACAATTATAATGTTAGGGAGGCTATTGTTTATTTTTAGTCACAGGGTGATGCACGCAGAGTCGTCAATTGTGATAACGGTGCCTATTTTCAAGACCATTGTCTTGTGTTACAGTTGATGCATCATGCATCATCTAACAGATTTTAGAGTTATTGTGCATCACGTTTGTAGGAACTGTAGACTATTACCCACAGCTGAGGTGTTTTTAGATACACCATACTTTACGAGAATAACACTTGTAGGTTTTTTGGAGAATCCAATTGCTGGGATTATTTTAGGAAACGTACCTACTTGCATGAATGTACAAAATGGGATATTGAAAAATGGGAGAGACAACATTTACTACGTTAAAATGATGTGACTACTAAAGCTCAGTCTCGCATGGAGAAGGATCAACACATACCAATTGTTGATGTATTGCCAGAGGATATAACTGAGGAAATGACATGAGAAGAAGAAGATGATAATAATGATGATAATGAAAATCTTCATCATCAGCAAAGTAATGCTGATATACAAGTAATGGATGATGTCAATACTAATGATGATTCTTTATTTCAGATTGAACTCATGGATAAGGAATCCTTTGGACAGAGACAGAGAGATGATATTTCTTTAAGAAACTTTTTTCATATTGCTCATTTAAATGATTTAATGGTAGATGACAATGCTAAACACTGGTATACTATAAAGAATGGGATATTAGTAAGAAACTATCAAGATGCTAATTCCTTAAAGAAACAGATTATGGTACCAGCTTGTTTATTAAAATGAACATGCAGGCTTTAGTCCATTCGAGTTGGTTTTTGGTGCCAAACCAAGAGGCCCAATGTCAATATTAAAACAGCTATTAATTGGAGCTGAGATGAATGAAGAGGTTCAAACCTCATACCAATATGTCATCAACTTAAGGAAAAGAATAATAGATGCATGCCAAATTGCAGTAAAATCATCTGAAAAGGCAAAACTGAGAGCGAGGTTATTTATTAACCAAAACCGCAAATTACGCCAACTGTGGCCTGATGATGAAGCATACGTACTATTACCCAAGAAAGATAACAAATTATTGGTGTCATGGAGAGGACCTTACAGGTTTGTGGAGAAACTGTCTGATGTCGATTATATTGTTTCAGTGGATGGAAAAGAAAAAACGTTTCATATCAATATGTTACAGCAGTTTCATACACGTCCACCATATCTTAGACCAGTCTTTGAAGCTCTTGATGAATCTGTCACTCGTTACTCTTCTTTGGCTGTGATACAGGAGGAAAATTCTGATTTGACTAATGGAAATGAATCACTCTTGGTGTTACCTAGTATTCACTTTTTAGCTTCTGAAAGTTGGAAAGATGTATCCATATCTCCAACGCTGTCTTCGGTTCAGAAAGAACAGGCTACGCAATTGTTACTGTCTTTTGCTGAGGTCATTACTGAGATGCCAGGACATACCGATATCATCGAACATGATATCGTTCTTACTGATTTTCAACCTATTGAGTTGAAACCCTATCCTATACCTATACACTTACAGACTCAAGTGAATGAGGAATTAGAACAGATGGTGAAATTAAATGTCATTTCTCCATCTCATTTCCCTTTCAGTGTTCCGATGGTCTTGATTCGGAAAAAAGATAAATCTATACGCATATGCATAGATTTTAGACGTTTAAATTCTTTGACCATAAATGACGCTGAACCACTCCCAGTGTTAGAGACTTTATTAGACAGGTTAGCTTCGGCTACATTCTTTTCTAAATTTGATCTTTCTAAAGGCTATTGGCAAGTGCCATTAACGGAGAAATCCAAGCCTTATACTGCCTTTGCTACGCCATTAGGTCTATTTAAATTCAATTATATGTTTTTTGGCTTAGTAACGCGCCTGCGATGCATTTCACGTAACCTGATGATATCCCACCTAATACGGACCTATTCCCTCCCTAACGCGGCACATCCCCCCCCCATACCCTTGGCAATAAATAATATTACATTTAATCGCTAGAGCTCCTAATAGTCTTTACCGGCCGTTATTTGATTCCAACATTTCAATTCCCCAATGGTTCCTTTGCCCCAATGTAATAAAGATATTACCCCCCACCTTATTGCGTCCTCCATTACACCAGCTGGCATCATAGTTTCCAATAAATAGAAGTATACCCCACCCATGAAACCTTTATGGTTAAATACACCCCCAGATGCTATTACTGCAGCCCAATTTAATTCCCCCCTGTTTTGGCACTGTAACTAAATTATTGGATTCTCTGGTACCCCCCCTCATAATTAATTCTACCTTTGTGAAATCACACGCCCACAGAGTGCGATATACGCAGCCATCTTTTATGTTTCGTTAAACTATCCTATTTGTAAACTTAAATACCGAATGAACTACTGTATTCTAAGCCCATGTTAATCCATTTGAAAAATGAACCTAACCCTGCCTTACCATCCGCAACCTACGTGACTATATACCACGTCACATAGAAGTCCAACGCCTCACGTTGACCTATCCCTGAGACATCCAAAAATACTCAACAACTTTCTGATCCTCCACGTTACAGTAGAGATGTGATCGAGGCAACGTGGGCGCGAAAATGGGCTATGCAATTTCTTCAATTATCCTCACATCTCAACATAATCCCCTTCCACACCTCGTATAGACGTCTCACTCTTCAACTCCTACATTCCCAAATCCATTGCCTTCACAAACAGCCAACATACTTAAACATTAATTCCAATACTACCCTCCTATGCCTGACTTCGCTCAATAACAAAACCAATATACACTTGAGTTTCAGATCCACCCCAACTTAGAATCACACTCCCACTACTAATAAGTGTCTTTCAACACCCCTACATTTCCACCCCCCCACACACCCCCCAATGTTCTAAAAGTTATTGTTGTCCACCCCCCCACCCCCCCCCCCCCCCCCCACCCCCCCCCCCCCCCCCCCCCACCCCCCCCCCCTCCCTCCCACCCCCCCCCCCATCCCCCCCACACCCCCCCCCCCTCCCCCCCCCCCCCCCAACTCCAAACACAATGTAATTATCATAGACCCTCCTTCTCACAACCCCTTTCTCCCGCCTTCACCCCATTTACCCCTCAGTGCCACCTATATTCCGTAAGTATACAATCCATTCACAAGTAATAAGACAATCATCACACCATACCTGCGTTACTCTCTCATCTACCCAACAGTCTAATCACTACATCCAAACACCACACCCCTGTCTTCACAACACCACACCCCCATCACTCAAGTAACACGTATGCGGGTATCAATGTGTGTATGTGTGTGTACAGTAAATCGTACAAAGTATCCCCCCCCCCCCCCCCCCCACCCCCAACAATCGACCACTCCCATTGTATCTGTCCCCACACCCCCAGCTGTGTGGGTGGGGGGGGTGTGGGTGACTCCCCCCCCCCCCCAACACTGGAAGGTGTGGGTGTGGTGGGTACAGTCTCCCCCCTGTGAGTGGTGGGGTGTACCCACCACTATCTCCCACGTGGTGTGTGGTTTCATATGTATAGTGGCTGACCCCCCCCCCATGGTAAATATGACACCGTCCCGCCTAGACCCAGTTCATGAGCCGGGACCACACTCACCCATTGGGGTCCTACACGTGAACAGGGAAGGAACGTGGGGATAGCCCCACACATGATCACCCACTAAGGGCCCCCCATGGACCCAGGGGGTCTGATCCCAAAATTCCTAAATCGAGGAGAAGGGGGGGAGAGGGCGACCCAACAACTACGAGGGGTGCCATAACGGAGGGTGGGGGGGGCCGGGAGAGGGGAGTGTAATGGGGGGAGGTGGCATAGTACTAGGTGGGTGGGGGACGGGGGGAGCCTGAGGGGGGTACAGGAGGGGGGACCCCCTCCCTAGGGACGTAGATTAGGGAAACATTCCCTTGGGATACGCACCCAAACCTGAAACCACATTCATCCAGAGGAGTCAAGGGACAATGGGGGATAACTACCCCCCCCATGTAGGGACCACCACCCTAAAAACCTGGGTCACACCCACCCCAAATCCAATCCCAACCACCAAACCACCCCGTGAAACCTCCAACATACCCGATTACCCACTGGAGTTTACCTTGCATACACCTTGTTTTAAATGATCCCGTACACCCTTCGCGTACATGCAAAACATGATCCCCCACAGTCGTGGCATGCATGTAAAGGAGGTTATGTCAACTGAAATCGGGGGAACAATATGCCTAACACCAGCAGAGGATGCTATCGTTATGACTTTGTGTGGAAATTATCTATGATACTCATTGGGCAAACGCTATGTAAGTAGGCATGAATCGTACTCAGGGAATATCTCCTGAACTGACAAACAAGGGCGGGTACACATTTCCACTCCCAGAGAGTATCGATACGTTACTAGGGACGATAGACGGGTCCTTGTAAAAGGGAATCCAAGTCGGATGTCCCTGAAACGGCCGTGACCCCCCACGAAGGGGGGGCGGGCTATACTTGTAATACAGTTTTGTATTCCTTCGGTATATCGGCGGCAGATGGTCTTTGCGGGATAGAAGCCCAGGACATTCATAATCACCGGTGGGCTTTAGGGGGGGAGCTCCACAAAATACACATACGGATTGTCGTGTGATCTTCTAACGCCGAGTGACAGTATTGGGACCGTGAACTTGTCATGGGGACTTGTTACTCGTCCTGGTGAATCTGGTATCTATGTAAAGTTACAACGACTGTCTTGTGGTACACTGCAATAGCTTGACCTGGTGTTGACCCCCCAATCTCAGGGGGTCGGGCTGGGAGCGAGGCTTGGGTGGATTCGTACACCAAAGCAAACCATTGTCTGCACATTTATCCGTAAGCATTCAGCGGTCCACTCCTAATTCATCACTAACTTGAATAAACAGACACAACCCTCACCGGTGTGAAGGTACAGGAGGGGATGTATTCTTACCATCGAGTTTATCCAATAAACGCCATCACCGAGACGTAAATGGTTACAGTTCTCATACTACTCAAATGACCTCCTTCCCTTTATCTATCCCAAGTCTTGTGCGTTGAGTTCTGATCATATCGTGGTATGGTTTATCATCTCTACCTCACTTTACGGCGTAGGGGACAACACTCATAATCTAGAAGGATCACATGCTTGTGACGGTATGGCCTAACACTGGTCCTTTCAGTATGTGACACAACTAGTAACCAAAATTCTGTGGGAGGTGTGTTGGGGGTATCACAGTAGAGGGCCTTCAGGGGAGGGGGATCCTGTGGGTCCATCACCTATGCGGGGGCATATTATCCTCACGAGATCTTTTAGAAGGGTAATGACACTTCTAATCGCACCAATGGGAGTCATTCATGAAGTAGATCATCCGCCTAGTTAAGCGAAAAACAACGCGCTGTTGGCTGACACACACCCCACTTCTAGATACCAATGGTCCGACTTTCAACTTTTGTCCATGAATTCGAGCATCTCTAATCGTTTATCCGTTCAATAGATGAGCCCTTTTCTCGTTACCCTCAGCTGTACTCTTTAACTTCTTGAATAGTTATTATTACGGATTAACCTATAATCGCTACTTCCCATTTTACTAATTAGCATCAAGTTCTTGAACTGACCCCCCAAAATGCTGCTATTAATGGTTATCCAATGCGCATCTGGATTTAATCGACTAGTTCAACTGCTTGTCGTGTACTATACAATAACAAAACTGCGCCCTGGGTGAGGTTCGCCCATGGGACTGGACCGTAAGTAATGGGGATAGCGTGCTGGTGTGGGTCACCTTTGCCTCTATGACCAGTATAGACAGTGGAAGCCGTTCTAGAGGGCGAGATATGTGGGGAGGGTGTTTGGTGGTACTGGGGGCTGTGTGGGACTAACCAAAGAGGTGTTTAAGTTCCCAGAGGGTGCGCGCGCTAGTTGATCCTAGTTTGCAGTTTTGTTTCTTTCAACATTTCTTCCTATATCTATTTTTTTTACTATTTTTTTTCCTACTGTCTCAATTTCATCATATAGTCATTTTTTTTTTTATATCCCATTATCAATAGATACTTACGTCAGGGGGGCAGTTTAGATGGCATATTTGGACTGAATGAACTATCCCCTCCAGCATATATCTGGGATATAATGAACGAGGGGAAAGTGTAAAAGAGAAGTGATTTCAGGTGATGATTAGTTGAAAGGACTCCCATGAAATGATAAAGGATAGTAGACTCGACCGAATGTGCCGATGCTTGCTCCCTAGGCGCCACCTAGTAGCAGTGTTTGGGCCCCGCACACACAAGAAGAATACCTCTCTGCAACAGACAAAGTCCCGACTAGGGGGAAGAATCCACCCACAATAATCCCCCCTTCGATACACACCTACGACGCTCCTATCACGGGGGGGAAGGGGGGGGTGGGGGGGTGGGGGGGGGGGGGTGGGGGGGGGGGGGGGGGGGGGGGGGGGGGGGGGGGGGGGGGGGGGGGGGGGGGGGGCGGGGGGGCGGGGGGGGGGGGGGGGGAGGGTGGATCTTCAAGACACGGTTCGGGGGGGGGGGGGGGGGGCGGGGGGCGTACGGGATGGGGGGGGGTGGGGGCTACATAAAAAAGAAAAAAAAAACCATCATATAATTACTAATCTTATAAAAAAAATTAAGATGCATAAAAAAAAAAATATATATCATAAATATATAAAAATGCAATTAAAAAATAATGAGTATCCTATAAAAATATACCATGAGAGCCATTATATAATTAACATATATAAATAAAAAGAAAAATTTCGCTATAAATAAAATAAATAAAAATAAAAATCCTAAAAAAAACGATAATAAAAAAAAAGCCGGCAGACATTAAAAAATAACATCGCGCTCAACCTCGTCCCTTACACTTCCTTTTAATATAAGTCCATAAAAAAAAGGAGAAAGTACAAGAAAAAAAAAAAAAAAAAAAAAAAAAAAAAAAAAAAATAAAAAAAAAAAAAAATCAAAAAAATACATCGAAATACAATCGTCCACAAAAACAAAAATAAAAAAAAAGTGTGGTGAGTAAAATAAACGATTAAAATCTTTCCCCGCCAGATAAAAAAAATAAAACTACCAACCTCGTGCCCCTAAAAAAAAAAAAAAATAAAATTTCTCACAGAAAAATACTAAAAAAAAATAAAATAAAAAAAAAAAAAAAAAAAAATAAAAACATATAAAAAATAAGCTACCGCTAAATGTATAATCATAATAAAAAAATGAGCGCTAATCTCCGGTGTCGAAAACTCACATAAAACTATAATTATAAATAGAAGTAAAAAAATGCGGATAAAAAAAAAAAAAAAAAAAAAAAATCTAAATAGTGCGTAAAAAATAATCCGTAACTAAAAATCTAAATAAAAAAAAAAATTATATGCATTAAAAAAAATACAAAAAATAATAATTCAAAAAAATAAAATAAAAAAAATAATAAAATTGATATAATCGTAAAATAAAAAAAATTAATAAAAAAAACAAGTGCTAGAAAAAAAAAATCTAAAAAGATGACCTAAGAATATAATTAAAATAAAAAAAAAAAATAAAAAAAAAAAAAAAAAATAAAATGTAAAATAAAACTTGCCGATGGGCCTAAAATATAATAATAAAAACCCCCCAACCATTATCACATATAGAGAACTGTAAATAAAATAAAGGCGGGGGGGACTACCTCATTGGGGGGGGGGGGGACTCGGAACCTCCTGGACTGGTGAAAAAAATAAGGAATGGCCTGGGTGGGGGATCTATGAGGCTGAATAAAGTCATGTTCGGTGGCGCGTATGATGCCCTACTCGCACTATTGACCAACCCCCCCATGTAGGGACATAATACACTCTAGAGTCCAGGACTGGAAATGGGTAGACAGCACGGGTAGCATGGTCAAACCCCTGGGTCACACCTGGGGGGGTGACCATGAGATAGAGGGGGGTAGGTATACTGAATCCGAATGGGGGGAGGCTAATGACGCGAGGGCATCGAGGGACGGGTGGGCGGGTGGGGTGGAAGCGGGGTCTTGACCCCCATGTGGGGTGGGAATGGGAGGGGGGGGGAGCGGAGAGTCTAATAGGCGGGGAGAGACATCGACCGCTCACCACCATCTCATCCCAGAAGGTAGGTGGGGGGGACTCCTGAGGGGGGGGGGTGGAGTCACTCACCATGGGGTCCCCACTGGGGGGGGTAGGAGTAAATTGAAATCGCTAAGATTTGCTGGTGGGGGAGGGAGGGGTGCGGGGGGGGGCTCACTGAAAGTGGGGAGGGGTACTCGTTGGGGGCAGAGGGTGGGGCAGTACATATTTCGGGGGGGGGGGGGGGGGAAATATGTACGGGGAGGGCAATTGTATGGGTGTGGAGTGGAGGTGGTGGGTCATATGGCTACGGGGGGGGTAGGCGACCGTGGGTCTCCCACCTGTTGGGAACCAAAACGCGGTATTGGCGTCTCCCTATTATTGCGGGGACCAGTAGCACTGGGAGTGGGGGGGGGGGCGTTGGGTGTGGTACAAACAGGTGCTTCATGGCTCTGGATGTTGTTATAGTTTAAACACACTGGAGTGAAAGTTGTCTGGGGGGGGAGGGGAGTAGAGAGGTGTGAGTGGGGGGGGTGGGGGGGCGGTGAGGGTAGGCGGGACGGGGGGCATCTGTTGTACAGTGATGATTGTGCTATAGTGGTGAGGGGCTGGGGTCAACGGTGGGGGTGGTGAATTGGTGTAGGTGCGCCTAGGGTACACTGCAGTTTTTTGAATGACTTGCCTGGGACAAAAAAAAAAAAAAAAAAAAAAAAAAAATAAACAAAATATAATAAAAATAAAAAAATTATGATAATAAAAAAAAATATAAACACATTGCTCCTGTTCTCTGTTAACTTCTTTGCCACATTGCTGCGGAAATGTTAGCACGCTTTCCGCTAGCATTTCAGATAGTTACACGTGAGTGGCGTTCAGTGATGTACACACTGATACCCCTCAGACTCAAAAGAATAAAAAAAAAAAAAATGTTTAGAAAAAATATTTAATATAATAAATATACAACCCCCCACGTGTCACGCGCGCGCTATAGTATAACAGGCGCCTGTCGCAATTAAACCCCCACTACTGAACAAGTATTATGCACCCCTTATACACATAATAAATAGAACCATGTGTGTCTGATGCAGTGACTAATCCTTATACTTTAGATTTCCCCACATACGCCACTAAACCTTACTCCATAATTCTAACATCAGTCAGTGTGACAAAAGTGTAGTCCGGTGTGTATGAATGGACTTACTGATCATGCAGTATTTGCTCGTTTTTCCAAACCATGTGAGAACAGTGTGATCCAAAATTGTAAGATAGTCACTCACAAGCCAGCCCACCATTTATAGGCATGCGTTTACCACCGATATGATAGATACTTCAGAATACCATTTTAGTACGCCAGGTGGATATATTGAACCTAATAAAATTACTGTATAATACTAATATGTCAAAGTGCTATGTACATTAGTTCTCTGTGAATTACTCACCGTAGATATACTCATAGTATCGCGTGCTGTGTCAAGTATAGAGAAGAATGTATATAGCATGTATAATAATAAGATGGCCTCACATAGATAAAATGTATCTATTCCTGAGAGAGCCACTCACACATACATTACCACAGCATTGAAATCGGTATTTTGTCACTTTCCAATAAACCACCAGACTGCTAGGTCTGTTTATCTCATTACTCATCGATGTATCATCACAATTAACACCTAATATGTGTAAGTTCGATTGTACAAGACGTGCATATCTGCCAGTTCAATAAGAACTCAGTCCAGGGACCGCATCTCTTGTTCATGCTTGCAGCTCGATACTCCAAAGCTTGTGTGCGTGAAGAGTAGACTCGTGGTCAGGCGCATAGGCCGATCCATATCCTCCCGCCACCACCTGCCTCAATCCTCTAGGATGCTAGATAATAGTGTCGCAGTCCCTAGCATTGTGCCGCGACTCAAGGACTACAACTGACATCCAGACCCTCAGTATTTAAGGGTCTCGACCTATCCCCCGAACCCCCCCCCAACGCATCCCCCCGAGCCATTTGCAATCCCCCCGTACAAAAACCCCCCCCCTACCTAGACGCAGATCGCACAATGACCGGGTCCCCTCGCACGCTAACTACGTGCGAACAATTACTCCTTCCTTTTTTAAAGAAATACCTCTAACTACAGATACCCCCTACCAGCCGCCCTACCCTTCCGCCTGTCATCCTACTTCCCCCCCTTCTTGAACAACATTCAGTGTAAAATATATATTGGAAAACATTTTCAAATTTATTATTGTGAATCTTCTTTTCAAAAACAGTGGTTGGAACATGTATGATGTGGTAATGTAAATGCTCGGTACAAACTGGTAAAACATTATTCATCTGTACTCATTAACCTTCATTTTCATTTAATATGTTAAAGTAAAAAACTATAAATGCTATTCCAATTTATATGATAAAGAACAGCTTTTATTCCCGAGGGACTAATTTTTAATTTCATCGAGGGGTAACCTGCTGCAGTTGCCTTAAATGGGGACGATGCGAGATGGGATGGGTTTCGAAGAATTGGGAAGAGAAACAGAGAGGAAATGGGGAAAGATAGGCGGGACATCCATAACTATTCAAATTATTTTCAAACTGTTAAAACTTAAGTAATTATTAAATTTTGTTATTTGTAAATTTACAAATGTAATTTCGATGTAATCATTTTAAAGTTACTGCATGTTTGCTTCAGTCAATTTACTACACACACTCTAAACTGAGCTGTACCAGAATAATAAGAATTTCCCTGTGTTAATCAGGGTTGCGGTCTTAAATGAACTAACATAAACCATTGCTTAATCCTTTACAAAAGTTGTCGTCAGATTCTAGAATTAACGTGCTCATTCAAATGCAGCATTGTTTTCGCTTATCTGAATATCTTATGGATCTCCTTTGTAGTAGAAGCGTCATTAACCTTCTATCTACATATCTGCCAAGAGTAATCTTGTGCGAAGGTAGACACTGAAGCCCATATTAGATATTCTTGAGTTTGGCCACTGTTGGACCACTACTGCAAAGCAGGGGAGGCAATACCGTCAAAGGAAGCTGAGGCCTGTGTTCTCAGGGGCGCATTACAATAGTCAGTAATGACTGAAGGGGCTATGATTATTATTATTATTACCACCACGCCCCACTGCTATTGTCCTCTTGATTTTCTCCAGTGCTGTCTTCAGTTCCTCATCCATCCTGGTGTCATCTCCACCAGTGGTTTCCTTCTCTGATAGTTTGCCATTTCTAGAACTTGATCTTCCTCACCACCAACAAGTTCTGAGCAAATTTCTTTCCAACATTCCATTATTTCATTCGTGGCAATAAGAAAAGCACATTATTTGTCTTTTATCAATTTCAGAGGGTCCGTTCTTCCTTTGTCATATTTTTTGGGCTTTTTTCAGGCTTTTCTCCAAATTCTTCCCAAGATTTGTGTTTTTCTGTTATCACATTGTTCTTTTTGTCTGTTATGGGTATGGCATAATTTCTATATTTCTCTTTTATTTAGCAGTATTCTTAGATTTCACGTGCAGTTTCCACACTTTTTTCTTTTCTCTAATTGTCATTTTAACTTCTTTCGTCCACCAAGGTGTATCTTTCCCATCTTCCCAAGTCGGATTTCTCCACATGCTTCTGCTGAAGCTACTTATGAGAAGTTCTTGAATTGAAGCCAGAAGCTTTCCTGATCGTCTGATGGTTCTTCCTTCTATGCTTCTCTCTGTTGTCGCAACAAAATCTTGATACCTGGTCTTAACTTCTGGTTTTTTTTCAGCTTGTAGATTTTAATTTTCATATCTCTTACTTAGTTGTTTGGTGTCTTACATAATTGGAGGCGGTGCTGACTATGACTAGCAGTTCATTCAGTTTGTCTATTGTCACCAAGTAGTAGTCACTTCCGATTTCTGGTCCTCATCAGATTCTATATTCTCTCACATACTTGAATGACGTTTTCCTTACAATGACATAGTCAATGGTTGATTTTTCATTCCTTGGTGGCTCATTTCTCCTGAATGTATTGGTGCCTTTTGAAGAATCGTAAATAATTCTGCTTTGGCATCTGCTCATCTTCGTTTGGTCCATACGATGACAATGTTCACTATATTCTCTATTTCTTGTAAGTTTAGCACCATGTGGCACTTCGAGTCGAAATTCTATCATTTAATGTTATTGGTGTGGTTTTTGGCCACAACACAACCAACACCACCTTTAGCCCTTTCAGTCATGGGAACTCCATTGTTTTGCAGCATTTTGCCAGTAAAATCTGTAACTCCTTGTCCTTTTTTTTGGCTTTCCGTCCGACTCAGGATGTTAAAATTTGCTTTCCTCAACTATCTATATAGCATTGTAAAGAAATAACATGTGAGTGTATGTGGGAGAAAGTTGGACATATTGTAGAATGAATAACACTGTTCTTATTGATTGTCAGTTTTAGTAAGATGATAGCTGTAGTTTTATTTGAATGTTTGAGTAGTATTCAAGACCGTTGTGAGTTTATGGATATTTTGAGATGTGTTGGTTATGATGGAGAGTGACACTTAGTTGAGTTCGCGCAAAGAGTACAGGCCGGGAGCAGGACACAGATAGTAGCAAGATATTTAGGGCAGATGATAATTTGAACATTGACTGGAAAGTATATAAGGTGTGGCAAGGGTCATTCAATAACTTGAAATGTGAATTGAGAATGTGTTAAGGCGTTATCTGCCGAGTGGTTATTTTCCTTCCAGTATTTGGTTTAGAAGAATATATTACTTTATGTGACTGTTGATGTACTGGTATCTACTAATGTTCAGGAAATGTACAAGTTTTGGAACTGGACACCCAAGTGTTATTAATTCATGACTGTTGATGCCCAGTATGTCTTTCTGTTGATCAAGAGAAAGTGTCAAGAATAAATGAAGGCACAAGTTCATTGTGTGTACCACTATATATATATATATATATATATATATATATATATATATATATATATATATATATATATATATATATATATATATATATATATATATATATATATATATATATACAGTACTTTGCAAAAAAAATGGCAGTCATATTGCTCAGCTAAATATGCTGAAATCTAATTAAATATGCATGTTCTGCCCCAAATTTGCACTCCACTTAAGTGAGCAAACACTACCAAAGTAAAAAAAAATTAGCGTAGAGTAAAGTCCCTTGATAATAGAGCAGACGACAATTTCTAATGCTAGTGGCAGAAAATGGACACAAAGTCAAAGTGTATGTTAATTTTGTCGTGAAATATTCTAATCCCCATATATAAATTATCAGGTGAATATAAAGCCTAACAAATAAATTCTAATAAAGAAAAGAGCAATGGTAAAATAACAGTGCTGTCACAAGGAATGTACTCGAAATCCCCCTTTGTTTTATGCTTCGTCTGCAAATTGTAACGTTTCCACGTTAAATATAAGCCACTGCATAAATACAAGCGTTTCCACAACACATTAAAACGGGTATTGCATTTCTAAGAAAAACATTGGGAGGCACAATGCGTAATGACCTAAATTAATCCTAACATTAATTATATTACGTTACCAAAACGAACGAACAGATGGACTAAAGGATAGAGAGAGGGGAGAGGCAGAAAGCCGAACGCATGCAAAATTAAACACGCGTCTCGCTATTAATGCCACCCCAACAAGCGTAACGCGATACACAATTACTACTATCACGCGTGTAAGGCCACATGCACTAACTTTTTCGGACGGACAGTGATAAAAACACTAACCTTTCCAGAGTTAGGTTTTAAAATCCTGAAAAACGCTTATTAGAAAAGATAACATTAGATGGGTTTACGTTTGAAAACATTACAGTACCCAGACAGCACATCTTCGAAACAGGAGGTAGAAGAAATTGCATATTTTGAACGTAGCCACGTAGCTCTTTTAAATTTGTATATTTGGGTTCCTTAGGGCTTGCTGACAAAGAATATGTAAAACGTTACGCAAATAGTCTAGGAATTACCAAATTATAACCAAAATAAAATAGTGGGGATGTCTGACAGCATGAAATCATTTCTGCTCATAAAATTTTTTTATAACGTGTTTGAAAAAACCTTACGTACGGAAATAGCCTACCATGTAAACTCCAAATTGATTGGAGCGCAACAAATATAAGACTAAACACGATTGGTCGGACTATAAATACTATCTTTGGTTGTTAGGGGAGACGTAGGAAGGTAAAATTTTTTCAAACACTTGTCGAAACGTGGCTCCATTGGCCAGACTCGCTGATATACTCACTTAGGAGCGTTAGTTCGAGACCACTAGTTCAAATAAGCTTGATAAAGCAACAGTGCGTTGAAGCCAGCTCATATTTTTGCTAAATAAAAGCCTGGAACATAAGCAGATGGGAATTTGTGCCAGTATTTGTGCCAGAATTCATTGCTAGTCAACGTATCTGTGTTTATTCTATGAATTGTGGTAAGCTTGAAACATTCAGTATCTTTTAATGAAAATTGAATGTGAATTGTTAATTTATGCCTGTATATATGTGTAGTTCAGTAGCAAACATGATGTAAAGCCTATAATGCTCCAGCCTGAACAGAAGGTGTCGGAGGAAAGTAAAACAGCATGGAATGGCCAAACAGTACACTGACACCTAGATGATTGACTAGAAAGAAATAATGCTGGAAGTGCAGAGGCGTAGTAACCATTAAGGAGGTTAATACTGGTATAAAGTATTTCAGATGAAGCTGACAGTTGGCCTAACGCTCTGAACTCAATGTTTGTGATGTATTGTGCTCAGTGTAGAACTAGAGTATCAATTAGTTATGAAGTAGAAGGTACATCCTTCTTGTTTTCAGGGACCGTGGTCTTGACGTTATTGAGCAGCACCTGGTCAGAGCCTTGCTGAATCCAGAGTCGGACAGCATACTCCTTGGTCCATTTAGCTATCAGTGAGGTGTCTCCAGAGCACAGGGGAGAAATCGAGCAGAGGAGTCTTTTCCTGCCGCCATCACGCAAGATAAGCTGATGTGGCCAGCTGAGCTCAAAATTATGTACCCCCATCTTAAAATAACATTGTAACATAAACTTAAGAGGGGAAGTAAATTGTTTTAATATCAGGAACTGAGAACATCTCCAATACTAGTTCCAATAAAGACAAACTATTGAAGTCATGATGACAAATACCAACAGAGCTTGAACAAAACAAAACCAGTATTACCTCATATTACTACTACACAACTGACACACATAGGATACTTTTAATAATATATGTCACTACAATATTCATATTGAGAAATTCTGTACATATAACTTGTAATTAAAATTGATTGTGATTCCTGGTTCCCTTTGTATTTGAATCAGGACACATATTCATTCATGACAGCAATGAATACATATTGTTATTTGAAAAGTTATCAGTGACTCCTTTAAGATATCCTTGTAGAGTGTTTTATGTATGTGAGTGTCACAGTGTTGTCAAGTGTGGTGGAATAAATTAAATTGTTTATCTGTCTGTTGTTGTTATGACTTACACTTCATCATACACATACCCTAGACATACAACGTAGTCATCACACTATTCCAAAATAATTCTGACTGAGATATATATATATGTGGCAGCAAGTAAGGTTATCTATAATACACTACTCTTATTAGATATAGATACCTTCACAGCTGATCTCAGTCAGTACACTAAGTCCCCTATAAATATTTATAACATCCCACTTCACCACATATATTGGGGTCTCGCTCTTGGGATTTTGAATCTTTCCCTATTAAAAATAGTGGGGGTAATTCACTTCAGGGAATATAAGAATTAAAAGGTATCCTTGGGTGGAATTAAATAAGGTTGAGCTCACGGTGCCTGTGTTGTCCATTAGATATATATTTAGAGATTGAATTGTTGGTTAGACATTGTATAAATTTACCTGATAGACAATGGCGGACCTGGCCAAGTTTCGATCTGCTGCTGTTCAGACTGCAAAAGAGTTAGGATTAGATGGGCAAGTTATGGTTGCCTATGTCACTACGGAATGTGACAAATTTATTGAACGCGAAGAAAGAAGGTTTGAAGCCGAAAGAAAGTTAGAGGCTGAAAAAGAAATTAAGAGATTGCAGATTGAGGCTGAGGCTAAGAAATTGGAAGCAGAAGAAAGAAGATTGACTGCAGAAAGGGAAGCAGAAGAAAGAAGATTGACTGCAGAAAGGGAAGAGAAGAAATTAGCTGCAGAAAGGGAAGCAGAAGAAAGAAGATTGACTGCAGAAAGGGAAGCAGAAGATAAAAGATTACAAAGGGAACATGAGTTACGACTAAGGGAGTTTGAGTTTCAAGGCCATGCTCCTGAAAATGGTGCCAGTCCCTTTGCCTCTGATGCCACTGCTAGCCAAGGAGCCTCAACCTCAGCTATGAATTTTCATTTAGATCATTTTGTTGAGAAAGACGATGATATAGAGAGCTACCTAAATAGGTATGAACTATTAGCTACCACGTATGGGTTAGAGAGAGAAAGGTGGAGCTTAAAGTTATCTCAGGGACTTCGTGGGGCAGCTTATGAAGTTTTTGCAAAAATGAGCAGAGGTGATCAGGAAAATTATGACATGCTGAAGCAGGCTCTTTTGTTAAGGTATGAAAAGAATGCAGAATTTTATAGGAAAAAATTTAGGAATGCTAAACTACTGTCAGGTGAAACCTATCACCAGTTCTCTGCACGAATAGAGACATACTTGGAGAAATGGACTTCTCTGGGGAAACCCAAGATCTTAAGGAAATGGTCCTTATAGAGCAGCTAAGAGAGTCCATGGCTCCAGACCTGAGAAAGTTTCTCATGGAACAAGGTGCAGAGAGGCTGGGTGAGTTGCTAAATGTTGCTGAAAGGTATCAAGCAGCTCAAGCAGAGGTAACAGGTAATAAAAAGAAACAAGTGGATAACTTTAGGGCACCACAGAACTTTAATAAATTTGATCCTAAGGATCAAAACAAAGGTAAGCACCAGTTTGATAGGCCACGGTATGAAAATAAAAATAAATTCCCACAATTCGATGAAAGGAAATATGATGAAAGAAAATCTTTCAACCAAGGAAAAAGGTGGTGTAAGAATTGTCAGATGGACAATCATGACACTGACCGTTGCAGAAGGAAACCTGTGTATATGGCAACCCTTCAGGTCAGGTCGACCTCAAGACAGGAGGAGGATATTATGTTGGATACCACTCCAGAAGAGATGAGGAAGGCACAGGCTAGGGATAAAACACTCAAGCCTTGTTTCAGAAAATTGTCAACTTGTCATACAACTCCAGGCAAGGGAGATTTTTACATGAAAAACAAGTTGATGTATAGGAAGACTGGAGCTAGATCCAAAGGTCAGGGACAGCTGGTACTTCCTAAAAGATATAGGGCAGACTTAATAAGGAGCCTACATGTGAAACCAGATGGGGACCATGAGAAGATAGGTACCATCATTCAAAAGGTGGCTCACAATTATTATTGGCCTAAAGCAAGATGGGACATTGAGAATTTTGTAGAAAGGTGTAGCATAGCACATGAGGGAACACCCACAAGTGGGAACATGGATCAGGACCTGGAAACGCCACGGGGCAAAATTAGGCCTGATAATAAAAAGAAAAATAGATTTGATAAAGTGGACCAAATGGAATGGGAAGCCCCTTTTCACGGACAAGCTTCACTTAACTGTTTTACAATGGCCACTATGCGGAGAGTGCAAAAAGATGTCTTACCCCAGGATAAGCCGAAAATCCCTCAATCGGACTTAAACAAACTGGAGGAAGAGGATGTAGAGAGGAAATCTCTCATCAAGAATTTTAAGTGGGGAGAAAGCCCCAGGAAAAGAATTGGTAGCGGTCGTTTTGTGAATGATAATTCTGGGAGGAAAAATCATCACTATAAAACTTCGAGTGGAAGAGACCATACCGGTGCATGGACAAATAGGTCCACAAAAATAAAGGTCCACATGTAGCTTTGTTAAGAACGTGGACTGATGAAAAGGCAGAGGAAAACATTACATCTTCATACCAATATGTGAATGAGCTGACCACTCGTTTAAAAACTGGCTGGAAACTTGCCAATGAAAATTTGAAACAAGCCAGGAAGAAACATGCTGCCTATTATAACAGGAAGACGAAAGACAGAAATTTGGCTGTGGGAGAGAAAGTACTGCTTCTTTTGCCCGGGAGTCAGAATAAGTTACAAATTGGATGGCAGGGTCCATATACAGTTCTAGAGAAGGTGTCTAGAACAAATTATAAGATAGATAAGAAAGGGAAAGAAAAAATCTATCATGTGAATCTCCTGAAGAAATATTTGGAAAGAGAACATCAGGAAGAGACACACTTGTTGACCTTGTCCATCGCCATGGAGATGAAAAAGGAACCACTTTCATCATTTGAGTATCCATTACACTCCTGTGAGACAGCAGCACAGGTGAAAATCAGTACACATTTAACGAAAACTCAGAAAGAGAGAGTGCAACAGGTTCTAAATAATCATGCAGAGGTGTTAACAGACCGACCAGGGCATACAAACCTATTGGAATATGATATGAAACTGATAGACCCCACACCTGTCTGTATGAAACCATATTCGATTCCGTTTGCTAAGGAGAAAGCTTTGAAGGAAGAGATAGACTATCTGTTGAAGGAAGGAATTATTTCGCACAGTGAATCCTCATATAGTTCCGGTGTTGTACTCTTAAGGAAGCCCTCTGGAGAACATAGACTCTGTATAGATTACAGGAGACTGAATGCTATTACAGAAGGACAGGTGGATCCATTGCCGGATACAAATCAGCTGTTTGCCAGACTAAATAAAGCTAAATATTTCTCAAGGGTGGATCTGAGTAAAGGATAATATCAGATTCCAGTAAAACCTGAGATCAGACAAAATTGTTGGATGTAAACATTTCGGAGGAACGTAATGAATCCCTGAGTTGCCTCTTTGATTGAGGATATTCCGAATGTTTCATACAGGATAATAAGAAGATTATGGGATCCACTACGAAAACTCTGCTATCACCAGGTATATGTTATCTCCTCATAACGTACATTTTGAGAGAAATATAATGTTCTCTGGACATGTCATTGCGCAGACTCAGAGAAGAGAAATGGTGAATACGGGTTGCGAAGCAGCATTAAGACAAGCACTCACACTTGCGGCTGTTCAGTAACATAACCGAAATATATTATTGGTTGTAGAAGTCTGAGGCAGATTTCATGAGTAGTGCCTACTCTGAATGGACCCAACTACATAAAACCATGATAGCACCACAGCAGAGTAAAGTCAAGTTGACTTAATTTATCTATGTGTATATAGAATAAAGGACTGACATGGGATGTCTGTTTTAAGAGGGGAGGTGTCGTGAAATATTCTAATCCCCATATATAAATTATCAGGTAAATATAAAGCCTAACAAATAAATTCTAATAAAGAAAAGAGCAATGGTAAAATAACAGTGCTGTCACAAGGAATGTACTCGAAATCCCCCTTTGTTTTATGCTTCGTCTGCAAATTGTAACGTTTCCACGTTAAATATAAGCCATTGCATAAATACAAGCGTTTCCACAACACATTAAAACGGGTATTGCATTTCTAAGAAAAACATTGGGAGGCACAATGCGTAATGACCTAAATTAATCCTAACATTAATTATATTACGTTACCAAAACGAACGAACAGATGGACTAAAGGATAGAGAGAGGGGAGAGGCAGAAAGCCGAACGCATGCAAAATTAAACACGCGTCTCGCTATTAATGCCACCCCAACAAGCGTAACGCGATACACAATTACTACTATCACGCGTGTAAGGCCACATGCACTAACTTTTTCGGACGGACAGTGATAAAAACACTAACCTTTCCAGAGTTAGGTTTTAAAATCCTGAAAAACGCTTATTAGAAAAGATAACATTAGATGGGTTTACGTTTGAAAACATTACAGTACCCAGACAGCACATCTTCGAAACAGGAGGTAGAAGAAATTGCATATTTTGAACGTAGCCACGTAGCTCTTTTAAATTTGTATATTTGGGTTCCTTAGGGCTTGCTGACAAAGAATATGTAAAACGTTACGCAAATAGTCTAGGAATTACCAAATTATAACCAAAATAAAATAGTGGGGATGTCTGACAGCATGAAATCATTTCTGCTCATAAAATTTTTTTATAACGTGTTTGAAAAAAACCTTACGTACGGAAATAGCCTACCATGTAAACTCCAAATTGATTGGAGCGCAACAAATATAAGACTAAACACGATTGGTCGGACTATAAATACTATCTTTGGTTGTTAGGGGAGACGTAGGAAGGTAAAATTTTTTCAAACACTTGTCGAAACGTGGCTCCATTGGCCAGACTCGCTGATATACTCACTTAGGAGCGTTAGTTCGAGACCACTAGTTCAAATAAGCTTGATAAAGCAACAGTGCGTTGAAGCCAGCTCATATTTTTGCTAAATAAAAGCCTGGAACATAAGCAGATGGGAATTTGTGCCAGTATTTGTGCCAGAATTCATTGCTAGTCAACGTATCTGTGTTTATTCTATGAATTGTGGTAAGCTTGAAACATTCAGTATCTTTTAATGAAAATTGAATGTGAATTGTTAATTTATGCCTGTATATATGTGTAGTTCAGTAGCAAACATGATGTAAAGCCTATAATGCTCCAGCCTGAACAGAAGGTGTCGGAGGAAAGTAAAACAGCATGGAATGGCCAAACAGTACACTGACACCTAGATGATTGACTAGAAAGAAATAATGCTGGAAGTGCAGAGGCGTAGTAACCATTAAGGAGGTTAATACTGGTATAAAGTATTTCAGATGAAGCTGACAGTTGGCCTAACGCTCTGAACTCAATGTTTGTGATGTATTGTGCTCAGTGTAGAACTAGAGTATCAATTAGTTATGAAGTAGAAGGTACATCCTTCTTGTTTTCAGGGACCGTGGTCTTGACGTTATTGAGCAGCACCTGGTCAGAGCTTTGCTGAATCCAGAGTCGGACAGCATACTCCTTGGTCCATTTAGCTATCAGTGAGGTGTCTCCAGAGCACAGGGGAGAAATCGAGCAGAGGAGTCTTTTCCTGCCGCCATCACGCAAGATAAGCTGATGTGGCCAGCTGAGCTCAAAATTATGTACCCCCATCTTAAAATAACATTGTAACATAAACTTAAGAGGGGAAGTAAATTGTTTTAATATCAGGAACTGAGAACATCTCCAATACTAGTTCCAATAAAGACAAACTATTGAAGTCATGATGACAAATACCAACAGAGCTTGAACAAAACAAAACCAGTATTACCTCATATTACTACTACACAACTGACACACATAGGATACTTTTAATAATATATGTCACTACAATATTCATATTGAGAAATTCTGTACATATAACTTGTAATTAAAATTGATTGTGATTCCTGGTTCCCTTTTTATTTGAATCAGGACACATATTCATTCATGACAGCAATGAATACATATTGTTATTTGAAAAGTTATCAGTGACTCCTTTAAGATATCCTTGTAGAGTGTTTTATGTATGTGAGTGTCACAGTGTTGTCAAGTGTGGTGGAATAAATTAAATTGTTTATCTGTCTGTTGTTGTTATGACTTACACTTCATCATACACATACCCTAGACATACAACGTAGTCATCATACTATTCCAGAATAATTCTGACTGAGATATATATATATGTGGCAGCAAGTAAGGTTATCTATAATACACTACTCTTATTAGATATAGATACCTTCACAGCTGATCTCAGTCAGTACACTAAGTCCCCTATAAATATTTATAACATCCCACTTCACCACAAATTTCACAGCTTTGGAATGAAGGAAATCAAACATGTTCCAACATTTCTAAAACCTTGAACATTCCTGAGCGAACTGTCTACAGAGTTGTGAGTAAATTAAAAGCAGGTAATGGAATCGAGCGAAAAGAAGGTAGTGGTGGGTCAAGAATTTTGGACACAAAGGACCATCGGCGTCTCGCCCAAATCGTTCGGGCTGGGCCAATGAAGAGTGTAGAAAACATACGGCAGCGCATGATCGATTTGGGAAACCCAGAAGTATCTAATGCTACTGTCAACCGGGAGCTACACAGGATGAATTACACAAAAAAGCGGGTAATTTCGTCACCATTTCTCACAGAGACTCACAAACAGATGCACTTGAACTGGTGCCACGAACACCAAAATTTGTCATGGGACAATGTGATTTTTTCAGATGAATGTTCGGTTTGGTCTTATCATGCTCAAATAAATATTTGGACGAAAGACTCTGTAACGCCTGTGTACCAGCGACCGAAACATACCCAGAAATTCCATCTTTGGGGAGGGGTGTCAGCAGGAGGTGCCACCCCACTGTGTGTTTTCACAGGAATTCTCATGAAAGAAAGGTACATCGACATACTAGAGGGACACCTTCTGCCATTTATGCAGGTCATGTACCCCGATGGGTGCACATTTCAACATGACAATGACCCAAAGCATACAGCTCATACCACCAAAGCATGGCTGCAAGAGAAGAATGTGATAGTGCTGAAGTGGCCCAGCAACAGTCCCGACCTAAACCCAATTGAAAACGTTTGGGCACTACTCAAGAATCATTTAAAAAAGAGTGGACTCAGAGACGTTGAACAATTGAAGAAGGTAGCTGAAAAATACTGGGAAAGTCTGACTCACAATTACCTATAAACACTTGCGGGAAGTATGCCTCGCCGCATTCAGGCTTGCCTTGCTGGAGAAGGCAACATTATATTGTACTGAAACCACTGTTAATAGATAGGGGAGATACCAATCTTCCTCTGGACATACAGTTTTTATTATTATTTGCTTCTATGAGTGTGCTGCGTTCCGAAAATATGACTGCCATTTTTTTTGCAAAGTACTGTATATATATATATATATATATATATATATATATATATATATATATATATATATATATATATATATATATATATATATATATATATATATATATACATATACATATATATAAAATGTAAATATAGCCACAGAAATCCGACCACCTTTGCTTCCTCAGTAAGTGTTTATGTTTTGCGAAGGCAAAACTACGCAATTCGCTGTCTGTTGACTCACTTTTGAAGCCACGTCTATTTTTCCTGTCTTACTTGCGCTAATGAGTGTTTACAAACTTTCGCATCCGGCAGTCTTAACAATGGGAGCGAACCTGGTTTGTTTAACTGAGTTCTCATGCGAGCTGATCTGTCAATCATCGGATAGTGACAGAAAGCTCGCGGGGAAAAAGATCATACCTCGGTAGCAAATACAAGGGCGATAAAAATACTTCCCGACCACCTTTGTTGTCCGTGCAAAAGATTTGTTCTGCGGAAACAGACGGAAATCTAAAGGGCGCCCTTTCGCACGACCCATGTCTTTTGATGTCGTTCGGAATGGCGAGTTGAGCGAACAGGAAAATCCTTTATCTCTGAAAACAAAGCTCTTTGATAATACACCTGCTATGCCGGAGGTGTGAATTGTCACATCCTTTAAAGATAACTACCCTAAATCTGTATATATACTGCGTTCTCTCCAAGTCAGTTACACAGTTTCTCAGGAAATTTTGGATAATCTAATCACGTACGCTAAAACCTATGTGAAATAGTGCGTTAATAGCCTTCGTGGGGATTATTCTGTTTTCTGGTAATAATATAAGTTGTGCTTAAGTGTTAAATGTGTTAAAGTTTTACCATTTTATTCACTGTGATTCCCTATCGTTATTTTCTTACCAGTTGCTCGGGGTAATGTAAAATCCATCAACCATTTTTTTACACCAGAAGATACGGTTTAGCTGACTAAAGTATAATTCTATGAGTGACGGATAAAGTGACAGAGTAGAATGCGCATTATATTCCATTGTGTGTAAATTTTTAAATGACTAGTGTTAATATAATGTGTCAAAACGATAGGGAGGCATCAAAGAAGAGTTGGCCACTCGAAAAGCAGCAGCTGGGACACTTTTTCAGGCCATAAATCGAGGATTCCTCAGCAAGAGAGAGGTTGGTAAGAAAACGAAGATGGCTGTATACCGCTCCACCTATGTCCCAGTCTTGACATACGGATGCGAGTCATGGGCAATGACTACAACCCATAAAAGCCAGATCCAAACCTCAGAAATGAGGTATCTGAGGAAGGTGGTTGAAGTAACAAGAAGAGACATGGTACGCAACCAGACGATACGTCAAGGCCTTAAATCCTACCCCCTGCAGACCCAAGTAGAACAGTCCCAATTAAGATGGTTTGGCCATGTCTGCAGAATGGGAGAAGATCGGATACCACGACAAGCATGGAAAACAAAGAGCCAAGGATCCAGACCCCGAGGACGACCCAGAGTCCGCTGGGAGGACAACATTAGACAATCTTTGAAGGATCGAGGACTAGAATGGAACCAGGCCAGGAGGAAGACAGCCGATAGGATAGTCTGGCGCTCTCTCTTTCAAACCTCTACACCTCACAGTAGAAGAGGAACGACTAAGTAAGTAAGTCAAAACGATAGACGCCGACAATCAACTAGCTAGTAATGACAGGCGATATTTGTTAAGGGCACGTAGTTATAATTAAATTATAACTGACATTGTGCGCTGATTGTTTTACCGGGTCGGAGGGGGAAAGGCTGTATGCCTGAAACCCAACCTGTACTCGCTAAGCGATGCACGATAAGATAGGCTAAGACACCGTGTGCCTTTTAATTTAATTAGGTGACGGAGAGGATAAGAGATCATACCTTACGCTTGATAGCATAGGATATTGTCATTTTGGTTAAATGTTTGGTTTTCTTCCTAATACAGTGCTTGATCAAAACCAGCGGCGAGCGGTTTTTTTCTAATTCGTGGTCTTTTTCTCAGTTACTGAAAGAGTAACGGTTGTCGTTTCCTTGGCGTTTGTTCCCAGTACAGGTGTGAACAGGAATTGCCAAGGCGACAAACTAACATTTTAAAATGTAAATTTGAGTTAACTGGACTTACAAAATACCCAGATTGTTTTCATTCAATTTTATCAGCCCGCTGTGGCAATATATACATAACATTTTGCAAGACTTCTGACAGTCGTTTTCCCAAGTGGATTTTATCCAGGAGAATACGCTGTTTCATAATCGGCATTCACCCCAGAGCAAGCCGATAGGAGTTATCATCATCATCTTAATTAACAGTTTTTTAGCAAACAGCGTTTTCTTTAGCTATTGAAGTACTGGCTACTGTCTACTGTGAACACAAGATCGCGAGTCATTTTTGTGACATTGCATATCCAAGACTCAACCACCAAATTAAGCGTCCCCCTTATACAAATTAATTATTAGTGGAGGATAGAACTTCTGGATCATGATACATGTGCATGGATGTTTACGTTCAAGAGATTGTTACACCAAGTTTAGGTAAGGCGTGATTGATGTGGCCACGAATGACAGAGGGAAAGGGAATATTTTTCCAGTTACGAAAACTGTACCATCCTTTATTTTTCTTTGCAAATACGTGTGTATTTTACTGGATAGCTTAAGTAAGAATTTTGTTCTTTTCTTTACTGTCTATGCTATACCCTAGTGTTCTCTTTGACCTTCTGGGTTATTAACTTCTTTTGGTGTCTTTTCTCAACAGGGGGGAGGACACTTATTGGGTTATTTACCTATGTCTGTAAACATAATTATATTGATTTCTATATGTTTGATGTTGTAAAGTTTAAGTCAGGGGTCGGCAACCTACGGCACGCGTGGCACGTGGAACGATTTTCAATGGCACGCTGAGTGAATTAAAATACTGTACAGTAAATGATCTCATTTAAAAAAAAATGAATTTTTAATTAAATAGAAGCATATAATTCTTTGAAAGCTATACCTGTTTTTACAACCCTTCAAAACGAAAGTTTTTAGACATTGGAGGTAAGAATGTGCGATCTGATGCAAACTAAAGGCCTGATCATACTATACTGATGTAAGTATTCGTTTTTTCGGAACGTTTTCGAGAACAAACATTCTTCAACGAATTTCAAGGGGAGTGGTTATACTTTGCGGCGCCCGCTAATCTGGCGTCTACCTGCTACCGTAGTTTGCAGGATGAGAGTCTTGAAAAGAATCCCAAGCGAATTTTGACGGGCAAGCGGAGACGTAATATCATAATTACGCAATAGTGTCTGGCTAGCGCCAGGACGAGCGTATTTATTTTGCTTGCAGTTTTTGACTCCCATTGTGAGTTTGGAGACACAATGACTGACCTCGATGAAGTTATATTTCCGTCCTATCCTTCCCCTCTCTCCCGACCACCACCATCTCTACAGTTCTCTCGGCTGTCGCATACTCATGCCCGTACAGTCCGTTGACCACAGCACAAAAGTTGGTGTTGTTATTAAGTAATACGGTGCCGTTAAAATGACTCAAAAAAGACAAAAACTTGATATACGCTCGTTTCAAGACTTTTGGACAAACGAATATGGATTCATACAACAAATGGATCGTGCTGTTTGTGCTTTATGTTATGAAAGTGTCGTGTGCCGTATGTCAAGTGTACAAAGACACTATCAAACCAAACATCAGTCCATGTTTAAAAACTCTGAGGAGAAAAGTGGAGCCATAAAAATGGCTGTTTCTGGCTACAAAAAACAAAGTAGTATTTTTAGTCAAGTAATTGGAACCAAAAATAAAGATACCGAATGAAGTTACAAAATTGCACAGTATGTGGCTTCGAAGGGCAAACCTTTCACAGATGGAGAATACATCAAGGAAACTTTTTTAAGCAATGCTGACATTTTGTTTAGTGATTTACCAAATAAAGAAACAATACTGCCTCGGATTCGAGAAATACCGGCTTCTGCGAGATCAATCGAGAGGCGCATAACTGATATGGCTGAAAATGTAACGGTAAAACAAACAACCGGGTTACAACAAGCTGTTGTATTTAGTGTCGCTCTTGACGAAAGTGTCAATGTGAATGACGTGGCGCGCCTAGCTATAGTTGCGCGATATTGTGACAACGACCGTATTTATGAAGAACTGTGCTGCTTGATATCTTTTGATGGTACAGCCAAGGGAGAGTACATTATAACTGCATTTGTAAGCTATTTCGAAAATCAGAACATTAACATGAATAAAATATTCTGTGTTACTACTGATGCCGCCCCTGCATTTGTCGGAAAGAACAAAGGATTTGTTAAACTTCTTGAGGATCGTATTGGACGTCAAGTATTGAGCTTCCATTGCATTATACACCAGGAGAGTTTGTGTGCGAAGATTTCGTTACTATCCTTGAACTCTGTGATGGAAACTGTTGTCAAGATAGTTAACTTCATAGTTTCTCGCTCTTCATTGACCCACAGGCAATTCAAGTCTCTTCTACAAGAAATGGAGAGCGCATATGCGGACCTCCCGCTGTACAGCAATGTTCGTTGGCTTAGTCGAGGTAATGTTTTGAACAGATTTGTATCATGTCTAGAAGCAATCAAGGTGTTCTTGATGAAAAAGAACAACATTTCCCGGAATTAAATGACGAGGACTGGCTGTGCAAGCTGATGTTTCTGGCGGACATAACTACAAATCTGAATGAATTAAACTTGCGTTTACAAGGGCATGGTCAAACAGTACTTGATCTTTTTGAGCACTGGAAAGGATTTGCGTCAAAATTAGACATATTTTGCAGAGATATTACCACTAACACAAACAAGTACTTTCCAAACGTAAAGGCTCATTCAAATCGATTTACTGTCAACAGAAATGAGCTTCAGAAGTACGTTGAAGCGCTCAAATGAGAGTTTGCTAAACGAGGTCAAGACTTCAAAATTCACGGGCCCATGTTTTCTTACCTCATCAAGCCTGACTTAATTGATCATACTAACATCCCATTTGACCTATCTCTTTTCGAGTGCATGGATGTTGACAATTTTGAAATGCAACACATCGAATTCAAGGCATCAGAGTTATGGACGATAAAATTTGTAGAATTACGAAAAATTCTTGAAGGAAGCTGCTTGGAAATGTCAGCTGCCATCCTCAACAGCTGGACATCCCTGCGTGAAGCGTACACCTGTTTGAAGAAAGTTGCATTTGCTCTACTTTCGGCTTTTGGGTCAACTTATACATGTGAACACATTTTCTCACACATGAAAGCTGTTTAAAGTCCACAAAGAAGTCGCCTAACACCTGTGCATTCAGAAGCCTGTGTGAAGCTGAAATTGACAAAATACACACCTGATATTGAACAATTAACCAAGGAAAAGCAAGGACACGGGTCCCATTAGTTGATTAATGACTCAGATCAATAATAATCAATTATTACTCATATTAAAATTTTAATAACGTGTTTTATATTTGTTTATTTAATTGTTTTGTTCTTCAAACTATTTGACTTTCTGTCTTAACAAAATATACATATGGCAATTTTATTATAAAATTTCACACTAATGTGTTCAGAACTTAAATTTTG
>JAMPIV010020808.1:307500-610000 GCA_024509875.1 Oreohelix idahoensis | reverse complement strand
GCGGAGCTTTGCCCGACATTCTGACGTGGCTATCATGTGGTACAGGAGTGGATATGTAAATTTAAACTGAAACAGTGAGAGAGTCGAGAGAGAGTTGAAAAGAAGCAAGATCGTCTTGTGCGGTATGCATCCTCGGTACGATACACCAGAGAGGTAGAGGATTTGATATCGCACATATTGCGCCTGTGCTAAGAGAACTAACGACACAGAGAGAGTCCAGCAGTGTGTGCTGGGTTAAATGGTGTTACGTAGAGAATATCTAAATAGCTTGGTTAAATGGTGTTGTATAGGAATTACCTACAAAAAGTAATCTTTTATACAACATTGTTTTCTGTATGATTCCCATGCTACCTGATAGGGTTTCATTAATAAAAGTGGGACCCCTGTCATCAAGAGAGTTTTTCTGTGACTGCAGAACGTGTGTGTGAAAGTAGGCCAGGGAGAGTGACGACAACATTACACACGAATTCTTATTCTTCTTCTCGCATTGTCACATTTACAACTCCGATAACAGACTCATCTTAAATTCTAGATAATCATATAATTACGCTACAGGTACAGGTTTTTGTCTTCACTGTCTGTGTCAAATGGCATCTTTCACATTGTTTCATTATACATAACATAAGACAACAGTAATTTTTAGGGTTAGGATTTTAATGATTTTGCATCTTTGTGTTGGCTTAATCAAAACGTTGCTCAGTTGAAGATAAATGTGTTTCATTTAAAAAAAAACTAAGCTGATTTAAGAATCTTTATTAAGGTATTTTTTAGCCTTACTTGCAATTTTCTAATGGAAAAATTTGTAATGGAAGGCATGGTCCCCGGATAAGGGTAAAGGGACGACCTAGGACATCACAGAGAGTCTGAACTTGTCTTTGGATGATGCAGGTCGACTTTCATAGAATCGTGATACGTTCAGAGCAGCTGTAATGGAGACAACGTTTTGGAGAGAATACGTCACATGATGATGATGATTTGCCATGTTTGGCATGTTTGGGCATTTTTGTGCTTTTTCGGTCATTTTAAAGCTTTTATTTTTGAGTCATTATTTTGCATATTTTCTCATTTTCATTAATAATAGGCATTTTATTTTAGTTTTGACGTGTTATTACTTATTTATATTTACAAATTTCTTCACTTCACTGTTTTCCCCATGCTGTTTAATAATTTTCCCTAAACACCTGAAAACGAACGTTGTTGGTAAATATTCCTACATCAAGTCGAATTTTATATTTCTGTCTGGAGCCATTACTTCCTTGGACATATCAGCAGCTCTGATAGTGGATGAGATATATTTTTGAAGAAAGTGGTGAATGACTTAGTGTGAAGATCTGGGAAGATAGACAGTTTACACGGCCTGGATCCTATCAGCGGTAGTACTTAATTTCTTAAATTCTTATGAGGCTCCCTAGAATTGAAGCACCATTCTTCAATACACATCTCTGCCAAGAGTAATCTTGATCTAAAGGTAGATACATTTGAAGACCCTCACTAGATACTCTGATGTTTGTCCCCTGTTGAACCATCACTGCAAAGCAAGGGGAAAAATCCCGTGACAGATATCCACAGAGCAATAAATTCTTTAGCAGTGAAGGAAGAGAATCTCCAAGTTGTGAAGTTACTTAGCTCAAACTACGACTGGTATTAGTCAGAAAGACTCAGAGATATTTATTTTGGTGATTTAAAACTAGAAATGGGTGTATACCTCTTTGGAGTTAGTTAAATAAACAGAAGTTGTCTTTCTTCTACCTAAGACTAGGGACAACTTGCTGCTAGTTTGAATCGGGAGCTCAGTTTTTTTGTTTAGTTAGATTTATTATTACTGAGTCTTATTTATTTGTTAATTTTTCGGGTGACATCTAGTGTGTTCTGTATAAATAGTGCATATATATATGATCTCAGCGAACAAAATTTACTTCCTATTTCACCTGTCACTTGAATGTTGATTTTTTTTATGCTTTGTTTTATGCGGTTCCTTTTGTTCTTTTAATAATACAAATTATTTAAGTTTAGCCCGGAAACTAAAACAGAAAGTTTTATTTTTTTGGTAATTTTTTTTTTTTTTTTTTGGTATTGAGAACGAAAAAGGGGTGTGGGAGGTCATCAGGGGGAGATCAACAGCGCTCTGTCTCGACGGATAAGACGTTAGAAGAACGCAGCCAGGAGTCAATCCACAGTGCTGAGTACATTCAAGTTGATCTGCCAGATGATGATCTCACACACTTCTTGGACGGGAAGAGAGATGCAATAAAGTTTCCACCTGCCAGTGCAAAAGGGCTTTGGGAACAGCTGGACGAAGCCTTGGCAAAAGAGTTGGATAACAACCTGAAGCAGCTAACTTTGGAGAAGAAGCTGGAAATCTTCGGCGACATAATATATCTGCACTCTCGCAAAATGTTCGGAGTGAGAGAGGCAAGGGAAAGTAACCCACCACGGAAAAGTAGAAGACAAATTAAAATAGATGAAATCAGGAAACAGAAGAAGCATGCCCGAAAACTGTCCAAGAACGCAGTTGCCACAGAGAAGGAAGGGTTACGGCAAGTTTGGGAGCACCTGAAAGGCCAACATAATGCACTTTGTAGAGCGGAAAGGTTGTGCAGGAAGAGAAGGAAGACTCGAAGGGATAGGGAAAGATTCTTTAGGGAGCCCTTCAAATTTGCCAAAGAACTGTTTAAGCAGCCACGCTCGGGTACGCTAAACATCGGGAAAGAAGACCTGGAAGAACACCTTAGAATGACATATTCAGATGGTCGCAAAGATGAGCCGCTCAGCAGCATGGCAGGCCTTAAATGGCCAGGTAAGCCAGGAGCTGAATTTAACACCAAGCCCCCAACGGTGCAAGAGGTAGAAAGCATTGTCCAGAAAGCTCGGTGCAAGTCAGCTCCAGGTCCTAATGGTGTTCCATATGTGGTGTATAAAAGATGCCCTGGGGTTCTCAAACGACTGCTCCGTTTACTGAAGAATGCGTGGAAAACCCAACTCGTAAGCAAGGAATGGAGAAAGGCAAACGGAGTCTACATCCCGAAGGAACAAAATTCCACAGACATCAGTCAGTTCAGACCAATCTCACTACTCAATGTGGAAGAGAAGATATTCTTTTCAGTAATGGCGAAAAGACTCACTACATACCTCCTGGCAAATAGGTACATTGACACTACCATTCAGAAAGGAGGTATCCCAGGTACACCAGGATGTCTAGAGCATGCCGCAATGATCTGGGAAGCAATCCAAAAGGCAAAGTCTGACAGAATAAACCTCCATGTAATCTGGTTGGATCTAGCGAATGCTTATGGATCCGTTCCACACCAGATGTTGTGGCAGGCCCTAGAAATGTATCATGTTCCACAAGAGATTGCAGCAATGCTGAAGCTGTATTTCGCAGGGTTTTCTGTCAGATTTTCAACCAAAGAGTACACAACGAAGTATATTGGCCTTGAAGTTGGAATTGCGATGGGATGTACCATCTCTCCGATACTATTCGTCATGGCTATGCAGGTAATCCTCAATGCGGCTGAAGGAATGGCTATAGGCCCAAAGCTCGGTGGAATGTGTCAAATGCCACCACTCAAAGCATTCATGGATGACACAACAATTCTGACATCAGATGAACATCAGGCCCGGAGGATGTTATCACGCCTGGATAAACTAGTCAGCTGGTGCAGAATGAGCTTCAAACCCAAGAAGTCGAGAAGCCTATCAGTCAGGAAAGGGAAGATAGCAGAGGTCCTTTTCACGGTTTCCAGCCAAAGAATCCCTACTGTAATTGAGGAACCTGTTTAAAGTCTTGGCAGGGTGTACGATGCCTCTTTAAAAGACTCGAAGGTAGTGCAACAGACAATAGAAATGGCAACCAGAGTACTACAGATCATAGACCAAATCAGACTCCTGGGAAAGTTCAAACTGTGGTGCCTCCAGTTCATGTTGATACCGAAGTTGCTGTGGCCACTGCTTATATATGAAATAAGCACAAGTACAGTGGAAGCTATAGAGCAGAAAGTCAACAGGTTCATGAGAAAATGGCTAGGGGTACCACCAGGTCTGTCAGATGTAGCACTGTACTGCAAAACGTCAAAACTTCTGCTTCCCTTCAAGTCAGTTGTTGAAGAATACAAAGTTGGAAAAGCAAGGCTTGCAATGATGTTACGCGAGTCAGCTGATGACGTGGTTAAGTCCATTCAGCCCACACTGAAAACGGGAAGGAAGTGGAGAGGGGAAGAAGCAGTTGATGCTTCTGAAGAGTCACTCAAACTAAGAGAGGTAATCGGATACACACAAACGAATAGACGGGGATTTGGGCATGGTGACATCCGCTGGTGGTCCAAGGCATCAAGCAGGGAGCGCAGAGACATGGTAGTTCAGGAGATACGAGGAGCTGAGAATGATAAGAGGTTGCAAAAAGCAGTGCAGCAGGTCCAACAAGGCCAATGGACTACATGGGAAGGAGCCCTGCAGAGGTCCTTGACATGGCATCATATATGGCATATGGCATCTCTTAGGCTCAGCTTCGTGATTAGATCAATGTATGACCTGCTGCCGTCGGCCACCAACCTTGTGAAATGGGGAAAATCGGATGATGAGCAGTGCCCAATGTGCCAGGGGAGGCAGACACTTGAACACGTGCTCTCAGCGTGTAAGGTGACATTAGGGCAAGGGCGATACACTTGGCGCCATAACAAAGTGCTAAATGAGCTTGCTGTGACAATAGATCAGGCAAGAATGAAAGCGAATAGCAAAGTCCGGCCAGACACCGCAAACACATACTTTCTGAGGGCAGGAAAGTCAGCACACCCCAAACCGAGTAAACCTGGTAGCAGTTTACCATCTCTTCTTGACTGTGCAAACGACTGGGAGATGGCGGTGGACCTACCTGGACGGGGGGCATATCCAGAGAGTATCAGAAAATCGCGGAGACGACCGCATATAGTGCTTCATTCTTCAGCAACGCTTCAGATCATACTGATTGAACTGACCGTGCCATTTGAGTCCAGATTAGACGAGCAACATTCATTCAAAGCGGCCAAGTATAACGATCTGGCCGCGGATCTGAGACACGATGGATTCAGTGCAAGGGTCATGGCGGTTGAAGTGGGTGCAAGAGGGCTTGTGGCTGCATCAGTGTATGATTTATTGAAACTGTTGGGGCTGAAGGGACAGCCTAGAACAAGGGCACTGAAGAGGCTTAGTGAAAGTGCCGAAAAGGCATCAGGCTGGTTGTGGAACAACCGCAATGGGCAATGGAAATCGTAACAATAAACGCTGCGGTACAGAAAACACCAAAATTGTTGTTAAGTCCACAACGCTGAGTTTTTTTGGTGTACTAGTGAAAGGGCTACGACTCTGGGGCAACAGGCGATGTATACTATAGAGAGTGTCAGGTACAAAATTTCAGTGGCTTGCAGCGCGCAGGGGCTAAGGCGCGTCGGCTGCGTGTTAGTGTCTCAGTGTGTGTCCTTAGTTGTGAAGGGCGACGGAACGAACGGAATAATTTGTCTTCTCTTTGTTACTTTCACAATTGCCTCCACGTTTGGCGTTGTGGATTTAAAAGTTGCTACCATAAGTGAAATGGGTTCATTTTCGATACAAGACAACAGGAAGCTGAGACGCTTGGGAGTCATGACCCAAGTGGGCCCGCCCCCCTTAGAGTGTAAAGGAGTAATCGGGCCGAAACACTTGTCGGATAGGGGGACTTCTTCTGATTATCAGATTGCTTCCTGTTATATCGCTCTGTAAGGAGTTTCCTATCAGGGTTTTTTTTGGTTGTTTGGTCATCAATGCATTTTTATAGGCAACTTTCTAGCAATTTTTCGATCATTAAAATCCTAGCCTTAGTACTTAAAAGCTTTTGTATAGTTTTAGAATATGTATTTGAAGATAATTGTCAATTGTTTCTATCAGGGTATTTTACAACGTGTGAAGATAACAATGAATGGTATTATCTATGGTGTTTTACAACGTGTGAACATAACAATGAATGGTATTATCTATGGTGTTTTACAACGTGTGAAGATAACAATGAATGGTATTATCTATGGTGTTTTACAACGTGTGAACATAACAATGAATGGTATTATCTATGGTGTTTTACAACGTGTGAAGATAACAATGAATGGTATTATCTATGGCGTTTTACAACGTACAGTATAACATTAAGGTAAAGGTAGTTCCCATAGCAGATACTACCGTAGGGAGTGAAGTGTTAAAGACTTCACTATACTAGGTTCAGCATCGAGAGTTAGTGAGAGAAGTTCCCGTTCTGGCTGCCTTTTCCTTCCCTAACTCAAGAGCAAAGTCAAGTACCCATTTAAAGCTAGGTAGACAGAACGTGTCGATGTCGTGAATCGAACCAGGCACCTTTGCTGCGAGATACCACTCTGTCAATCGAACGCTCATACGAAGATAACAGTAAATACTATTTTTTAAGGTGATTCACGACATATCAAGATAACAGTGAATGGTACCTTTCTCTGTGTTGTACAGCATATGAAAATAATAACACATAGTATCTTTCCCGGGTTTTACGACATATGAAGGCAATCATAAATGGTATCTTTCAGCCTGTTATAACATATCAAGGAAACACTAAACGGTTGGTTATCTGTCGCGTTGTTTTACAGAATAAGAAGATAACAATGAATGGTTATATTTTACGCTGTTTATCACATATGAAGATAACGGTAATAGGTTATCTCTCACGCAGTTTTACAACATATGAAGATATAGTAATATGTTACATGTTAATCTGTTTTACAACACATGAAAATACAGTAATATATGTCACCCTGTTTTACAACATATGAAGATACAGGTTACCTCTCACCCTGTTTTACAACATATGAAGATACAGTAATAGGTTATCTGTCGATCTGTTTTACAAGATGCAGTAATTGGTTACCTGAACACTTCTAGTTACTGGTTTCTTTTATTCTTTTCTGACGATAAAATTTCCTGAACTTTTTCTGTGTGAGCTGGTTGGTTTATCTCGTATGACGAAGACTGGCCTAAACCGCCAGGGTATGACTATTTCTACCAATTGTTCTTGCTATACACTACTAAACTAACCGTTCATACCTGCTGTCTCTGTGCTTGAAAAAAAAACATACTTGTCTTGAGCCCACTGCGTGGATGCCCGCTTCGTGAGAATGGAAAAACACACATCATCAAAACTTTTATTTAAATTGCTTCAAGCAGCAATTTTCTCTACAAAGATAGCATTTGCGGCTCCAATGAACTAGACAACCGTACATCTCTTGTGAACACAGCCAACCAAAACTATGGCTTGTTGTCTACGATCTTCCTTGTGGTGCTCATCATTCCAACATTTTAAACACATGGGAGAAAACATTCCCAAACCTTTGCTACTGCTACATTTGACATCTCAAATCCAACTAACCTATTTTCCTCGATTTCCTACTAAAATTTCATAAACTCACAACTCATTCATTGTCACGGACTTCATAATCTCGTGCATCTTACTTTGTTCACAAATTCTTATCCAAAATAACCTTCACTGAGACAAGGGACACAATAATATTTTTACTGTCTTTCGCTTATTAAGTCCCTATTCCATATATCATGATTCCCCTTAGTACCATTCTATAACGTTATTCAACAATCGTAAAGCATAATTAGTTATCTGCCCAGTTTTCATACTCACAATGTAATACTTTTCTAAAGGGGCGCAACTTACAGAGTAGGCTCCCTTAGTCAAAAATCACAAACTCTCACTTTATTATTTCCCATGTCAACAAAATATAACCGCACATCATTTCCCAGTCAAATTTCATAAAGCATCTCGTACTCTACTGACTTCACAGCTCAACTAAATAATATAATTTATGTTTGGACATGCGCCCTAATATAACCGACTAGGTTGAACGGGACGCACCTCGCCAAAACGAGGCAAAACTTTAAAAAAAAAAAAATTAACTCAGTTTAACTCGGGAGTTGGCGTAGCTGGCGAGTCCTTCTTAGGGCTTTACGCCAGCAGATAGATAATGTTAGTCCTTTTCGGGACATATTATCTATCAACGCTGATCGGGTTAGCAGTCAACAGAGCTGACTATTTTTTGGATGGTAAATGCGCTCTGATATAACCAACTAGGTTGAAAGAAACGCGCCTCGCCAGAAGACGGCAAAAAAAAAAAAAAAGACAGGTTACACCAAATTAAAATTTGACGCATAGAGTTTGAGGGTCCTATAGACAAAGTGGTTAGATCGTTTGCTTCTCGAGGCAAAGAGATCGGATACGAAAACAAGTCACGTCACACTCAGTGCTACCCAGCTGTAAAATGAGTACCTGACTCTGCTCTTGAGTTAGGGAAGGTAAAAGCAGCGAGAATGGTATCAGAACACCCAATCTTATAAAGCTGAGACCTAGAATAAATTAATTTTTTCTAACATTCCTATCCCCTACTACAGTAAAAGCATATTAGATATTTAAATTACGCTTTTTCAGTCTCGTTCTTGATATCTTAAGTACGTCTTTGATTTGTTCGAGAACTGTTTGTCGATAAGCTGTTTTTTGTTCTACATATTAGTAAGAATCTGATGTCTTGTACATGTTTATTGTAACATAATTACAAACAGTAAATAAATTGTCCAACTCCCGTATTAAAATCATTCACACAACGCTGCTAGTCAGTTCATTATCATCATCTTTGAGCTCTCCTTTAACAAATCCATGCCAACATTTCCTGTCACATGACATCAGCTCAAGGTCTTTACATGTCTTCTCTTCATCACTTTCATGTCCGTCTCCAGTTCTCTTCTCCGTGTATTTGTCGGTTATACTCTATCTTTCTTACTCTGAGGATTCCAGATCAAGTACTGTCTTTTAATGCTATCAACAGGTTTCCTCATTGAGTGTTCTATCCATCGCCAGCGTCCTCTTTTCATCTCTTGTTTTATTTGGACATGTCTGGTTCTAGCCATCAGCTCCACATTTGGACATGTCTGGTTCTAGTCATCAGCTCCACATTTGGACATGTCTGGTTCTAGCCATCATCTCCACATTTGGACATGTCTGGTTTCTTTCATCAGCACCACATTTGGGCATGTCTGGTTCTTGTATCAGCTCTACATTTGGACATGTCTGGTTCTTGTCATCAGCTCCACATTTGGACATGTCTGGTTCTTGTCATCAGCTCCACATTTGGACATGTCTGGTTCTTATCATCAGCTCCACATTTGGACATGTCTGGTTCTAGCCATCAACTCCACATTTGTACATGTCTGGTTCTAGTCATCAGCTCCACATTTGGACATGTCTGGTTCTTGTCATCAGCTCCACATTTGGACATGTCTGGTTTTTGTCATCAGCTCCACATTTGTACATGTCTGGTTCTAGTCATCAGCTCCACATTTGGACATGTCTGGTTCTTGTCATCAGCTCCACATTTGGACATGTCTGGTTCTAGTCATCAGCTCCACATTTGGACATGTCTGGTTCTTGTCATCAGCTCCACATTTGGACTTGTCTGGTTCTAGTCATCAGCTCCACATTTGGACATGTCTGGTTCTTGTCATCAGCTCCCCATTTGGACATGTCTGGTTCTAGCCATCAGCTCCACATTTGGACATGTCTGGTTCTAGTCATCAGCTCCACATTTGGACATGTCTGGTTCTAGTCATCAGCTACTCATTTGGACATGTCTGGTTCTAGCCATCATCTCCACATTTGGACATGTCTGGTTCTAGTCATCAGCTCCACATGTGGACATGTCTGGTTCTTGTCATCAGCTCCACATTTGGACATGTCTGATTCTAGTCATCAGCTCCACATTTGTGATTTTGTAATACCCGTCCAATCTTTCTATTCTAATCAAGCTCCAATTTAAAGAAGTCTGTAAGGTCTTAGTTTGTTGTTTTTTTATTGTTCTCCATGTTTCAGTGCCATAGAATAAAACTGACTTGACATTTGAATTTCATATTCTAATTTTTGTATTGGACTTGATTTCTTTTGAACTCCATATATTTCTCAATATAGTGAAAGCTCTTCTTGCCTTTAGAATTCCCATTTTGATATCCCTATATGTCACTTCAACTGTTTCTATATTGCTACTGCGCTTGTGTAATGGTTACCACACTGCGCTAGCGATCAGGTGTTCAAGGTTCCAGCCCGGGCGCATGCATTCGAAGTACCTTGTAGTGTCATCGACCGGGATTTTGGCTGAATAACCTGAACAGCTGTAATGGAGACAACGTTCTGGAGAGAATACGTCACATGATGATGATGATTTGCCATGTTTGGCATGTTTGGGCATTTTTTGTGCTTTTTCGGTCATTTATTAAAATATTATTAACTTACATCCTATGCACCATTCTTCAATACACATCTCGGCCAAGAGTAATCTTGATCTAAAGGTAGATACCTTTGAAGACCCTCACTAGATACTCTGATGTTTGTCCACTGTTGAACCATTACTGCAGAGCAAGGGGAGAAATCCCGTGACAGATATCCACAGAGTAATAAATTCTATAGCAGTGAAGGAAGAGAATCTCCTAGTTGTGAAGTTACTTAGCTCAAACTACGACTGGTATTAGTCAGAAAGACTCAGAGATATTATTTTGGTGATTTCCAACTAAAAATAAGTGTATACCTCTTTGGAGTTAGTTAACTAAACAGAAGTTGTCATCCTTCTACCTAAGACTAGGGACAACTTGCTCCTAGTTTGAATCGGGAGCTCAGTTTTTTTTTTTTTGTTTAGTTAGATTTATTATTACTGAGTCTTATTTTTTTGTTAATTTTTCCGGTGACATCTAGTGTGTTCTGTATAAATAGTGCACTAACATTAATAAATATATATACTCATGGAACAAAGTAAGTGTGCAACACTTTATAGGGCACTGTGCGTGATTTCATGGACGAAATAAAATAAAAGTTGGCACACAATGTGGTTGAATATTGAATAAAAGACCAAGTGATCACTTTGATTTTAGTGATAGTGTCATGAAAGGAAGATAAAAACTAAAGTCAGTGTGGCATCCCCACGAAAAAATGAAATCTTGATTTCAGTACCGTGTATGTCCACGTTGAGCTGTTATCACTGCTTGACAGCGCCTTCTCATCGAGCCAATGAGACGTTGGATCTGTTGTTGGGGGATGTTATTCCATTCTTCTTGCAACGCTTGTGTTAACTGGTGGTGGTTTTCAAGAGGATTTTGTCTTCTTCGCAGCCTACGCTCCAGTTCGTCCCACAGGTGCTCGACGGGAGAAAGCAAAACGTTCTCCTGGACGCCTGTGCACCAAATCACGCCAATCATTGCCTTGCAAACAGAATCTTGACTCATCAGAGAACAGAATGCGTCTCCATTGATGACAGGGCCATTCTACGTGCTGTCTGGCCCAGGCCAAGTGCGCTTGTCTATGGCGAACTGTCAGTGCTAGTCTAACTGCAGGTCTGTGAGGTGAGAGATTAGCCTCTCTGAGCCTATTCCGCACTGTTCTGCATGACACGGGTCTTAAACCTGGAATGTTCCTGGCAGTCCATGTTGCCTGAATAAACCTGTGACGCAAGTGCATAAGGCGTATGTAACGGTCTGGTGCAGGGGGGTAACTCGTGGTCGGCCACTTCTATGGCGATCAGCAGTGGATCCAGTTTGGTGGAAACGAGCTTGAATGCGTGATATAGTATTCCTGTGAACATTGAAATGTTATTATACAGCTAATATAGTCGCTCCAGCAGCTAACATCCCCCTATAGCTATTGCTCGCTGTTGTTGGTTCAATCTTGGCATTGTCAAAAAAGATGTTTCTGTTGGACTCTTGGTACTCTGTATTTCAACGATTACGTTTTCACATGCTTGTGAAACCAAGACTTAACACCAGAAACGCTAAACACCATAACGTTAGTAAGAGACACGGAAATCTCATCATCACAGCACAGGGGCAGAAACAAGATGGACAGAGCAATTCAGAGAAACACTTAATAAGGAACCACCAGAGATGCAGCTGAATGTTCCTGAGGCTGAAAGTGACCTAGACGAAAATACAGACATTCCACGAAGAGAAGAAATCATCACAGCTATCAAAGGGTTAAAGAATGGTCACGACAATTAATTTAAATGCTGAGTTATTCAAGGCAGACCCTGAACTAGCAGCAGAACTATTAGAACCACTATTTGCACAAGTCTGGGAAACTGAGACAACACCAACAGAGTGGAGTAAAGGAATAATTGTCAAATTGCCCAAGAAGGACGACCTTGCAGACTGCAACAACTGAAGAGGAATTACTCTCCTCTCATTTCCCAGCAAAATGCTAGGCAGGATAATCATCCAGAGAATTTCAAAAGCAGTTGACCATAAACTGAGGAAAGAACAAGCGGGCTTTAGAAAGAACAGAAGATGTGCAGATCACATTTTCACCCTAAGGAACATTATAGAGCAGTGCTCAGAATGGCAGAGACAGCTGTACATTAACTTTGTTGATTTTGAAAAAGGCTTTCAACAGCATACACAGGGACAGACTTTGGAAAATACAGAGGGCTTATGGAATTCCCAGCCGCATTGTTTCCATCATTAATAGCCTATATTCTAACTTTACGTGCAGTGTCGGATTGAGTAATGTAACTTTCGAAGTGAAAACAGGAGTACGACAGGGATGCCCCTTATCACCAACATTATTTTTGACAGCTATAGATTGGGTGATGCGCCAGACAACAGAGGGCAGTCCAAGAGGAATTAGATGGACAACATTTTCTACACTGGAAGACCTGGAATATGCAGATGACGTTGCACTACTCGCGCATTCTCATCAACACATTCAAGACAAAACCGATAGACTGAATAAGTTGGCCAGCAGGTTGGCCTGAACTTCAATCTGAAGAAGACAGAGGTCATGACACTAAATGTGGGCAATCCTGAGCCAATAACAGTAAGGAACCAGAAGTTAGAACAGACAGACATATTTACTTACCTAGGATGCATAGTAATACCTGACGGCGGAACAAGCAAAGACATTAACAACAGAATGAATAAAGCGAGAACAGCCTTTGCTATTCTCAACAACATTTGGAAGTCTTCACAGTACAGCACTCTGACCTTGACATTATACTTATAGCTGCCGAAGTCTGGTTGTCAGAAACATCTGTCAAGGTAGGTATGGTTGTGTAAGCATGTGTGTAATTTTAACACTTTACTATAATTTTAACACTTTACTATAATTTTAACACTTTATACCTCAAAGAAAGAGCTTCGTAACTCTCTCAAATCTTGTTGATGAGTGTAACTATTTATTTCCTCATTACATATGGGCTTTCTTTCATGATCAACATCTCTTCTCTTGTGGCGCCTTCTGGCGCATGGCACCACCACTGCAGCTGGTACCCTTGCCAGCAGCCTGAACTAAGCATTTACGAATGCCTGCAGTTGTGGTTTCTGTTGCTACTTCCTATTCATGATGAGGTAGCCAGCCCTAATGGACAGCTTTATATTTTCTTACGACATGCATGAGGACGCAGTAGTTAAATTCTCTGTTTGTCTCCTCAACCCCCCCACCCGCCCCCCCCCCCCCCCCGGAACTACATGGGACTTTGCTTTTGTTTTTTTTTGTTTTTGTTTTTTTGAACAGAGAAAATTTGTGTGTCTAGTGCTCTGGCTCAAGCACGTTCACATTTGCTTTTAAAATGGCAAACAGAGATTAATAAGGTAGCGGCCACAAATATGTACGATGGGTAGCCGACAGGACCAGGGGTTCTTAACCTTTTTTTTCGACTGCATACCCCCAATAGATTGCCAAATATGTCCCCTTACCCCCTTCGCCAGATTCTCGAAATCATCATCATTACTAGTCCAATAAGATACCAGTAAGACTTCAAATACTTTACAAATTTAAAGCTAGGAACAGAACCGCTGAAAAAAAATCATGAGGATTTTATCATATTTATTGATATAAAAACGGCAAATCATAAATACACAAGCTAGCTACAACTATTGAGATTTGTGCTGTTGTTTTATTAAGTTGTTCAGAGATCGAGTCCTATACTCCCATCATTTGGTTCCCATACCCCCAAGGGGTATGGATACTCTCGGTTAAGAATCCTTGAACTAGACAATCTTCGGAAACCGCAATATTTGAGGGAATTTTCGAGCAATCAATAAAATCAGTCCTAAAGGCGTTCATGTCTAGACATGCGCCCTAATATAATCGACTAGGTTGAATGGGACGTGCCTCGACAGACGAGGCAAAATTTTATTTGAAAAAAGAAAAGTTAAAAAAAAAGTCATCCAAATATTTTTGCAAAACAAAGTGTGCATGTGATTATATGCCAAAGTAAAAAATAAATATTAAGTTCTTTTAAAAATAAATATTACTAGTAACTCACCTTCCTAGTAAATTTTTGTAATAGCATCTCTGTGGAAAATAAAGATTACTTAATTTTTTAACATAATTTAACGATATTTTAACACAATTTAGGGTACATAATGAAAAGCACATCAGGCAGGCCCGTACAAGGTGACTAACACGGGGTTGTGCATAGGGATGGCAGTCTCATCATGTACAGCGAATTGCCACAGACACCACAGCTGCAGGAGTATGTGACTACTTGGTGCAGGGCTCCTACAAGAGTACCAGCTGCAGTGGTGGCAATCATGCTCCATAGGGAGCGCAATAGGCAATGATGATGAATGAGAGCACATGCTATATTGATAAAACATAAGACCATCTTACACATGAAATACTGACAAGACCTACACACCATATTATACATATATTGATAGGATCTACCCACCATCTTGTATGTGATAATTGAAAGGACCTACACGCCATCGTACACATGACATATTGACAGGGCCTACACGTCATGTTACATATCATATATATATATATATATATATATATATATATATATATATATATATATATATATAATATATATATATATATATATATATATATATATATATATATATATATATATATATATATATATATATATATATATATAAGAAGAAGTACCAGTAATAACTGTACAGCAAGTCTAAACGTTTAAAAGTCTGTGGGTTTTTTAACACATTATTTTAATACGAAACACAATACCAGTAAATGCTGCATCGACAAATCGCATAATTTAATCATTGACTCATTACTTTTAAGTTCCCTCAAGGATCATAGATCTTCACCAGCCAAGTCTCTCTGTCCTGTGCCATCAGCTCAAGATCTTCTTTATGCCTTTCATTTCTTTGTCCAATTCTCTTTTTGTTATGTTTTTCTGCGTCCCTCTATCTCTCAGACCTTGGGGATACTAGAACAAGTACGGTCTTGTAATGCTATTGACATGTTTTTTTTTTAAAATGTGCGTCCTATCTATCGGACACGTCTTCTAACATTGGATGTCCTGTCCGTACTTGCTGAAATTTGTGTGGATTAAAAGTTTCTTCAGGATGGCATATCCGGCCCCACGCCTTACTGTCCTTGGTCGTCTTTGACGATTGCTTGGTAGGTTACAATGTCCTTATTCTTTGCTTCCCTTTCCTGCCAAGGTAACACAAGAACACATAGTTATTAAAAAACGTTTCAGAACATTTCCTGCCCAGGTAACACAAGAACACATAGTTATTAAAAAAAAAGTTTTAGAACATTTCCTGCCCAGTTTACACAAGAACACATAGTTATTAACAAAAACGTTTCAGAACATTTCCTGCCCAGGTAACACAAGAACACATAGTTATTAAAAAACGTTTCAGAACATTTCCTGCCCAAGTAACACAAGAACACAGAGTTATTAAAAAAAAGTTTCATAACATTTCCTGCCCAGGTAACACAAGAACACAGAGTTATTAAAAAAAAAGTTTCAGAACATTTCCTGCCCAGGTAACACAAGAACACAGAGTTATTAAAAAAAAGTTTCATAACATTTCCTGCCCAGGTAACACAAGAACACAAAGTTATTTTAAAAAAGTTTCAGAACATTTCCTGCCCAGGTAACACAAGAACACAGAGTTATTAAAAAAATGTTTCAGAACATTTCCTGCCCAGGTAACACAAGAACACAGAGTTATTAAAAAAAAGTTTCATAACATTTCCTGCCCAGGTAACACAAGAACACAGAGTTATTAAAAAAAAGTTTCATAACATTACCTGCCCAGGTAACACAAGAACACAGAGTTATTAAAAAAAAGTTTCATAACATTTCCTGCCCAGGTAACACAAGAACACAGAGTTATTAAAAAAAAGTTTCATAACATTTCCTGCCCAGGTAACACAAGAACACAGAGTTATTAAAAAAAAGTTTCATAACATTTCCTGCCCAGGTAACACAAGAACACAGAGTTATTAAAAAAAAGTTTCATAACATTTCCTGCCCAGGTAACACAAGAACACAGAGTTATTAAAAAAAAGTTTCATAACATTTCCTGCCCAGGTAACACAAAAACACAGAGTTATTAAAAAAAAGTTTCATAACATTTCCTGCCCAGGTAACACAAGAACACAGATTTATTAAAAAAAAGTTTCATAACATTTCCTGCCCAGGTAACACAAGAACACAGAGTTATTAAAAAAAAAGTTTCAGAACATTTCCTGCCCAGGTAACACAAGAACACAGAGTTATTAAAAAAAAACGTTTCAGAACATTTCCTGCCCAGGTAACACAAGAACACAGAGTTATTAAAAAAAACGTTTCAGAACATTTTCTGTACATATCTCATTATGCCGTAATACATTAACGCTGATACAATCCAAGCCTATAAATAGCGCAGTGCATAGGCTGTGCCCATAAGGTCGTTAGCCCGATTTCACTTTAAATAGTTTCCGTAGCCCGATAGCAAATACTGCCGTAGAAAAGTGAAGTGTTATAGATTTTCCTATTGCAGTCAGCTTCGAGAGGTGGGTTGACCAGTTCACTTCCTCGCTGCCTGAAGAGCAGTCAGGTATCCATTTACAGCATGGTACACTGGAGCATGACCCCACTGTGTTTCGAACCCGGTACCTCTGCCACTAGAGGCAAATAAGGAGACCTCAAATTTAAAAATATCAAAACATATTTTTAATATTTCAGAGCCTAACAAAAAGTACACAGTGGCCAACGATTTTCTCCGTTTCTTGTGGTTTCATCATCAGCTGCCATCGAAGGATGGCTGTTACGGATCTCCAACCTCTTCTGGCTCTTGTCTTGATGGTGCACCCTGAGAGAATCTTTCCTATCCATCGTTTGATGTTATCTTTCCATTTGTAGCGCTGTCTTCACCTTGCTCGTTTGCCTTCAACTCTCCCCTCTATAATGGTCTTCTGCAATGTGTTATATCTTTTTATGTGGCCAAAATATTTTAGCTGCCTAATTTTCATCTCCTTCATTAATTCTCTTGTCATACCTAGGTTTTCTAGGACATCCGTATTTGTTTTCTTCTCTTTTCATGAGACGCGCCGCATTCTTCTATATATCTATATCTCGAGAGTCTCAATTCTTTCTTCCAGTTGCTTATTCATTGTCCATGTTTCTACACTATAAAGTAATTGTGATAGAGTGGGCGAGATGATGATGATGCTGTTGTGATATGTGATCACTTTCTTGCACACTCGCAACCGACCCGATCAACAATGAAACTCTGATTCTAAGGCAGGGGCTGTATTTATTCATACAACCCAGTCAGTGATAAAGAGCAAAATGAAGCAAACATTAAACAAATAAAACAAAGCAAACAAAACACCCAGCCAGTGCTCAATTGCTAATCTGAAAACTAACAAAGCACCGACTAGTTAAAATCATAATAGTTAAATAATGAGAAAAATCATGCTCTCACCTGTCAAACCGCTCTATTTCCACGCCACCTGAAACATTCAACTATCATATATACACACACATACACACACACACACACACATGCATGTCGTCTAGCGAGACTAGTATGGGGCTGTGCATGAGGCTGGCAACATCACCATGTAACATAGATTGCTACCGAAACCACTACTGCAAGAGCATACGAATGCTTCATGCGGAGGCAAACCACATTGGTGGCCCAATGCTCCATCAGAAGCGAGAAGAGACATAATTTGTTCCAAAGGGGACCCGCGTGCTCTCATAAATTATCCGACACATAACAATAACTAAATAATATTGAAATATGAATAAAATAATATTAAGCGATATGTACAACGAATACTTTCATATTTTTTTGTTTTTTCGTACACCCGCTAATACTCGAGGCGAAATCTCAGGTTATTATATCTAACATGAGACTGATTTTACGTGAGTATCCCTTTCTCTTGCACATAGACAGGTGTCCCTCGCCATTCAGGCAGACACTCGCCGATTTCGGAGGTACCCATTAGAGCTGGGTCGGCTCAGGAGCCGCCAGTCCGTGGTCGACGACACTTCTTCAAATGTTCTCGCCAGGGCTCGAGTTAATCCAGTCCAAATTCCCTGTCGACGAAAAATCTTCAAATGTCCTCGGCCGGGTTTGATCCTGGGTCACCCGGTCGCTAGCGCGGTGTGGTAACCACTACGCAAGCGCGGCTCACTACTCATCATATAAAACACATTGTTACAGAAACAACCACTGCAATAGCATAAGAATGCTTCTTGTGGGCTTGTGATGGACACCAGCCGCATTAGTGTTTCCATGCTCCGCAAGGAGCAAACAGAGAAACACCTCTATCTCAAAGTGCCTTACGCACAAAGGAGTGGCACTGCACTCACCAGAAATCTAGATGACTATTCTCACCTCACTCAAAGTAATCCACTACAGTAGCATTATAATCAATTATCGTGAAATACACTAAAATTACCTTTACATCAAAGAATAAAATAAAAGTACTCTTCACTTAACAAAACTAGAACTAAATACATCACCTAAAGGAGATTTAATACGAAAACTATCTCTTCCATTACTGACGAAAATTACATTAACCTGCCTTCACCCACGTGTCAATTCACACAATATAAAAAAGCGTAACATTACTAGGCCTATAACACGTGAGAACTAAGCGTGTTATGCAGACTCACTGGCGCCACTTTTATTCACAGTGCATGATGCTTTTCATGAACACGTGGCTGCCATCTTGCCAACAGTTAATATTATCTAAATTTCAGTCCCTGATAACATCTCTGTCCAGTTCTATGTATGAAATAATTTCCTACTATATTTGCCTTTCTTGTCCGGTCTGATGAATGAAATAATTGCTACTAAACTTTTACAGCCGCAATCTGGACTTAACACTAGTAAAATCAATCCACACATTATTTTCACTCATTTATAACTTTAAAACTAAATCTAATGTCCTGGAAAATATATCCTTTGGAAACATATCTATCTATTTATTTATTAAACATGATACTAAATAAACGGCAGACCTACATCCCTATATTCTTTCTAACATATCACCTTCTACCTAAATTAACTCACGTGTCATGTCTTTGTTCATCTTCTGCCCACACAGGGCGTGCCTAACTTCATTTTCTCTCGTCTGGATTTCTCACATCTTTCCTCTACTGCGAATTTCAGCAAACTGATTGCTTTTCCTGCGTTAGACTTTTCACACGCCAGCGATGAGGGCTCGCGTAGTCACGTTGGAGGTGGCTGACGTACGCGTTGGAGCGTGCACATCGAAAATATATGGCGTTAAACACATAAATATGACATGAACTTGAGGGGGCCTCTGGGGTGTTTTTACGGCCCCATCACATAATGAATAGTATATATAACACTTTATGATTCTCAGTTTTAATTTGTGAGTTAACTTTCAATCAATCAATCAATACACTTTAGCTAGCAAAGGAGCATAGGCCTTCAACAAACACATGCCAACCAGCTCCAACTAATTCCGCAGACATCCAGCCCGCAGAAGAGAAGCTAAAAATCAGCTGTAAACGACCATGTAGAGAAGAAATAAAGAAAGCCATAAAGCTTCTGAAAGATGGAAAAGCAGCTGGTCCAGATGGCATTCCAGCAGAGGCCATCAAAACAGATATTGATACCTCTACAGATATAATACAAACTACTTGACGAAGTCTGAGGGAGAGAGGAAATACTATGTTACTATCAGTGCCAGGAAAAGTATTAAATAGAATCATTCTTGAGAGATTAAAAGAGTCCATTGACAAGCAACTGAGAGATGGAGTTCACCGCTATACATCGGATTCGTAGACTATGAAAAAGCTTTAACAGTGATCGAATTATAAGAAGACCTATGAAGCCATGATAAGCAGAGTTCTTCATGAAGGACAACTTACAGAACCGTTTAGGATTAGAATGGGAGTGAGACTGGATGCCTCTTGTCTCCATTTCTTTTCTTACTTGCAATAGATTAGGTTATGAAAACATTGATATCACTCATCAGAAATGGAATCCAATGGAATCTGACTAAACAGCTTGACGATCTAGATTTTGAAGATCACTTGGCTCTCCTGTCTCATAACCATAATCAGATGCAAGACAAAATGAAAATACTCGATGAGAGGTCACAACAAGTGGGTCACAGGGAAAAGACAAAGATAATAAGAATATATGCAAGAAATGCTAACAAGATTGAACTTGAAGAAACACCACTGAAAGATGTAGAATCGTACGCATAGCTTGGCAGTAATATAGACAAAGTTAGAAGGACGATGAATAATATCACAATAAGAATAGACAAAGCAAGAGGAACTTTCATTGCATTGAGAAACTTATGGAGAATAAGAGAAATCAAGTCCAACTCGAAAATAAGAATAATTTTCAACTCAAATGTCAAGTCAGTCCTATTGTATGGCTCTGAAACAAGGAGAACAACAAAAACAACAACTAAAAAGTTACAGACTTTCATAAACGGGTACTTGCGTTGAATAGAAGGATTTAAATGGTATGACAGCGTCACAAATGTGGAACTGATGACAAGAACCAGACAAGTGACAGTGGAACAAGAGTTTAAAAGAATACGCTGGCGATGGATATGACACACAATGAGGAAACCTGTTGATAGCATTACAAGGCAGTCCTTGTTGTGGAATCCACAGGGAAAGAGAAGCAGAAGTAGACCAAAAACACATGGTGAAGAGAACTGGTTACAGAAGTGAAAATGATGAGGAAAACATAGAAAGAACTTGAGCGGATGGCACGGGACAGGAGGACTTGGCATGTGTTTGTTGAAGGCCTATGCTCCTTTGGGAGATAAAGGGTATTAATTGATTGATGGTGTGTAATTCCCACCGGATCTTACTGTAGCAATTAGTCCCCAATAAAGATTATTGAGTATTCTTATGTCGTTTCCATCAGTAACGATGTCTTCGAGGCATTCAATCATTTTCTCGTGATAGACTCTGTCAAAAGCCTTCTTATTGTCAATGAAGAAAAAGTACATATTTTTGGACCTCTGTATTTTTGTACAGGCTTTTCTTTAACTTGCAACGTATGTCATCTTCAAATCTTGCAATCGATTTTTCGATCCCTTCTAGATGAGCAATAGCTGTGAAACTTATCATAGTTGTGTAATCCCGATGACAATACAATAATCAGTCGTAAAAATAATAAAATGAATAACATTAACATTAATTTTGTTTCTTTGTATTGTTTCATCAGTGAAATGAGTGATAACTGCAAATAAACTAGGTGTATTCTTTCCAATAAAATTGTCTTTCTTGAGAGAAATATTGAAACTTCTCCTCTGTCGTACGGTAGGTTAATTGGGTTTATTGGGCACAGTCTAAGTAAAGAGTAAAGGTTGACTGATAGACGAGAATGTACAGAAAATAGATTTCACAGGTGGTAGGGTGAGGGAAAGATATGTCTCTGGAGTGAGCAGGTTTCTCTCATCCAGCCTTTCCATACAACTATACTTTATTATAAGACAGTCTTTGCCTCCCTATTTAATGAAAGAACAGGTTACTCTATACAAACACACAGCAATATGTGACAACAATGACACACAAACGTGAAAAACTAAGGATAAATGGGTACGGGTCTGACCAACACACAAAGTTAAGTTTCTTTATAATCACTAAACTTGACAACACCAATTATCTAAAAGATATCAATAAATCCTTTACATACATAAGAAATAAAGAAAGGAGGAGCGCTTTCCTCGTATGGAGAGAAAAACCCAAAATTATTAACCCAAAGGTTGGAGGTTAGCACTAGGTTGCAGAATACAACAATATTGGTACACTAAAGATGTGACCGGTAGTTTGGGACTTTGGGAATGAAAGAGAGTACAGAAAAATGGATTAAGAAAGTTGAATAGAGTTGTTAGTGGACTATGTGTCTTTGTTAAGGGGAGGTGAAATGAGCGGAAGAGTGTTTTGAGGGAAGGGAGATAACTCTGTGGGTTCTCTTTTGGGAGATGTAGCTTGGTGTTGTGGGATTAGTATATCAGGTGAGTTCTGAATTATGGTGGGACTGATTTGCATGGTAATGTTTTGGTAGTGAGATTAATGAAGATTGTATGGGTTTTGAACGTAATCTGCAATGGGAGATGACTTTTAATTACGTCCATTGAAAGGTTTTGGTGAGCGAGCAAAAGTAAACACGCACGAGAAAGTGTTGCGAGGGTGAACACATTGTTAGCAGAGAACGGAAAAAATGTTAAACCGAAAGAAAGATAAAGGCAATTCTGATATGAAAACGCGCTTAGCGTAGGATAGCAAGTTTGCTATGTATTAAAGTTGTGTAGTGGCGAGCGATGTTTGATGATATATATTTCTGTCGAACAAGCTACTGAAGGCGGTTGATTGCTGTGGTCACAGTATTGTATCAAATTATTCTGCCGAACCAACAAGACGCTCAAACGCCACCTTTAATAGATGATAGTTAAAGACAAGAAAGACAATGTCGCCAGTTCAAGATTGTGTTAACAAAGTTGTCAAGACTACAAGACGAACAGGTATGTTGTGTTAGATGCAGAGACAATAGACAGTAGCTAGGGCAGCGTAGAACAAGTGACTATTGATACACATAAGCAGCCCTGGTGGTTAGACCAGTCTTATATCAAAGATACATCATTTAGTTTCACCAGACCTACCAGATTCATCATGAGTTAAGAACCCAGAAGAACATAAATCGTAGACGAGCTAGTAATCTTAGAGACAGCGTTAGACTATAAGAGAAGACAAAATGATGGAGCGAGAGAAGATTTATTTTCACAAGTTGCCTATGAACATTTTATGTATTCTGAGATGGCTGGCCTCGGTGGAAGGTTGGGCATGAATTATGATTTCAGCGGATTTGATGACTAACTGTAAATAAACATCATCTTTGTTGTTCACCGTTGGTTGAGTGCAGTACTTTTCGCCAGATGTTCTCCATCCCACTATCTGTATGTCGTGTGATGTTATATCGTCAAGATTGGTTTTAACATAGCATCATCAACACCTAGCTACCTACTGTCGGGTAGTGAGACAAGTCCCACTATACGACAAATACCATCAACACTAACATCATCCACTGTACGGCCACAAAGACCTAGTAAAGTAAACAAAAAGTAGACAATCAGATTTATGGATAATTCCCAGCAAAACAAGAAAATCATCACACACTCTCTCGCACAGTGGCCACTTCTCTCACTCTTACCTAATTGGCTCCTATAGTAGGTATGTGGTATCTCTTGGTAACAGAATTATTCCATGAACATAATTCCTATTTCACTATGATTACACTGTCACCCCCCTGCTGTCGACAATCAAAATTGGCCCCTGTTCATTCCCCCCCCCCCCCCAAAAAAAATACTAGTGAGGTGAACGCCGAATATGGTGCTTCTGTCTGGATATAGGTGTTCCTACCATTAGATCGAAATGTGAGAATCCTTGAGGTTTACCTTTTAGAGAGGGGAATATTTCCAGTATTGGGATACATCTGGTTGCTTAAAAAAAACGTTAAAAAATGATGAAGATGGTTCCTCTGTCGGCCAACTCTGTGTCAGAACGCCGATTCTGCACAGTGTATAAAGATATGTATTTATAATCCACTTGAACACGACTGTCAGGAGTCGGGGAACAATAATAATGTTACATGTACACACCACTGTGGGCTGGTAAAATGGTAATCTGGATTTTGTAAGACCAGTATTTATATTTATTGTCATCTAATATCATCGGCGAGTACGCTTATAAATGAAATGGATAACGAACCAGAAAAGTAAAAGACTGCTGGTCGCCCATGAGATCGGGTCTGCGAAAAATATAAGAGAAAATTTGTGTGAAAAAATGCTACCATTCCATGTAGATATCTCTATATATATACCGACGGGGACAAGACGATCTCTCATCCTCTCTGTCAGTCCTGACTAAGTTCAAAAGACACACAGTGTTTCCCTACATATACACGCTCGCAGATGTCGCTGGCCGCTAATCTGGGTCGGACTGAGCTTATGATAACTCACCCGCCCCTGCTCGCTGCTAACAATCAGCGTAGGGTGTTAATTATTATTTCATTTTTCATACGCACCACCTACAACAATAATCGCCTGTCATTAAATAGCTATTAAATTGTCGGTGTCTGTTCGTTTGTCGTATGGCATTTAAAAATAATAGACGCTATAATAACAAATTACAAATGAAATATAAACATGTATTCTATACTCTCGCTATCAGTCGCCTAACGCATATAATGTCCGGTCTGCTTAACAGTCGAGTTTATCTCTCTCTCTCCTGTGGGAGTTTAAGTGTCGCATCCGTCTACACTGTAAACATAATTACCGTCTTGTCTCAGTGAGTTAGCGGTCGGGTGGTGGACTAACATTTCAATTGAATATCTGGTATGAAAATCGCTACGCGTTATTTTATTTAATAGGTTTTACTAGCAAGAAAAAAATATAAGACAAGTATAAGTGTTTAAATGCTATCACCCCTTTTAAATACTTTGCACTATTTTCCTCTCACCAGAAAATTCAGAATGAAAATCTCCACAAATCACTTATAAACACTTCCAACAATAAAAATGCTTTTCGGACTGCGCGCTAGACTATTAAAATTCTGACTGACTTCTGATGGCGGGGTTAAGAAAACAGCAGTATATATATATATATATATATATATATATATATATATATATATATATATATATATATATCTATATATATATATATATATATATATATATATATATATATATGATTAGATTTCTCTGATCTCTAATGGTGTTACTTTCGCGCTCCTGTGTTTCGAAGATTCAGAAGCTAGTGCTCAAGATGAAAGGCTTATGATTCAGACTACCAGAGTCTCTCGTCTGAAGTTTTTGACCGACATCAAAGACTTTAGTTCTGCTAGCATGTTTCTCTTCAGAATGCCCGCGTCTCGTGATCAAAGAGCACAGGGGAGTTCTAGACTTTCCCTGAGTAAAACTACAAAGGGTCTGTGCTGTCGCTTTCTCACGTGCTGTATGTCTGTCAGATATTATGATTGTCAGATGAGCTCGCACGAGTAGACCGAAGTAAACAAAGCCTGATTTGCTTCCTGTTATGACTGACAGGTCACTAAAATTGCAAACACTCTGTTAGCCCGTGTTTAATGAAAAGAGAGCGGGACAAAAGGTGAGCTGCAAAAGTAGACAGGCAATAAAATGCATGTTTTTAGCTAGCAAATCATAGAGCAGCTATGAGGTTACAATAAGGTGTCAGATTACTGTAGGCTCTTTTCCCATTACACTTCACATCCTCCCTCCCATCTTCACACAGACACACTATCGCACGCGCGTGCACAGACATACAAGCAACTGACAACTACATTTTTAAAAAAAAGTAATTTACAACTCTTATGAAAATTTAAAAAAATTAAAATTAAAAAATTAAAATTAACTTTCCGTGTAATATTCTGAATAAAAAATTCCGCCTCCTGTGCTAAGGACTCGTTTATCGCAAACTAATAATGTCATTAGCGGATCGATTACATTTGACTTAAATGTAAAAAAAAAAAACACTAAAAAGAAGAAAATAAAAAAATAAAAATAAAATGATGTTGATGTTACATTTTTTGACTGTAAGCTATAAACTCGGTGAAAAATTATTTGTGGCTTTTTAGTGCATTAAAGCCTGTGTTTAAAATATTTTTTTAATTTTTTTTAAATTCTGCTAATATTCTTAGGCAAAATATTGACTCTCTTGTTCCGCTGTTCCGTCTAAAACCAAACTGTTCTTCTTGGACTTACACACAGAATGATGCTTACTACCAGCTCAACAGAAGAGAACAAGTGGTAATCTTCAGACTCCGCACTGGTCACAACAGATACCATCTATTCAACAAGCTAAAGATAGGAACTACCGATCAGTGTAACTGTAGCAGTGATAAAATGACTGCTGAACATCTGCTTCAAAGTTGCCCCTTATATGTGGTACAGAGAAAGTGCATATGGCCGACGCCAGCTCCTTTCGTAGAAAAGCTTTACGGGGATTCAAATAACCTCAAACTGACTACTGCTTTCTTTGAGAACATTTAAGTGGACGACTGATATATGTGCCTTTGTTAGAGGCAGCATATTTGTAAATAAACATTTAACAACTTACTGAAAATCAGGAACATCACACCGGAGGAAATACTCAAGGTAGACAGACTAGTGTACTACATCGCCATAATGGGGGATGGAAGTATGTGGTTCTTATTCTACTTCTTCACTTCTTCTGCTGCTGCTTCTTATTTAAGTACTATATCTGGTGGCGTGGACGATCATGTCACTGTACAACCTACTGTCTCTAGTACTATTTATCAATGTTATTGTTGACTTCTTTCCATACCACGATGTCAAACTGTCCGTCATTTTATCTCTTTGTCGTTCTCTATCTCTTTTTCCTTCAATCTTTCATGTTGTCACTATATTCTGCAGCTTATTTCTTCTTATAGCATGCCTTAAAAAAGTGGATTGTTTCCTTCTAACGTGAGGAATAAACTTTCTTTGCATATTCCCTCTTTCGTGACATTCTGATTACTCTTTTTTGCTGTCCATGATATTTTTAACATTCTTCTGTAAAATCAAATCTCTGTGGTCTTAAGTGCTTTTCCTACTTGTTTATTAACTCTTTAACCCCCAAGAGCCAGTATACTGTACTTCCCGCTAGACCCATTTGGCCCAATCAACAGTATACTGGCTTTCGTATCTATTGATCCTTTCTAGGGATGTTTTCTAATTTTGACAACTCAAAAACGCTATTTTCTTAAAGTATAGCCATCCATTATGGACTTTTGTTATTTATGAATATGAACATTAAAAAAAACTATTTTCAAACAAAAACAATAAAAACAAACTGGTATGGCCATTTTTGTTTGGGCCAAACCCACTTTTTTGCTTGGGACTGAAAGAGTTAATTGTCCATGTCTTACTTCCATTTGTCAGGGGTGGTTCTATTTAAAACTGAAGAACTCTCTTTCTTACTTCCACTGACAAAGAATTGTTGCATAAAATACTTTTCATGAGGTTATAAACTTCGAAATATCCTGGTACAGTGCATAAGTAAGCCAAGGAACAAACAGTGTCGGCGTATTATTGCACCAAACATTAGGTCGTGTCCGGTGAATTCATTGCGCTTAATTCATAGCATACAAATTCATCGCGCTGATTCATTGCGCTCAGTTTACGCCAGGCTAAATTAATCCCAAGACAAATTCATGGCGAAACTAATTCACTGGAAACCATATGCATGACGTGACAATTTCATGCAAAGCCTGAATAACCCACATTAGATGTGGAGGCAGTATTGGAACCAGCCAATCAAAAACTCCAGCTCGGAAACCAAGTCAGAATTTCTTTCTTCAAACCGACCTGCACGAGAATAGGTCGCCACAACAAGTCAAGGTACAACATTCACTGTCCTGTAACACCAGTTCGGAAACAAATTATTTTCCTTCAAGCTTTCCAGCACGGAAACGACTCATCACAGCAGACGCAAAGCCCGCATACTTCTTTCAACAGGTCATAGAGCGCATTAGAGTAACCGATTCACGGACAGAGGCTCGTGTGTAGCAAATAATAATCTGTGTAGTCAAGATTGTGAGATAGTTACGGAAAAAACTAAACAAATACAACAGTAGAATTATTTTAAAAAAATCGGTCGAGTGCGCAACATCTCGACAAACGAGTACTCCAACGCAGACGTCTTAATTAATTAGTTTAATTGACATTATAGGAATAGTATTGTTATTAATATTATTATTGTTGTCTTATTACTATTCTTATTATTATTACTATTGTAGTGTCAGTAATATTGAATTGTAACAGTGAACGCATAAAAAAATTGTTGTAACCATAACATTGTTTTTCAGAAATCCAAGATTAATAGAAAAATTTCCTTTGATTTTCAGATACAAGTTAGTTTAAGTTAGCATTAGAAATAAGTAACTATTTTTCAGATTTTGTGATGGCACAGAGCGAACAGACACAGTATAACATGCAAGAGCGTCAGACTTTAGATCTCGTAAAGACGATTACTGACACATTAGCTAAGGTGGACAACAGCGCCAGATACGCAAACATAAAAGATAATGTTGACATATTTACAGGTGATCCACACGCTTGCCGTAAGTGGCTTACAGACATTGATAAGTATGCAATGTCAATAAACGCAGATAAATTTGAGAAAGTTAAAATTGCATATTTTTCGTATGCTGGTCTGGTCACTGACTTTATGAGAAGGCGATTGAACACATGCCCCAATGAAAAGTGGAAAGATCTTAAAGCAGAGTTAGTTAGACGGTATTCCTTTGTGTCTGACCCACAAATTGCATGGCATCAGCTAAGGAAGCTGAAGCAACACAAGAATGAGACTACGCAGATGTTCAGTGATAGACTGCTGAATCTTGCAGAAGAAACATTCATGGGCCAGGAAATCAACCTCCAAGAAATGGACAGTCAGCTGGTAGGTATATTCATTGATGGGTTGAATAATAATACACTAAAGTTAATGTTGTTAAGGAAGGATTACAGAACGCTGAAAGACGCAATTTCAGCTGCCGTGGCAGAAGAAAATGTTAAGAAACGCTTAGACATTCGATTGGGACAGGCGGAAACCCAGGAAGAAGCATAAGAGCCGATGGAAGTGGACCAGGTAGACAGACCGAGACAGCAGCAGGGTAGATATATGAGTGGAACACAACAAAGAGGAACATCATATGTCAAACCTAACCTTAGATGTTTTCGGTGCCAAAAGATTGGACACATAGCAAGATTCTGTTAACAACAGGTAAGGTATGGAGGCCAAGATCACCAATTGGTCAGTACTGTTATTCTCACCAGACAGGTTCTAGATTTAGGGATAACAGAGGTCGTGCCTTCTATGGTAACACCCGAGAATATATACATACCACCAGAGGAGTACACCATCGTGGAAATTGGTTGGACAAAGGACGCCAACAACAAAAATGGCAAGGATACAGAAAGATGATGAATTGGGATAGCTCAGTCGTTCACAAGAATAGACAACACACGCACGAGAAGAGAAACATTGGTAGAGAATGTGAAAGGGAGAAATGGAAATATAACAAATATCAATATAAGCAGGGACATCATAGAACATGTAATAACAGTGACAGGACAATCCCAACTTTCAACAGCAACAATAAGTTACGACATTGGGATAGCCTGAATAGGAGAAGAATAAGAATGGCGGTCAGGAATTTTGTGGAAGAAATTAGAAAAGGGAAGTCCATAGAAATAAATAACATCAACATAGCAAACCAACAGAAGTGCCAGATAAGAACACAGAATGGTTGGGAAATGAAGATACAACCGCTAGGAGTGTGGAGAAAAATAATAGGATCTTGCCAGCAAAATGTCACAATAAAGGAAGAAGGTAATAGGAATAGATCATGGACAAGTCAGGTTAGGACAACAGACCAGAAACAGGAAAACATACAGAGAGAATGGGTCAGCGTTGATACACAAACACAAACAACTACGAGTATCGGCACACAAGAAGTAGTAGTACCACAGCATAGAGACAGCATCGAGGTAAAGAATAAGACGGATGAACCGATGCAGGTATTACTGCAAGAGAAAGAAAGATCAGTGAAGACGGACAATAGAAAAGGTAGGATAGAAGAAACGCAGGACACTGACGCGTCGAACAGGCATATAAGGACAGAAGTAAGAAGGAATCCTAAGAAAACAGGTCCACATGAAGTACAGGACATGGACACATCTTATAGGCGTTCAAGAGGAGTAGAGAAGACAAGACAGGAAGGTGTAAATACAGTACACGAAAAGTACCAGCTAGACATAGAATCAGAATCCGGTTCGTCAAGTTGGGAAGATAGAGTTATGGACTCCGTGGAATATGCACAAGGCTACAGGTCGGACGAACTGATCATAGAACGGACGACGAAGGCAATAAAATTAATTGGCCGAAAATGGAGAATAGTGATCTTGGATGTATAAATCAGATACAGACGAAGAAAATTATCAAAATGGCTGAACCAAGTGTAAATGAGATAAAGAAGGAAGGCAGTAAAAAGTATCATAACAGGAACCGATCTCAACACCTTGACAACAAGGAAGGTGCGGAAATTACTGTAAATAAAGTTTGATACAGACTTATCAAAAAGACAAAATGAAGTTCCCAAACTTGGGATCGAAATGATGGATGAACAGACAGATGTGGAGGACACATGAAATAAAGATTACGAAGAAGAGGATAGATCGACCAGGAGAAAAAGTCGACAGACGGTTAATGAAGCAGAATAAAGCAGTAGACGGAGGTGGTCTTCAGAATCTGACTCAGACAGTGCACTGTCTGTGGAGAGTGACGGCAATCACAGACACAAAAGGACGTATAGAAGAGGACAGAATTGTAGAAGAATTAAGAAAGAAGGGAGTAAATATAGAAATAGGAGCAGAAAACGGGAGTACCCAGTGTACAACCTAGATAAAATGCTTGCGGACAGGGCAGAAACGTGGAGACGACATGCAGAGACAATCAGTCAGACGAGATGGAGGGGATTATCAGAAGCAGATAAACGATGGAAGGAGAGATATAAAAATGGCGACGTTAGCTAAGTTGTGAGGAGACTTTTAGTGGAGTTATGCTCCACCGAACACAATAGAGAACCATAGGGAAATGGATAAGAGATGAGAGCCATGGAGAAATGACGGGAGTATTGAGAAGCCACAGGAAAGATGGCACAGACATTTAGAAGGGAGAGTTCTAGAAGGAACAAATGTGGAAGTGAGAAGCCATGGAGAAAATGGCAAAGAGAGATTTTGCGGCAATGGCCGAGTCTTATAAAGACTTTGAAAAAAATCATATTTTTTTCCTTTCTCTCCGAAATACGAGAAGATGTGGTAAAGTGGGATGTTATAAATATTTATAGGGGACTTAGTGTACTGACTGAGGTCAGCTGTGAAGGTATCTATATTTAATAAGAGTAGTGTATTATAGATAACCTTACTTGCTTCCACATATGTATACCTCAGTCAGAATTATTCTGGAATAGTGTGATGACTACTTTGTATGTCTAGGGTATGTGTATGATGAAGTGTAAGTCATAACAACAACAGACAGATAAACAATTTAATTTATTCCACCACACTTGACAACACTGTGACACTCACATACATATAACACTCTAAAGGATATCTTAAAGGAGTCACTGATAACTTTTCAAATATCAATATGTATTCAGTGCTGTCATTAATGTATATGTGTCCTGATTCAAATACAAAGTGAACCAGGAATCACAATCAATTTTAATTACAAGTTATATGTACAGAATTTATCAATATGAATCTTGTAGTGACATATTTTATTAATAGTATCCTATGTGTGTCAGTTGTGTAGTAGTAATATGAGGAATACTGGTTTTGTTTTGTTTTTTCAAGCTCTGTTGGTATTTGTCATCATGACTTCAATAGTTTGTTTCTGTTGGAACTAGTATTGGAGATGTTCTCAGTTCCTGGCATTAAAACAATTAATTTCCCCTCTTAATTTTATTTTACAATGTCAGTTTAAGATGGGGATACATAATGTTGAGCTCAGCTGGCCACATCAGCTTATCTTTCGTGATGGCGGCAGGAAAATACTCCTCTGCTCGATAGCTCCCCGGTGCTCTGGAGACACCTCACTGTTAGCTATATGGACCAAGGAGTATGCTGTCCGACTCTGGATTCAGCAAAGCTCTGACCAGGTGCTGCTCAATAACTTTAAGACCACGGTCCCTGAAACAAGAAAGTTGTACCTCCTACTTCAGAACTAATTTATACTCTATTTCTACACTTAGCACAATACAAAACAAACACTGAGTTCAGAGCGTTAGGCCAACTGTCAGCTTCATCTGAAATACTTTACACCAGTATATTCCTCCTTAATTGTCACTACGCCTCTGCAATTCCAGCATTATTTCTTTCTAGTCAATAATCTAGGTGTCAGTGTACTGTTTGGCAATTCCATGTAGTTTCACTTTCCTCCGACACCTTCTGTTCAGGCTGGAGCACTATAGGCTTTACTTCATGTTCGCTACTGAACCACACATATATACAGACATAATTATCAATTTACATTCAATTTTCATTTAAAAAGATATCAAATAGTTCAAACCTACCACAATTCATGGAAATAATACACAGTGACGTTGAATGGCAATGAATATAGCACAACTTCGATCTGCCGATGTCCCAGGCTTTTATTTAGAAAAATATGCACTGGTGCTCAACGCACTGATTCTGTAGTAAGTTTATTACAAGATGTGGCATGGAACAGACGCTCTGAATTGAGTATATTCGCAGCTCTAACCAATCATGCCATGTTTACCCAATCGTTTGAAAAAAAGTACTCCAACTCCCGTTTCCCCTGACAACGAAAGATAGTATTTATAGTCCGACTAATCGTGTTTAGCCTTACATTTGTTGCGCTCCAATCAAATAGGAGTTAACATGGAGACTCATTTCCCGTACAATGGTGGGGTGAAATTCTGCCACTGAGCGATTCTGATTCTAGTGTTGTCTGACACCCTCACGATTTTATTTTGGCTATAATTTGGTAATTCCTAGACTATTTGCGTAACGTTTTACATATACTTTGTCAGCAAGTCCTAAGGAACCCAAATATACAAATTTAAAAGAGCTAAGTGGCTGCGTTCAAAATATGCACTTTCTTCTACCTCCTGTTTACTTCGAAGATGTGCTGTCTGGGTACTGTAATGTTTTCAAACGTAAACCAGTATAATGTCATATATTCTAATAAGCGTTTTTCAGGATTTTAAAACCTAACTCTGGTATGGGTAGTGTTTTTTATCACTGACGATTTGAAAAAAAGCCAGTGCTTGTGGCCTTACACGCGTGATGGCAGCAATTGTGTATCGCGCGACGCGTGTTAGTATTGCCTGTGTTCTTGCTTTCTGCCTCTCCCTTCTCTCTATCCTTTAGTCCATCTGTCTTTTGTTTTTGGTAACTAGTGTAGAAAAATACATGAATGGAATTTTAAATCTAGGTCAACTTGCGTATTTCAAGGTTTTTCTTAGAAATGGAGTAGACTTTTTAGTGTGTTTGAGAAACGCGTGTATACTGCAGAAGGCTTTACTATCAACGTGAAACGTTACAATTTGCAGACGCAGGAGAAAACAAGGGGGATTTCGCGCACAGTCATTGTGACAGCACTGTTCTTTACCATTCTTCTTTCCTTTATTAAATTTATTTGTTAGGCTTTATATTTACCTGATAATTTATATATATGTGGATTAGAATATTTCACGACAGAAGAGAAGAAATAAAAAAGAGGAAATTAAGAAATTCGAAATAATCGAGAGGTCATAGGGAGAATGACATGAATATATGTAGAGATTCTAAGAAGGAATGAAGAGAAGAGAAATGTGTTGAGAACGTTCCAGGGAGGGAACGAAAAACATTTAAAACGTTAAGTGCGGCGTTTGCCAGACTACAAATGAGAGTCGATGGAGGGTAATCCTAACCGAACAAATACAGTAGAAATTCAGACACGGTGAGACAGTGTTGTGCAGAAGGAAAGAAAAAGGAGATGGCACAAAGAGAGGTTCCAGAGAGGGAACGGAATTTGAGAAACCAAAAGAAAGGGACAAAGAAGAAAGGAGAAGTGTAAAGGCTCAGGAACATGATACAGACATAGAGTACTGAAGAAACAGTGACAAAAGAAGAAATATGGAGAAAACAGGAAACAAAGTGATAAGGATTGGACGTAAAAATAGAGTAAAGAGAAATGGACGTCAGTGGAAAAGGAAGTCAAGTGACAGGTCAGCGGCAGAAAAACACGCAAGTAGATAAAAGCGACGAAATAGTTTAAGATAGGTAGACCCAAGAATTTTCATATATTTCCGCGTAGGAGACTATGGACAGAGGTCTAGTTAAAAAAAAAGTGTGGACAGGAGGATGGCAATTCAGTGTTGCCATGATAGTTAAATGGCTCACCCCATCATGAACTATGTATATAGAAAGACATGACAGAAGACATGTTTAGGCTCTATACGAGAGAAGAAAGAGACTAAACCATTCACACCAGGTGTGTGGTGACAGAAAATAATATTATATGATGGGTTTACATGTATGACAATAGGAGTGACTGGATTAGTAAACGGAAACAAACTTTGTGAGGATAAGTACAGAGTTGCCAGAATGTGAGAGCGAAAGACAAGGGGAAGAGCAGTCATAAATGTAAAGAGGAATTAAAGGTCACTTAAGAAAAGTGACGGGAAAAGAGTAATTTCTCAGTGGTATGACAAATTGTTGTAACATAAGAAAATAATGATACGTCAAGTGACATGGAAAAAAAATGAAGACCACTAAGGAAGTGGAATGTATAACATGTCAAAAGTATGTATGTAAAATCATGTAACATGAGCAGATAGGAAAAAGGGAAGGAGATATCGATCAATGTATTTATTGTAAAAGGACGGGACAAGAGTGTTCTCAGTACAATATGATCATGTGGTGTAGACAGAAATTATCCATTGCAGAGATAGAAATTAGTAATGTGCTGAACTAGGATTGTAACAGCTCCTTGCTAAGGATTTTTTTAAGTACATAGATAAGTACAATAGTGTTGGTACAGTCATGAAAATAAATTTTTTCTCCTACGGATAAACAATTTATTTTTTGGGGGATAAAGAGATAGATGTGGCAGGTAAAGGGAACGACTGGCAGTCAAAGGGAACGAATAATGAGAAGCAGAAATAGGAAAGTTCAGAAAGAGTAGAAAAAGGGAATGCGCGAATAATAATGTGCATGACAAAAGAGGTGAACGAGAATCCAGTGAGGCACGCTTTTCAGCAGAGTCAGAAGCGCGAGTTAGAGAGTGCAGGTCGCACATATACGCTAGAGAGACAAGAGTAGCCATGTTGAAGGCGATAGTCAAGTAGAATGTGTGATGAATATTGTAGCAAGTGTAATTTGCTGGGGAGGTTAAGATGTTATACCTAACAAGAAAGATAGTTTGTGTCTGTGTCAACCGTGTGAGGTCAAGAAAATGTAGGCCCCTGACTCTAAAAGATGATGATGATGATGATGTATTATCAGGGAACCTAACGCTACCTCCCTAGATCTCACACGGTCCGTATTTTTATTCTAGTGGCTGGTGTCTGATGTGACTAGTGTCTAGGGGTGAAATGACAATGGTGGTACATCAAAACAATACACTTTAACTCACTATAAGGAAATGAATAAGACTGTGGTTAAAGTTTTCTTTAAAATTGAATTCTTTTCTTTGTACAATTTAATCTGCCTGTCCTGCCATCTCTTTTGGACAGGTCTTTAAAATGAGGAAAATATATTTTACATATACTGATTAACTAAAATGTCTGGACTCTTTGTCCTATAAGTATAATGTCACTATGTTATTCCTGTAGGTGTATTAACAGACTAAAACTTTAATAGCTACTAGTGTTACTCATTTTTAGGAGGAGCTGTTGTTTCATCACGCACCATATAATTCCGTTTATTCTTGGAAATAACAATGTTTATTTGAATGAAGTGTCAGAAGTCCCAGATGTTAACACATCACCTGGGATTCTTGGTATGAAGAAAACAAGTCAGTATGTTGCTGCAGAGAATATATAGATCGGCACACACAAGCTCCTTCAGGCTATCTGCTGAGAGCATAAACTTTTTGAAAGGAGACTTTTTTCTTTACAATCACTCATCAGGTTTCCTGTCACCGGCTGGTAACAGGAAATAAAAACCCTGCAATAAAAAACACCCTGGCCTTTTCACATCTGATCACAATTTCTTATCACTATGTACACATGATGGTATGGGGTCAGCCTCTTGTGCATACAGGTGCACCAGCCCCTAATTTATATGACTCACACCTTACTGTGACCACACCTCAGGTCCCTATGGCAGATACGCTACTGTACTTTTCCATAGTTTTCTTCAATACAATAACGTGGAGTAACCACATCTCCTTTTGTATGATTTTTGTTTTGTTTTTCTTAATTGTGAACGCTCTAGGCATGTTGAAGAGTGTTCATGGAACACTGAGGCTTACTAACATCTTCTAATACAATAATATTAATACATAACAATATGCAACAGTCAAATACAGTTCAATGTGAAGACTCAATAATGTTTGCTCCCGGCATGTCCTTCACTTTTCCCAATAGCAGTATCTAACTTTTGCAGTTTTAATCAAGCATATTAATACATAAAGCATTCTTACCACAAATTCAAAGAAATATGTCACAAATAACGTTGACTGGCAAAAGATATGGCCTCAGTTTTCTCTGCCCTGTCCAGATTGTGAATTTAGTATTTATTTTAAAATTTATCACATCTGATCTCAACGTACTTGTTGATATAAAAATTTCTTGTCAAATGGCCACGAGACTCCTAAGCCTTTTGCCAATATCTATTAGAGCTAGCCAATGAAATCAGGCAACTACCAAATTTTGAATTTAGTTTTGAAAAAAACAAAAACAAAATTCCAAACAAACTATGTGTCTCGTAGTCCATTGGTCAGTCTGCGTTAGTTATGCCAATACAAAAAGATGTTTAGTTTTGATTAACCTTTTCCTCCCCCCCCCCCCCCCTTTTACTCCTATACTCCTATACCACCCAATCGGATTTGAATTACTCCAATGCCTCTTTTTTTAAACTTGCGTCCCCAATAACGTTACGTGTAACGAGCAAGAACAACAGTCTGTCCGTCCTAGCGTGCGTAGACATATAGTATTATCTCAATAACTTGGCTAATACTTTGACTACCATATATTTTAAAACATATTATTTCTCAGGAGACATTAAGCTATCCTAATATATGATTTGTATGGTCAGTTTCATTATGGTTTAGATTTTCAGTTTTGTCACTGTCAATCGTCAAATATAACTTTTACACAAGTCGGCCATCTTTCCCCCCTCATTCTCTATCACTTTTTTCATTATTTAAATAAACCAACTAGTTTGAGTGACGTCAGAAATACACTACGCGGCGAGAATTTAAACTGTTTGTGTGTTTATATCTGCTGGCTTTGCCCACAGTGAGTATATAGTAAAGGAACCGCGTGCAGAGCGAAGATGGTTTTTTTTCAAAACGTTTGGTAGTATTTGCGTTAATTATAACAGTCGTTTCGTTCTTACTACTGGTAAATGTCCCAGTTACTACTAATTTTAACGTTAAAGTTAAAAGATTTCGTTAATTCAGAACGTTAGTTTTGGTGTCACACTTCTGGCAGATCGTTAATTATAAGTCTTGCCGCAGTTTCGTGCAGCAGATCGGGCAAGATGTTAAATTGTTAATTGTACGTCTCGAAACCGAAACTAAAAAGCGTGTTAGATTTTTACGGCGGGTCATTTTTAAAGCATTTCAACTGCACAAAAGACAGCGCTCTACTGGCTTTGAAGATGCCAATAGTCAGGCACCTGAGGTCGGGTGTTGGGCCGTTTCTTTCTATAATGGTATTGATCTTCATAACGCGAATGGTTGAATAGGAACAAAATGTCAGAAAACTGTTCTTCAAACGAACTCCAACAAGTAGGGGTTTAACTTGTTACTTATTGGCAGTACACAAGTCTGTTGATAACGGTACATGTATTTTATTTGACGTGACACATATATAGAGTGGAACACACAAGACGATCATGGTTACAGATTACAGATGCTAATGTCATACTTTTAAAGTTGCTGATCATACTCTCAAATTCTTGGAGATTCTTCAATAATCAAGTCCTCTTCTATCCAAGTGAGCTATGGATCACTTCGGTTACCTTCTAATATACATTTTTTTGATGAAGTCCGTTGACCTTCTTCCAAGGACGTCTATCGTGGTAAACGGATTCATGTTCAAGGATCAATCTTGGATATCATACCCGTAAAATTCCCAGACTTTCTTCATACAATACTTATGTAGCATATATTTGTAAACATCCAAATAAAGTCATCCACAACAATACAACCAGGTTAGAGTTCTGTGTTGGCTAACCTCTCTTTATATCCATGCCACGACTTTGGCATTGACAAAATACGGCATATAAAACATGTGAAGCATACGAATCAATTAACGTCGTTCACTCGTAGGTATCATCCCTCTACGGTAATTCAAAAGGGCTAACGACTCCGTCTGTCCATTCTAGGAATGACATGCTATGATGAATTCCCGCTAGATCAAACTAGGAGCAGCCTAATACTTTAATTTAATTCAATAAATATTTGATATGACCTGGGGCGACACTTACTTGATACTTCTACTATAGGTTTCATCATGAATACCAGTAGAATCAATATAACATAATGGCTTCTTCAAACTTGCCAGCAATTTCCAAGAAATATATCTCGGACATCAACAAGGTCCGAACTACCCCGTTCAAAACATGACGTCACAATCCCTAAACTAGGTTACCCGTGCGTCCAAAGCAACTCACACTGCATTGTGCACGTCAGTGCGTGAATCAATCGAACGCACAAATAATATAACTATATAAAACTGGTGCGTACATTTGGCAGGACCGAAGACTACCCCCTTAGGTAATAAATGTACGTAACAGCTCCCTTATCACCTCCCCTTAAAAAAATTAATTCTATTAATTTTTTTTAACTTAGTACCCGAGAGAGGTGAGTCAAAACTACAACAAGATATGAAATGCATAAAGTTATATCATATTAAGAAAAGAATATTAAACGAAATCAATATAACTAAATGATAGTATGCATTAAAGCACACATCCACACTCGACCTACTTTGGAACGATGTGGTAATATTCGAAGTAAAAACAAGTTGAAAATGAAAAATGAAAAAAACCATTAAAAAAAAGATGATAATAAAATTCAACTAAGTTTTCAAAAAAAATTTGAAACATATGATTTAAAAAATGAAAATGAACAGCAACACTGATGATGATCAATGACAAGAGAATCAATAAAACAGAGAAATTGAAAATACAATGTGCAAAAATGAAGCAATGCAAAATTAAACACTTTAAGAATCAACACACTTAATGTTTTCTAACACTAGTACGGTTGACTAGTGATCTAACAGTGAGATATCATAACTAAGACCTGTGAATGCAGGTATTACGTGACACTAAGAAAGTTAGTATGTGTGTGATCCATAATCAATTAAATAGATTAAATTGAATTATTCTAATTTATATATTTCTTAATTACTAACAAATAACCAGTTACTAATATATTCTAAGTAATTCCAATATCACTATCAATATGTCAATGTTCAGTTACACTAGTTAGTAATCGACGAGACGATGTTCTCAATGTTCCATACATGATAAAATATATTCTCGAACACGATATGTAGTGTAATATGTTCCATAGGAATAACAAATGTATATTTGTCGCTCTTAACAATGTTTCCATCCTAATAAAAAGTTACTGTAGTACCAATGTTCACGTACTAATAAAATGTTACTCTAATACCACTGTTCCCGTTCTAATAAAACGTTACTATAGTATCAATGTTCACGTACTAATAAAATGTTACCACACAAGAAGTAATGTTATATTCTATAAGTAAGTATATCATGAAAGTTATACTTATACGAATATTTCAGTTATATAAACAGTCTTTATAGATGTACACTCATTGATAAGGTACAAAGTTATTCATGTTATCGGTGAGGATGTTTCAACATCTGGAAGTGGTTTAGTTTCGACAAGTTCGCTTGGGCATCTCGACAAACAGTCTGCGAACACATTCTTCACTCCAGGAATAGCTCGTATTTCAAAATTGAATGGTTGAAGCGCTATAGCGTAACGCGCTGACTTCGATGATTTAACATTTTTCGTGTTCAGTGCGGTAAGAGCTTTTTGGTCAGATTCCACCACAAAGTATGAACCGAGAAGGTAACGTTCCAGTTTTGTGATTGCCCACACTAATGCGAGGAGCTCTTTATCGAGAACGGAGTATTTGAGTTCGCTCTCCGTAAGTTTTCTGGACACGTACATCACCGGAAATAAGGTGCCGTTATATTCCTGCATCAAAACTGCAGCGATAGCGTAGGAAGAAGCATCACTGCGAAGAATGAAGGTGAGATTTTTGTTAGGCAACCTCAAAAAAGGTTCATTTGAAAAAAATCGTTTTATATAGTCTAACGCCGTTTGGTGATCCTGCGACCACTTTATTACATTAGATGTGCCTTTCTTCAGTAGAGACGACAAAGGTGCAGTTATAGTAGACAAATGAGGGAGGAATTTTGAATAGAACTGTATTAGACCTAAAAGCGACCTAACTTGTTTTTTTGTCTTAGGTGCTGAGATGTTTAAAATTTTAGAGACATTACTGTCTTCTGTATACATGAAACCATGACCTATGCGGAGACCCAGAAATGAGATGTCATGAAAACCGAAAAAAGCCTTTGAAGGTTTCGCTGTTAAGTTATAATCCCGTAAGGTAGAAAGTAAAGCTTTTAATCCATGAATATGTTCATCCTAAGAGTCACTGAAAAGACAGATGTCATCTATATAAGTAATGACATCGGGACGATGAGACAATATGCGACGCATCATGCGTACAAAGGTAGCTGGCGCATTCATTAATCCGAATGGCATAAAATTCCATTGAAAAAGACCCCGTGGCGTCGAGAAAGCGGTGAATGGCTTTGCTTTAGGAGTGAGTGGCACTTGCCAATAGCCCTTTGAAAGGTCAAATTTCGAAAAGAATGTGGCATGAGATAATTTCTCCAATAAGTCGTCTAAAAGAGGTAACGGTTCCGCATCGAATTTTGTAACTTTGTTTAATTTCCTGTAATCTACGCAAAGACGTATATTGTTGTCCTTCTTCCTAATGATTACCATAGAAGAAGAATATGGTGATGAAGATGGTTCAATTATATTTAATTGAAGCATCTCATCCAATTCCTTATCAACCTTATCACGAAAGTGTAAAGGGACAGGATATGGGCGAACTCGAATAGGCGTATCGTCAGTCAGAATAATGTCATGTTGGATGACTGACGTATGACCTGGGATGTCAGTGAGGACATCCTCAAACGAGTGTAGAATATTAGAGACTTGTTGACGTTGATCAGCCGAAAGAGTAGATGAGATTGTAACATCATTCTATTTCTCAGTGGAATGGAGTGGTACAACTGGTATTGGTAGTTGTACATCATCGAAAGAAGATTCTTCTTCTTGGATGACTGACAAACTAGAATAGTGTTGAATAGGAGGTGTAGGATCGTCAGTTGCCTGGAACACTGACTGTAGATAATCAGGACGTGAGTAATACTCCTTCAACATGTTAATGTGGAAGGTTTTATGTTTACCATTAACATCAACGATGTAGTCGACATCGGATATTCTTGAGATGATCCTGAAAGGACCTCTCCAGGTAATAAAAAGACGATTGTTATGCGCAGGGAGTAATACAAAAGCTTCGTCACCAGGAATAAGCTGGCGAAGACGTCTATACTTGTTTGCAAATAGACGAGCTTTTTTCTTTGGCTTGTTCGGATGATGCAGTAGCTAGTCTACAAGCATCTATGATTCTCTTTCTCAGAGAGATCACATACTCATAAGAGGATTGAGTTTCCTCTTCAATATTCTCGACAACCAATAAGTCATGGATTAACGACATCGGACCGCGTGGTTGCATGCCAAAAACTAGTTGGAATGGAGAAAACCCCGTGGCTTGATTTTGTACTTCGCGATACGCGAACAGAGCAGCGGGTATGACCCGATCCTAGTCTTGGGGATGGTCTTGGGTCATCTTACCCAACAACTGCTCAATTAACCCATTTGACATCGGATGATAAATAGAACTAAGAGATCTGTCTATACCTAATGTCTTCATAACTTGAGACTTGGATTCAGAAATGAATTGAACCCCATGATCCGACAAGATTTTCCGTGGAAAACCAATGCGTGAGAAGATTAACATCAATGCCTCTGCTACACTGGCAGATGAAGTGTTCTTGAGAGGGATGGCCTCAGGCCAACGAGTGCACATATCAATGCACGTAAGAATATGCGTATGCCCTCTAGCAGATGGAAGCATCGGACCAATAATGTCTATAGCCATTTTATCAAATGGTCTAATCGGGATGTCCGCAGCTTGAATAGGAGCCGCATGAAATGGACCCCGTACCTTAACTTCCTGACATATCAAACAGGACCGACAATAGAGAGTGATGTCCCTATGGACGCCTGGCCAATAGAATGCCGAAAGCACTCTGGATTTGGTACGCGAAAAACCCATATGGCCCGCACATTGCGAGTCATGCGCATGTCGTAATATACGAGATCTCATAGAGGATGGGACTAAGATCTGATAACATAAGGATGAATTCTTTTCCCGTATTACTCTAACCAATATCCCATTTTTAAGTATAAAGTCATGTCTAGATTTTGCAAGTTTGTTGCTGGTATTCTTTTTGTTCACATACTGAAAAATTTTTTTTAATGAATCATCATTCTTTTGCAATGTTGCAAACAACTCCCGTGAAATAGGAGCATCATCATCATAAGTGGTATGAACTGTAGGTTCAATAGGTGTATCATGCGACATATTAGTAGCTTGCGCTCTAGTCACTACTGCATTTGCAGTTTGAATATGTCGCTCTTCCCATTCAGCAATTTGCTGTGGCGTACACTCTTTAATACCATGTATGCGACCAAGTATTACATCACAAATTGGATTCGGAAGGAGACATGCCTGGATCTTTCCTGAAAAAAATGGTGTGTTAAGGTCAATAATAGCAGTGGGAAATGTTTCAACGGTGCCACCAAAAGTCACACACTTGACAACCCTGCCCGTGGCACAACTTGGGTTGATTAGCGACGTCCGGACACCCACAGTGCTACAACCTGAGTCAAATAGGAGAGAGCATGAAATGTTGTTGACAAATCCCTTGTTAAACTTAAGAGAGCCCTGTCCCTGGTGTACTGACGCAGCAGTGGCCGTAGGGACCACAGGTAGACTAGGCAAGGTATGTCCGCAACGCAGCGTCGTGATCGCCTTAGGCTGGAAAAGAGTCGAGCATTCTGGACAGTCTTTCACCTGGGTACAATCAAGAGAACAAGACATAGCATTGTGAGTTTCAGTTACTTTACCCTGTTCAATGTTAGCCTGTGTATCACTTAAAGCGACATTAGAATGTCTACCCGTATTACTTGACGATCTATCTCTAAGACGCGATCGATTTTGATTATTTGCATTAAAATTGCCATAATTGTCGTTTCTACTAGAGTTAAAATTCGGATGAGTCCGATAATTTGTATAATTAAAGTTATGCTGTTCTTTAAAATTTTTATTCCAAGAACCTTGTCTGTTTTGTGGACCCTGAGATCTTGATCTCCAGTTTTGTTTATTATAATGTCCTTGATTATTTTTAAAATTATTGTTACCAAAATCTCGCGATCTGTGAGCTTGGTTCCAAGAAACATTAAATTTAGCAGATTGTTGAAATTGCTTCCCTTTGTAAAAGTTATCATTGTTAAAATTGTAATTATTTCCCTTATTGACATACCTGTCAGCACTAAAGGAACGATTTCGTGAAAAATTGTTTTGTTGTGCTGCAAAAGCAACAGGCAATTCATTCTTAATCTGTGCATTACTTAGATCCATGGTTGGGTGAGCAGTGCAGAAGTTTTTTGCATGTTCTTCTAAGTCTTTTATTGATAAAGGTTTCCGTTCATGTAAAAATGCGAGAAATGTAGGATTTACAGACGATAGTACCTTATCGCGCATCAGTAAATCAAAGAGACCTTCATACGACTTTTCAATTTTGGATAATTCAATCCATCTTTCTAGGGTTAGTCGTATTTGTGACAGAAAATCACTGAAATTTCTGCTTGATTGCGGTAGTAATGTACGAAATCTTAATCGGTATTCATCTTCTGTCATTTGAAATTTCTTCAGAAGTGCGGCTCTAAGAGCATTATAATCATTCTTCTCATTAATACTGGTAGTATGATAAACTGCTAAAGCATCACCAGTAAGTAACCTGGATAAATATGTGCAATACAGTGTTTTATCCACGTTATATGAAATACAAGTGGCCTCATATCTATCTAGGAAAAATATTATGTCATCCGACGGTGGATTAAATTTAGGTAATTTAAGGTGAATTTCCTTAAAATGATCATGTCTGGATGAAGTTTGGCTTTCAAAAGTTCTCTGAGAATTAGCTTCCTGAGTTAACCTAAGTCTCTCATATTCTGACTCTGCTAATTTCAGTTCATGCTGTCGTTTTTTATCATTCTCTTCCATCTCAAGCTGAAGTCGTTTTGTGTTTTGTTCAGCTATTAATCTTCTTTCTTCCATTTCTTTTTGTTTAACTTCCATTTCTTTTTCAGCTATTAATCTTCTTTCTTCCATTTCCTTTTTTTTTCCATTTCAATTTTAAGTCTTTCTTCAGCCTCCCTTTGCTTCTGTTCTGCCTCTCGCTGAAATCGTTTCTCTTCTAATTCAGCGGCTAATCTCATTTTTTTCTCCTCTTCCTCAGCTATAAATTTCCTCTTCTTTTCATCCTCCTCAGCCTCACTCCATTTTTGATCTGCCTCAAATTGAAGTTTTTCTAGTCTTAACGTTTCTTACTTTCTCTGTTCGGCTTCTATTTCTTGAGCTTTCCTATATTCTGCGAGTGCAAATGCTTTTGCTTCATCAGGAGCCATCTGAAGAGCTTTTGCTTGCTTAATGAAATAATCTAGTGAATACATTATGCTTTATAAGTAGTCACAATACTCTTGATTTAAAAAATGATAATTAATCAATGTAAATTAATTAACCTTGTTACTATAACAAGTGTTCTTCGTTCCTGTCCTAGAACGGTATCTTTTGTTATCATATAGTTATGAAATATATCAATAATCAGTATAGTAATTTATGTAATGACATGTCATGTAAGCAACAACGTGAAAGAAAATAGAAACATTACTGACAAGACACGATAATCAAAGACGAGTGGACACAATCGTAGAAATCAACAAAAATAGTAATGTATAACTAAAATAGAATATCGTAAAAATTTACGATGACAACTACGATCAGATATTCAACAAGACAATTGACAACACAGTGTAAAAACATAGGTTTGGTAAAAAACTGAACGACAGGAAAGGTGAGACGGACGCATAATACAAACAAAATTCATCATAAAACTAAATACGAGTAAAATAACTAGCAAAAACAACAAGTAAACGTGACGAAACAGCTAAACAGATACTATCATAAGGAACAATTAGCGATCGGAACTTCGGCAAGGTTTCTAGCCTTGAACCGGAATTATCGCTCAATTGAAACTTACAAGTTGAGCCCTACAGAACGTCTGACGAAGAGCCCGAATAGGCTTCGAGATGGATCTCGTTCGTCAGATCAACCTCCCTACCTCCCACGAAGAATGCACAACATATAACATGTAACACGGAAAATTTACAGATGGACATAAGTATCGAAGGCACAGCTAATAATAATAAAAGGTACAACGAAAACACGTTATACTCATCTCGCGTGTGCCGGGAAAAAAAAAAACAATGTGCCTCGTCTCCGTGGATGTACGTCTGAGGATAAAATACTTCTCTCTGCGTATACAACAACAGCTCGCACGAAATAATGACGAATAGGTGATCCCAAGGCAGTCAGTCACTGTTAAACTTGATGTGGAGGTTGATTGATGACCTTGAGCATTTTGTAACCGTCAGTTGATTCTGATTTATTTTCACAATAAGTTCCAAATTTGAGGTGTTGTCGCCTTGAAAGTACAAATCTTCTTTTCAAACGATACATTGATTGAGTACGTTCCTTTGAAAATTATTTAATTTCCAGACCACACTGGCATACCAATTACTGTTGAGCCGTTTCTTTCTATAATGGTATTGATCTTCATAACGCGAATGGTTGAATAGGAACAAAATGTCAGAAAACTGTTCTTCAAACGAACTCCAACAAGTAGGGGTTTAACTTGTTACTTATTGGCAGTACACAAGTCTGTTGATAACGGTACATGTATTTTATTTGACGTGACACATATATAGAGTGGAACACACAAGACGATCATGGTTACAGATTACAGATGCTAATGTCATACTTTTAAAGTTGCTGATCATACTCTCAAATTCTTGGAGATTCTTCAATAATCAAGCCCTCTTCTATCCAAGTGAGCTAAGGATCACTTCGGTTACCTTCTAATATACATTTTTTTGATGAAGTCCGTTGACCTTCTTCCAAGGACGTCTATCGTGGTAAACGGATTCATGTTCAAGGATCAATCTTGGATATCATACCCGTAAAATTCCCAGACTTTCTTCATACAATACTTATGTAGCATATATTTGTAAACATCCAAATAAAGTCATCCACAACAATACAACCAGGTTAGAGTTCTGTGTTGGCTAACCTCTCTTTATATCCATGCCACGACTTTGGCATTGACAAAATACGGCATATAAACATGTGAAGCATACGAATCAATTAACGTCATTCACTCGTAGGTATCATCCCTCTACGGTAATTCAAAAGGGCTAACGACTCCGTCTGTCCATTCTAGGAATGACATGCTATGATGAATTCCCGCTAGATCAAACTAGGAGCAGCCTAATACTTTAATTTAATTCAATAAATATTTGATATGACCTGGGGCGACACTTACTTGATACTTCTACTATAGGTTTCATCATGAATACCAGTAGAATCAATATAACATAATGGCTTCTTCAAACTTGCCAGCAATTTCCAAGAAATATATCTCGGACATCAACAAGGTCCGAACTACCCCGTTCAAAACATGACGTCACAATCCCTAAACTAGGTTACCCGTGCGTCCAAAGCAACTCACACTGCATTGTGCACGTCAGTGCGTGAATCAATCGAACGCACAAATAATATAACTATATAAAACTGGTGCGTACATTTGGCAGGACCGAAGACTACCCCCTTAGGTAATAAATGTACGTAACATCGGGTTTATTTACTATTACTATAGGATTAAAATCTTACTGAATTTAGCAATTATCTCACAGATTTCACTACACACCTCCCTTCCTAAAACATGCATCCATTGCAGGTTATAATCTGTGAGATAACTTAGCGCAAATGAAGTCTTACGCGTCTTTCTGATTCTCATCATAAGGATGTCTACTCAAAAAATCGGCACCGACGTTCTGAGAACCGGGAATATATTCAATTATAAATGAATAGGGCTGTAATAGTAATGACCATCTTAATAATCTGGCATTTTCATGCTTTGCTTGTGATAAGAATACGAGAGGCTGATGATCTGTTTGGACCACAAATGTCCTGCCATACAGAGAAATCTGGAATTTTTTTATAGCCTATATTAACGCCAAACATTCCTTTTCACTTGTTGAATAATTTTTTCCGCTTTGTTCAACTTGCGGCTTGCATAAGCGACTGGGTTCAATTCCCCATCTTGTGAGGAGGACCGTTGCAACAATGTAGCGCCTTGCCCACATTGCTTGCGTCACTTCTCACGACAAATTCTTGATTCAAGTCAGGCAATTTCAATACCGGCTGCTTGTGAGTTTTTCTTTTAACTCTTTGACTCCAGACCAACGCTCTGAGCGTTGCAAAATTCAACACGCCGTGCCAGAGCAACGCTCAGAGCGTGGTTTTTAGTTTATCACGAATAAACCCTAAAAATCGTCCGCTTAATGCAGTTCATATATTAAAACTCGTAGAATGACTTCCGCTACTATTTAAACAACTAATTTGACTTTAGTTAATCAGCACATGTGCGTGTTTTGATGTTATTATCACAATTTTTGTGAAGATTCGTGTGTTTACGTTTTTCGTTGTTTTTGCTAGAGAAATATGTCATGATTTATATTTACATTTTCTAAGTCTCCTAAGCAAATAATTGTGTCAAACTACTTTGAAACATTGCTGACATTGATGATGATTGTTTGGTAGTCACAGTTTGTTGTCAAAATACGGAATATATGCAGAAAAGCTAGACACACTAGATTTAGTTGATGAGTGGGCGTAGTCATATTCCGGCCGATCAAAAAACAACAAAACTAGACATACCGTAACATCTAATCACTAGTTCTTGGTAGAAGATGAAGCTAGGGATACTATTAAAACATTAAACAAGAGTAAAAAAGTATTTATATGACGTTATTCTTATTTATTTGTTTGAAAATTACGTAATGCACGATTGCATAATTTATTTTTTTCTTACAAAGAACCACGGAAAAACTGGTGCGAATAACACTAAATGTACTAATTTTGGCCATAAGCATGTTTTTTTTTACTTTGTATATGGATTAACTTGACGTTTGAAGACTAAAAAGAAAGTTTTATTGTCTACGACAGTAATTTGTCTTTGGTAAGATCGTATTCTACAGTCAACTTTTTAGCGTTTTTCAATTTTACATGCAAAATGATTAAATTATACCGAACATACTTGTGTTAATACTACCACAGACATTATATATTTGAATTCTCTATCCATTTCCCTACAGTTTGGTATATAATAAGTACATGTTCAAAGGAAAATTCACAAACAAATTTAGACTGAAAGATGAACACTTCACTCTATAAAATTCTGCCCACAAAAAAAGTCTGGCACAGCGTGCAAAATAACTCTGGAATGAATGAGTTAACTCCTGGTAAGCCAATTCACACTGTGCTGACCAATTAATTGTATCAGGTTGTCCTTTACGCGTTAAATCCGTCAGAGGAGCACATATAGAGTTAAAATGTTTAATGTACTTTTGGTAGAAACCACACAAAGACACAAAAGATCGCACATCTTTGTTTGTGGCCTAGGTGCTCTTTTCAATTTCTCCAGATTCTTGGGGTCAGGAGTCATGCTACCCTGATGTACGGCATGTCCCAAGAATTCCAACTCTTTACAATCAATACAACATTTTGTTGGTCTAGCAGTCAAGTTAGCCTCTCTGAGTCTATCAAACAGCGTATTCAAAGAGTTAACGTGTTCCTCAAATGTTTCAGTAGCAATGAGGATATTATCCATAAAATTCGAGATACATGGATTTTTCAGGGGTCCAACAATTTTCGCATCATCCTAGAAAACACACTCGGGGCATTTTTCAACCCAAACGGCAGCATGTTGAACTCATAATGACCTTCCGAGATGCTAAAGGCTAAGTAAGGTCGAACCTCAGGCTTTACTGGAATTTGATAATAGCCTTTGCTAAGATCCACCTTAGAAAAATATTTTGCCTTGTTCAACCTGGCAAATAGTTGAGTAGTATCGGGTAATGGATCCACCTGACCTTCTGTGACAGCATTCAGTTTCCTGTAATCTATGTTCTCCAGATGGTTTTTGCAACAAAACCACACAAGTACTATAAGGAGATTCACTGTGAGAAATACTCCCTTCTTGTAACAAATAATCTATCTCCTCTTTCAAAGCTTTTTCCTTAGCGTAAGGAATAGAATAAGGTCTCATACAGATAGGTGTTGGGTCTAGTAGTTTCTTATCATATTCCAACAAATTGGTGTGCCCCGGCTTATCCGTTAACACGTCTGTATGTTTCTCCAGGACCTTTTAAATCTTCTCCCTCTGTCCTTTTGTCAGGTGATTACTGATTTTCAGCTATGCAAACGTTTCACTGGGTTTCAATGGATATTCAAATGAGGTGAGAGGATCATTTTTCATTTCGGTTGCGATAGACAAGGCCATTAAGTGTGTTCCTTCCTGGATTTGTCTGTCCAGATATTTCTTCAAAAGGTTCACATGATAGACTTTTTCCTTTCCCTTCTTGTCTATCTTATAATTTGTTCTGGATACCTTTTCCAAAACTGTATATGGACCTTGCCATCCGATTTGAGGTTTATTGCTGCTGCCTGATAATAGAAGAAGCAACTTCTCCTCTACAGCAAGCTCCCTGTCCTTCGCTTTTTAAATATAATAAGCAGCATGCTTTTTCCTGGCCTGTCTCAAATTTTCATTTGCCAGTTTCCAACTAGTTGTTAAACGAGTGGTCAGTTTGTTCACATATTAATATGACGTGGTAACAGTCTCTTCTGCCTTCTCATTGGTCCACGTCCTTAACAATGCACAAAGTGACTAATATTTTGCTGAACTAATTTTTCAGGGCACCGGTAATGTCCCTTACACTGGAAGCCTTGTAGTGAGGACGTTTTTTTTCCTTTTATCATCACTCACAAATCGTCCACTACCAATTCGTTTCCTGGGGTTGTCTACCCTCAGGTTCCAATTCACAGTGAGAGAACTTTTCTCTCTTTTTTTTCCTCCAGTTCACATAATTCCGACCGAGGGATTGTCGGCTTATTCTGGGGTAAAATCACTCTTTGTACTCGACGCAGAGTTGCCATTCTAACACATTCAAGTGAAGACTGTGTGTGAAAAGGTGGTTCCCATTCCACTTGGTCTACATTATTAAATTTATTGTTCTTTCCATTTTCAGGCCTAAGTTTGCCCCGTGGAGTTTCTAGGTCCTGATTATTATTGTCCCCACTTGTGGGTGTTCCCTCATGAAATATGCCACAGGCTTCTACAAATTCTCAATAATTATCTTTTCATCTGGCCAATAATACTTTTGAGAAACCTTTAGGCAGATGGTACCTACTTTCTCGTGGTCCCCATCTTTTCCAACATGTAAAATCCGTATTACGTCTGCCCTAAACATCTTGGGAAGTACCAGTTGTCAGTGACCATTTGAACCAGTTCCGACCTTTCTATACAACAATTTATTCTTCATGTAAAATTCTCCTTTATTAGGAGGTGTATGGCAGTTACGCAATTTTTGAAAGCACGGCTTCAGTAACCTATCCTCAGCCTGTGCCTTCCTCATCTCTTCTGGATGAGTATTTATAGGTTCATATTCTTCCTTCTTGGACTGTGATCTGGTCTGCACTGTTGCCATGACCAGAAGTCTCTTGGGAGTCCCCAAGAAGACATAACGACACCCAAATATCAGAGGGTAAATGGGTGCGTCTATCACTGCTGCTCTGATTATTCCTTCCACATAGCGAGTTTTCACTGTTATCCTTGCAATGGGAAGTGTCATGAGTGGTAGGTCCTTGGTCGCCCCTTGTATCTCCACTGTTTCTGTGGTATACTGATCCGGGTTCACCAAATGCGAGCTCACGACAGAATCAAAATCTAAGCCTGTATCATAGAGACACCTAATGGTGACCCCTTTGCAGACTACATCCTCACACACTGGGGAGTGATAAGGTGCCTGCTGTCCAGTAGGTTTGTCCTTTTCTCCCTTGTTCCCCCTTTTCATAACAGCAAATCCAGAAGGTTTACTAGTACAAAATTTGGTGTCATGTCCCTCTCTCTTACACCATTTACAATACAATCTACCTTGATGAAAAGGTTTTCTTTCATCATATTTTCTGTCCTTGAACTGTGGGTTTTTGTTTTTATAGTCATTTCGTGGCCTATCAAAGTTTGGCTACCTTTGCTGTCAAATTTATTAAAGTTTTGTGGAGACTTATAATTGTCTACGTGTTTATTTTTGGCGCCAGCTACCTCTGCCTGGGCTGCCTGATACCTTTCAGCGACATTAAGTAACTCACCCAGCCTCTCTGCACCTTGTTCCATGAGAAACTTTCTCAAGTCTGGAGCCATGGACTCTCTCAATTGCTCAATAAGGATCATTTCTTTTAGATCTTGGGTTTTCCCCAAAGCAGTCTATTTCTCCAAGTACGTCTCTAAATGTGCAGAGAACTGGTGATAGGTCTCACCCGACAGTAGCTTGGCATTCCTAATTTTTTTCCTAAAAAATTATCCGTTCTTTTCATACCTTAGCAACAGAGCCTGCTTTACCATGTCATAATTGTCTTGGTCATTCCTGCTCATTTTGGAAAAAACTTCATAAGCTGTTCCCCGAAGACCTTGGGATAGCTTCATGCCCCATCTTTCTTTTTCTAGCCCATAAGTTGTAGCTAATACCTCGTACCTACTTAAATATGCTTCAATATCATCGTCTCTCTCAACAAAATAATCTAGGTGAAACCCCATGGCTGAGTTGGAGGCCCCCTGACTAGCAGTAGCATCAGAGGTAGAGGGGCTGTGACCATAGTCAGGAGCATGGCCTTGTAACTCCAGCTCCCTCAGTCGCAGCTCGTGCTCCCTCTGTAATCTTTTATCTTCTGCTTCTCTTTCGGCAGCCAATCTCTTTTCTTCTGCTTCCCTTTCGGCAGCCAATCTCTTTTCTTCTGCTTCCCTTTGCAGTCGTTTTTCTTCAGCCTCTAAGGCCCTAGCCTCCCTATCAGCCTCAATTTGCAACCTTTTAATTTCTTTCTGAGCCTCTCTATCTAACTCTAATTTCTTCATCTCCCTGGCATCTTCTAGCTGCATTCTCCTCTCTTCAGCTAATCTATGTTCTTCCCTAGCAATAAACTTATCACATTCTGGGGTGACATAGTCAATCAAGACTTGACCCTCCATGTTCATCTCTTTGGCAGTCTGCACAGCAGCAGAGCGAAACTTGGCCAAATCCGCCACCTGATAAATACTAAAATGTTTTAACTCAATTTCTAAAATAAGTACAACTCTAATTAATTATTCCAAGCTCTGACACTTCATCAATTTCCCAAATCTTGGGCAATATTAACAATGGGGATTCCCTGGGTAAATAGAAATGTTGTTACTGCTAAATCCCAGACCAGGACCCCAATTTATGTAGTACTGGAAGTCCAAATCCCGTACAAGCCTACCAATATATGTAGCAAGTGTAATTTGCTGGGGAGGTTAAGATGTTATACCTAACAAGAAAGACAGCTGTGTCTGTGTCAACCGTGTGAGGTCAAGCAAATGTAGGCCCCTGACTCTAAAAGATGATGATGATGATGATGTATTATCAGGGAACCTAACGCTACCTCCCTAGATCTCACACGGTCCGTATTTTTATTCTAGTGGCTGGTGTCTGATGTGACTAGTGTCTAGGGGTGAAATGACAATGGTGGTACATCAACACAATACACTTTAACTCACTATAAGGAAATGAATAAGACTGTGGTTAAAGTTTTCTTTAAAATTGAATTCTTTTCTTCGTACAATTTAATCTGCCTGTCCCGCCATCTCTTTTGGACAGGTCTTTAAAAATGAGGAAAATATATTTTACATATACTGATTAACTAAAATGTCTGGACTCTTTGTCCTATAAGTATAATGTCACTATGTTATTCCTGTAGGTGTATTAACAGACTAAAACTTTAATAGCTACTAGTGTTAGTCATTTGATAGGAGGAGCTGTTGTTTCATCACGCCCCATATAATTCCGCTTATTCTTGGAAATAACAATGTTTATTTGAATGAAGTGTCAGAAGTCCCAGGTGTTAACATATCACCTGGGATTATTGGTATGAAGATAACAAGTCAGTATGTCGCTTCAGAGAATATATAGATCGGCACACACAAGCTCCTTCAGGCTATCTGCTGACAGCGTAAACTTTTTGAAAGGAGACTTTTTTCTTTACAATCGCTCATCAGGTTTCCTGTCACCGGCTGGTAACAGGAAATAAAAACCCTGCAATAAAAGACACCCTGGCCTTTTCACATCTGATCACAATTTCTTATCACTATGTACACATGATGGTATGGGGTCAGCCTCTTGTGCATACAGGCGCACCAGCCCCTAATTTATATGACTCACACCTTACTGTGACCACACCTCAGGTCCCTATGGCAGATACGCTACTGTACTTTTCCATAGTTTTCTTCAATACAATAACGTGGAGTAACCACATCTCCTTTTGTATGATTTTTCTTTTATTTTCTTAATTATGAACGCTCTAGGCATGTTGAAGAGTGTTCATGGAACACTGAGGCTTGCTAACATCTTCTAATACAATAATATTAATACATAACAATATGCAACAGTCAAATACAGTTTAATGTGAGGATTCAATAATGTTTGCTCCCGGCATGTCCTTCACTTTTCCCAATAGCAGTATCTAACTTTTGCAGTTTTAATCAAGCATATTAATACATAAAGCATTCTTACCACAAATTCAAAGAAATATGTCACAAATAACGTTGACTGGCAAAAGATATGTCCTCAGTTTTCTCTGCCCTGTCCAGACTGTGAATTTAGTATTTATTTTAAAATTTATCACATCTGATCTCAACGTACTTGTTGATATAAAAATTTCTTGTCAAATGGCCACGAGACTCCTAAGCCTTTTGCCAATATCTATTAGAGCTGGCCAATGAAATCAGGCAACTACCAAATTTTGATGTTAGTTTTGAAAAAAACAAAAACAAAATTCCAAACAAAATATGTGTCTCGTAATCCATTGGTCAGTCTGCGTTAGTTATGCCAATACAAAAAGATGTTTAGTTTTGATTAACCTTTTCCTACCTCCCCCCTTTACTCCTATACCACCCAATCGGATTTGAATTACTCCAATGCCTCTTTTTTTAAACTTGCGTCCCCAATAACGTTATGTGTAACGAGCAAGAACAACAGTCTGTCCGTCCTAGCGTGCGTAGACATATAGTATTATCTCAATAACTTGGCTAATACTTGGACTACCATATATTTTAAAACATATTATTTCTCAGGAGACATTAAGCTATCCTAATATATGATTTTTATGGTCAGTTTCATTATGGTTTAGATTTTCAGTTTTGTCACTGTCAATCGTCAAATATAACTTTTACACAAGTCGGCCATCTTTCCCTCCTCATTCTCTATCACTTTTTTTCATTATTCAAATAAACCAACTAGTTTGAGTGACGTCAGAAATCCACTACGCGGCGAGAATTTAAACTGTTTGTGTGTTTATATCTGCTGGCTTTGCCCACAGTGTGTATATAGTAAAGGAACCGCGTGGAGAGCGAAGAGGGTTTTTTTTCAAAACGTTTGGTAGTATTTGCGTAAATGTTTACAGTCGTTTCGTTCCTACTACTGGAAAATGTCCCAGTTACTACTAATTTTAACGTTAAAGTTAAAAGATTTCGTTAATTCAGAACGTTAGTTTTGGTGTCACACTTCTGGCAGATCGTTAATTATAAGTCTTGTCGCAGTTTCGTGCAGCAGATCGGGCAAGATGTTAAATTGTTAATTGTACGTCTCGAAACTGAAACTAAAAAGAGTGTTAGATTTTTACGGCGGGTCATTTTTAAAGCATTTCCACTGCACAAAAGGCAGCGCTCTACTGGCGTTGAAGATGCCAATAGTCAGACACCTGAGGTCGGGTTTATTTATTATTACTTTAGGATTAAAATCTTACTGAATTTAGCAATTATCTCACAGATTTCACTACAAATATTCTCAGACAAGGAGAGCGAGTTAGGCTCCACGCAATATATAAAAAAAGATACGTATAGTGACAATTATTTACATCCATACAGTATTCCTATTCTTCAGTGATAAAGGGAAAGGAACAACCCCGGAGAGGTCCGGTATCACATAAATAACCTGAACACAGAGTGACATGTATCAGTAGACAAAGAAATGTTAGGAAGGAAGAAAAGGAGGTAGAGACAAATAACATTCGAACGACCATAGAGGATTTTATGACATTATATTGATTGTAATTTTCGATGCTGAACGAGAGTGTGAGGAAGGAAGAAATAACATACACATTGTATAATTCTGTGACGGACCAAGATTGTAGAAGTCCAATTAACAGCAGTGGTCCACACACATGTAAATAAACCGTTTCAGTTAACTATGGCGTTATGTCATGGCTGGCTGTGTGTGTGTAACTGTTGTAAATACGCATCGTGTCCACGCTAGCTAAAGAGGCAAAGAACCTGGGCAGGCAGGTGGATACACATTTTAGAATTGATACAACCACCACCGCTGCCACAACTGCTATAGAATTGATTACTCTGTAGATATCTGTCACGGGATTTCTCCCCTTGCTCTGCAGTAATGGTTCAACGGTGGACAAACATCAGAGTATCTAGTGAGGGTCTTCAAAGGTATCTACCTTTAGATCAAGATTACTCTTGGCAGAGATGGGTATTGCAGAATGGTCCTTCAATTCTAGGGAGCCTCATAAGAATTTAAGAAATTAAGTACTACGGCTGATAGGATCCAGGCAGTGTAAATTGTCTATCTTCCCAGATCTTCACACTGTCTAAGTCATTTACCATTTTCTTCAAAAAAATATATCTCATCATCCACTAACAGAGCTGCTGATATCTCCAAGGAAGTAATGGCACCAGGCAGAAATATAAACTCCGACTTGATGTAGGAAAATTTACCAGCAACATTCGTTTTCAGGTGTTTAGGGAAAATTATTAAACATCATAGGGAAAACAATGAAGTGAAGAAATTTGTAAGAAATAAATAAGCAATAACACTGTCAACACTAACATAAAATGTTGATTATTACTGAAAATGCCAAAATATGCAAAATAATGACTAAAAAATCAAAAAATGCTTTAAAATGACCGAAAAAGCACAAGAAATGCCCAAACATGCCAACAAATGGCAAATCAACATCACCGTATGACGTATTCTGTCCAGAACGTTGTCTCCATTACATCTGCTCTGCTTCTTCTGTTCCCGTAGATCTCAAATAGTAGAGCCAATGAACTGCCACTGCAGTGGGTTCTAGTGAGCTTGCTTACTCCTTTGCTTCTGAAAGAACCCGTTAGAGTCATATTGCAATGGCTTCTCCGGCATCCTTCACTAAGCTTCATGTAGCCCCTTCAATAGAAATCCAGAGACGTGATATCCAGAGAGCGAGGAGGCCACGGAATAGGGTCAACTCGCCCAGTCCAACGAGAAGGGAGCTTATTATTGAGGAATCTGCGAATTTCTAATCCCCAGTGAGTCGGTGCCCCATCGTGCTGAAAGCACACTTGGGGCTGCATATTCTCAAGCTGAGGTGCAACCAGGGGTATAACTATGGTTGATGGCGCCCATGGCAAAGTTAAAAAAATTGCACACTTGAAAACTCTTCTTTGAAATTCAAGCTAAATTCTTATATTGGTACTTAAACTAGTTACTCGTTATAATACCGATTACAAAGTAATAAAAACAAAATACGCTTTTATTGTTAAAAAAAAATGAGACTGATATTGTTGCTAATATATTTTTATAACTATAACCACTAAATTATTTCTCACTTTGTAAAAGCCATTTTATTTTAGGAATAGCAAAAACTGCCAGTGCGTATATAAGAAAAACATTGTTTCGGGTTTTCAGAAAAAAAAAAAACGAATGACAGTAACAAAGAATTGACTGGTTTTTTGTAACTACATAATTAAAAGTGATTTGGAAATTCAAACTAAAAATTAATTTCTATCTTTAGCTGCTGTAAACTGATCAATAATGTCTTTAAAGTTTATTAATTTAGTTTCCTCAGTTTCAATGCCGATCAAGACTAAAGCAGAAAGTCTCTCTTGATCTATTGAAACTCTCAAACATGAACAATTGTAACTTAACAAAAGATCGCTTACAACTAGAAAATGAAATTGCAAAAGTCAGATTTATCTAAACAGCAAATGGAAAAAAAACATTTGTATCTCCATACCGAACAATAAACTTGAGGAGTTCCTAGTCGGTTATATCAGGGCGCATGTTCAAATATAAAAGACCTTCAGATCTTGAAACATTTGTAAAATACTTAAGTTCGCAATAACTAAAAAACATGTTCGTGAACGACTTACATTAATCTTAAGTTTTTAAACTCTAGAATTTTTTGTGGATTTGCTGTCAAGTTTAATATTATTTCAGGAAACTTCAATATAAGTTTGAAATTGAAATTATTAATGTGGTTACGCTTAAACGTTTTTATTGTTATTGAATAAGCGAAAATGAACGACATTTGAAATAAATTTAGCAACAAGTAACCAGCAAAGCAATCTGTGTAAAAGCCTGATTAATTAAACGCTATTTTACTTAACTGATTTTTATTTTATCTGTACTAGTTAATTAAATTATATTCGATTACATTTTCTTTCGGTATTACAATAAGTGGGGAAACGGGGAGTGGTTTAAGAGATTGTCCGGATTTTTGTAACTCAATGTGACATGAATGGGGAGGGAAGTGTTACAAATGAAACAAAAGTGGCGTGACGTCAAATGTAGACGACCTCTTTGTAGCAAACGCAATAATATGCACCCCATCTGAAGTCTGGGTAACTTTAGGCACTTCTTAAAAAAATAACATTTATGCGAGCCATCTGCTATCCTTTCAGGACAGAGAAAAGTTGTTCTTGTTTGTCATTATCTAGAGCCAGTCTTTCAAATTTTAAAAGCATTGTCCATGTTTGGTCTAAGTCCTTATCCTGATATACTAAATGTGTGTATTTTGTATTATTAATTATATTATATCATCTTGTCATATATTTGTTTTAAAATGAATTGGGTGAACGAAGCACATGTGCATTACCTTTCTTTTCTAAAACAATAAGTGATTATTTAGAAGTTTATTAGATAACTCTCATGAACATATCTGCAGTAATGAAAATGCAGCTCTTTCAGAGTATCTAGCCATTATAAGAGATTTTATTACATGCATCACACTTCCAGGGATTTCCCATTTGATGAAACTTATTGAGAACCCAGCATTGCACACTGAGCTTGGAGGAGTCACTTGAGCACCTGGTTGGCTGCATGCAGGAAGATCTCACTGTTGAACCACGATAGGCAAGGGGGATCTGAGAAGTGGCTCTGTGTAGGACGTGACATTTCCTTGGTAGAGCACAGAAACAGAGCACAGCATGTTAGCACTACATATTTGGAGAGCCTCCTGAGATGTCAGGGAGTGCACAGTATGTCACGCGCTTCTTACTCCTAGCTTGGGACCAGATGTGACGATCCTATAAATGCAAGCCAAGCTGGAGAAACTGAAGCTCGTCACTTCAACTCAACACGCTTCGTAATGGCAGAAAAGCCACTGGAAAAGCCAAGATCTACAGTGTAGATAATACCAAGGAGTCTTCAACGTGGTATTGGCTGCAAAAGAACGAGAAGCTCAGCAGCCCTAGTTAAACTACAACAACAACAAAAATAGAGCATTCTCCTGCTTAGCACTGTTAATTCGTTCCTGAAAAAGCGCTAAACAGAAATCGATTTTCTACTAGACTTAATATAAAGCACATAAATTCGTTCCTAAGACCCAGAAAACTGTATAAAAACTAAGTAAAAGTGACAGAAAAACAAAAACTTAATAGTTAACAACATTTATTAACTACATATAATTGTCAAACATATTAAACACAAACAATGTCAACTGACGTAATTCACAGCTTCAGTATATGTCAATAGCCTGATTCACCTTGCGTAAAGTGTGTTTGCCAAACGTTTTGATCAGATCAGCAACGATCTTCACAACGGAAGATCGGTTATAATGGATCTCCGACGTCTTCTGTCTCTTGTCAGATCAAACGTTGATCTACCGTGTCTTAAGTCTCATACAATTGGCAGTCAGAGTCGGGGCATTTTTTACTGACTCCACTAAAAACGACCGATTCACCGACTCCCGATTCCACAGCCGTAGCCAATGCAGAGGGCAGAAATTCAACAAGGGACATAACCACCATATTGTAATCCCTGTTATAAAAGAAATGGCATGTGGTCTTTAAGGGAAGATACCCATTTTAATATTGTTGCATTTTCTTTACAGGGTTATCGTTTTCCCACGCTACTAATGGGCATAAATGGAAAGGTAATGGCTGGAAAAGGTAAAGGGTTTCTCATATCTTGGACATGTATTAACAGATGTGAAACAGAAATCAAAAAGAGGATAGAAAAGGTCAGAACAATATTCCAAAACATGACACAAATATTGTCATCCAAACAAGTAACTCACAAATTAAAACTGACAATCCTCAACATGGGTCGACTGAGAGTGATCAGGACTCTAGGCAGAACGGGTCAGTGGTCCCTGATTATCGATTCACATGGAGGTTAGAGAAGCGTGAGTCCCTCTAATTCTGTCTGTCCTCGGGCCGTGCCGAAGTGCCCAACGCTCCGTCGTCTTCTTGTCATCAACTGATATATATATATATATATATATATATATATATATATATATATATATATATATATATATATATATATATATATATATATATATATCTTCTTCCGTCCTTAGCCAAGAACCGACCAAGCAGTCAGTGGCCATTCCGCCTTGCGGCGTCTTAGGGCAACAAGAAATTATCCGTTGTTCCGTTACGCCTAAAGGCGTTTATTGGTACAACAGAATATTAATTGTTGTTTCCGTAATCAATGTGACAAGCAAGCGGTTGATCAATCCGCTGTGCCCCGAACTTGCCCTCGTGTGTACTGCCGCTATAAAACCACCTCACTACCGGGACGTCTCCAGCCAAAATTTTGTCGGGACCGAAGGTCCGCGAAAAAAGAGCAATCTGGTACTGGCACAGCACCCATTCGCTGCCTCCGCTGCGCTGGGAGGACCCGGAGACCGGGACCACACTGTTCAAAAAAAGAAACGCAACGTTTTTGGTGTTACTTTTATAAAAGATATTCGCTGATTGGACATCAGTACACCTATCGACTGTGTCCACCTGGTCATTAACTTCTCGTGGTTACCTGAATCGTACTCACCTCATGATTCGTGTGGTCATGAAAGAAGTCAAGGTCAAAACGACATTTTTGACAATAACTCGTGACAGGTTCATGAGAATCCCGTGAAACTTACTGAACACAAAACTCTCTGACCATATTATTGAATGCCTATAAAAGATTGACGCTGCTCGAATAAATTCAGTTGAAAATTCAATGCGCAAGTAAGGCTCATCTCACTACAGAACAACGACTAATCATCATTGGACGTTTACAGACTGGACAGTCACTAAGTGTAGTGACCAGACAATTTAATGTGGTTAGAAGCACCCTTAGTCGCCTTTGGAGGCGATTTCAAGAAACTGGCTCAGTGGCAGACCGGCCGTGCAGTGGAAGACCCAGAGTCACAACTCCTGCCGAAGACCGCTTCATACGGCTGCGTCACCTCAGGAATCGACTTGCATCTGCGTCCTCCACAGTCCAGTCAATGTCAGCAGCTCGTCGAATTTCAGATCAAACGGTCAGGAACCGGCTGCACGACTCTGGTCTTTGGGCTAGAAGACCCTACAGAGGTCCTGTTCTTACGGACCGGCATCCCCAGAACCGACTGCAGTGGGCGAACCAGCATCGTTGGGAATGACTGGAGACGGGTTTGGTTTAGTGATGAATCATTTTTTTTGCTCCAGTGACACGATAGTCGGAGAAGAGTTTACCACAGAGTCCATGAGCGCTACGCTCAGAACAGCGTTGATGAGGCTTCTCCACATGGTGGTGGAGGTGTACTGATGTGGGAGGCGATCAACTTCATTGGAAGAAGTGACCTGGTGCAAATTGAAGGACGCCTGAATGCCCAACGATACGTCGCTGAATTCTTCGTCCTCACGTCCTTCCACTTCTGGCTGCACCAGGGTCGATTTTTCAGCAGGATAACGCTCGACCTCATGTGGCACAACTCACCACCCAGTTCCTCGCTGACAACAACGTCCAGACCATTCCGTGGCCAGCCATGTCATCAGACATGAACCCCATAGAACACTTATGGGATGAACTCGACAGACGACTCCGCAAGCGAGACGTGGCTCCAGCCAATCTCCGACAGTTGGCTCTTGCACTGCGGGAAGAGTAGGCAGCCATCCCACAACAACAGATCTAACGACTAATCGGATCCATGTCAAGGAGATGTCGTTCTCTGATAGAGGCCAGAGGAGGCCATACACCTTACTAAAACGGAGGCCTCAGTCGCAAAGAATAAAAGTCCAATCCAAATTTAATGAATATCCTTTCATTGTTAAAGTCTGAAAGTTTCTTCATGCCAAGATTGAAACATTAATTCCGTAAATTAAAATTTTGGTACAAGTTTGAAATTTGGTGTCTATTACCACTGCAATAATGTTGCGTTTTTTTTTTTTTTGAACAGTATATATATATATATATGTCACGTAGCGATGGATGGATAAGAGAATTATTTAGAGGAAATAATAGATCTGATGTGGAAGATTTGGCTCAAGGAATCCCTGCTGGGTTTTCCCACTTCCGAAGGGTGACGAAGAGGGTAAATTCTCCTAACTCGACAGGTCTGGAAAAGATTGTAAGGAGATATTTGGTCTCTCGCTACCGTCGTCCCCTTCTCAGTTATCTATTATTATTATTATCCTCAATTACTGGGTTTATATTAGATTTTACGAGCCCCCCCCCCCCCTCCCTTATAAAGGAAGATAAACATCAGACAATATGTAATATCTAACAGAAGGAACAAAGCATGGGGTACAGTATATACACCCAATTGGTTTATTGCAACTAAAATGAATAGATGGTGAATGATAGTATTGTCGATGGAATTAGTGTCTGCTGTATGTACTATGTGTCTCACAATTCAAGTGTGTTTCATTATGGATGACGAAATTTTGGCATTGATTTAGTGAGTTCCCTTTTGAATGGAACTTAGCTTTTCAGCCCCCGGCTGATAGTGAAGCGTGGTTAGTTCTCCGGTCTCCTGACGTTGCCCCAGGTAGGTCTTGAATGGTTCGGAATTGCCTTCTCTGTGCTCGACTCCGTATTCTGCTCTGAGATTGGACTGTCGTGCAAGGCTCCACCATAGACTACTCAAAGATGGACGCTAACCCGCAATTTATACACGTGGCTTCAGTGCTTTTAATGCGAGAATTCGCCGATCTGGCTTAGGTCTAGCTTTCTCAAGGTTTCCTGGGCAAGTGAAGACTGCCCGTGTTTGGCGCACTTTTAGCGGGACATTTCCGCTTGGACACGTGATCCGTAGCGTGCATCATGTGACCTTAGCATCAATATAGACGCTCCAATCAGTAACGTTAAAAGTCACGTGGGGGTGTTCCGAAAGTGGCATAAACTGGTTTTATCAGTTTAAGCAGTCTTAAATTAAAACAGGTTCCTCGCTACAGAGGTCATTGGTCAACAATGACGTCGTATCTAAAAATAGCGAGGAGAAAATACCGAACGTTAGGAAATTATCCGCAAGTGACAATTCCCGGGACTTTGCGATCATGCATTGAGGATGAGAAAAAAATGATGTCACGTAAATAATAAAAAATGAAGAGAAGATTGGTCAAGTCGTCACACAAGCCCCTCCTCAAGTTTGACGTTCCGTCCAACTCCTCTGGTCCTGTCTTCCTCTTCTTTTTCAGTTTCTCATATCTCCTCGGTTGCGTCCGGATGTCGGCTCAAAAATCTGCCCCTACGTTGTTCTTCCCAGGTAAGTATTCTGGTTTTCTTCCTGGTTTTTTTTGGATGCCTACGTCTGCAGCAATGCTTCCCTAGGTCCTGTAACTGGTCTACCCTATGTGTTGAGGTTACCTGGTTACACTTTGAACAGGACTTCACATATCGAGCTATGTCTTCTGTGATGCCGGGCCAATAATAACGGGTGGCTATCCTTTGATTTGTGGCACCATTACCCAGGTGTTCACTCAAAGTAGCACCGTGCCCCCATTCCATAACTTTATTTCTATATATGGATGGCACCACAATCTGTCCATGACTTTTTAGCCCTCTGCCAGCTTTCCTGTGCAAGAGTCCATGTTCCCTATAAAAGTCACCCTTTCTTCGAGGGTTATGTGAGTCTTTCCATTTGCAAAAGCAAGGCCCCACTGTGCTATCAGCTGCTTGAGCCCTTTTCATTTTATTCGGATGAATTTCTAATTTAGAGTCCCTCTCTATGCATTTGGAGTCAGACCTGGTCTGGACGGCAGCCATAACCACAGGCTTTACTGGTTCTCCTAAAAAGACATATCTACGCCCTAACATCAGGGGGTAGAAAGGATCCTCTAATACTGCAGCATTGATTTCCCCTTCCACATAGCGACAACTGACCTGAATCTTCGCTATGGGCAAATTTAAGGGTAATGCTCCCTTGAGTGGCCCCTGGATATCCACTGTTTCTGTGGTGAGTTGTTCGGGGTGCACCAGAGATGAAGAAACGACCGCGTCATAAGACAAACCTGTGTCATACATCCCGATGACTTGGTTGCCATTCACGGTCACTGTCTCCTGTATAGGTGGGTGATGGAGGCTATTCTGACTCACTGTCAGTTCCTTCCTGTCAACAGCCCTCACCTGCAAACATGCAACATGATGTGGAGGGTTTTTCCTTCTGCACTCGGCAGTATTGTGGTTGCTCATTTTGCACGTCTTACACCACTTTTCTCCCCGCCTCTGAGGCTGGAAAGCTGATCTCTGAGTAGTCTTGTAGTCTGGCTTGTCATGCTTTTTGAAGTGGTGGTAACGTAGATTCATTTGGGGGTCCAAGTGTGTCTGAGGTGTCGGCCTCGATATTTCTTCCGGTTGGTTCCACCGGGATGGGTCATTCTCCGTTAGCGCTGCCTGATAACGTTCCGCCAACTGGACGATGGATTCTAAAGTGCTGGCCCCATTCTCTGTCAGAAATCTTCTCATGTCGGAAGTCATGGTGTCCTTCAGTTGTTCAATAACGACCATCTCCTTCAGACCTTCCCAATCATGAGAAAAATTCCCAAGGGCACCCCACTTTTCCACGTACGAATCCAGTCTAGCAGCAAATTGAGCAAAGTTCTCTCCGACTTCCCAACTAGAGTTACGGAACCTCTTCCTATAGGCGTCAGCATGTAGCTCATTACGTATCAGGAGTGCCTTTTTCAGAGAGTCATAGTCATCCTGTAAACCTGGAGGAAGCTTGCTATACACGTCATAAGCGGTTCCTCTAAGCCCTTGTGACAGTTTCAGGTTCCACTTGCTCCTCTCCAAACCAAACGTGGTGGCAAACTTCTCAAATTTGTCCAAATACCTATTGATCGAGTCCGCTTGTTCCGAGAAAGCTTCAAATGGAAACGTCAAGGGTCCCAAAGTTGACATGAGTGAGGATGGCAAAGGTCCGGTGCCCCCTGCGTGCAAGGATGGCATATCATCTGACCGTGGCGATAGGTTGTCTGAGGAGGTAGATGCGGTCGCACCGGCTACCGGTTCAACTCTTTGAGCTTGTCCCTACATCTCTAACTGCTTCATCTTCAGTGCATGCTCGCGTTCATCTCTCTCGCTTCTTTCCCTAGAGTCTACAGCTTTTATCCTCTCATCTATTTCTGCTAACTTTATTCGCTCTTCTCTTTCAGCTTTCGCTGTTTCTCGAGCGTAATACTTATCAGTCTCGACACTGACATAATTCGCAAGGTCCACCCCACTATAACCTAGATCTCGACCGGCCTCCCCTAGTGCTGCCTTAAGCTTAACTATTTCAGCCATCTTTTGCAGTTATAGTCCACACTGAGTAAGCTAGTGCTACCTTCCAATAGTATTTCTAACAACAAGTAAATACTAATTATCAGACTGCTGTAGAATGAAATTACTACAGTTATGGAGACTTAAGGTCTGTAATTCAATGAAATACAAAATCATGAACTAACTTTATTAAATACAACATAAATAAAGGGATTCACCAATCAATGCCTGAAATTCTAGAAAAAAAGTTTTCTGTCTTTCTAGAGCTCACTGTGTGAAAATACATGTGTTAAAATGGTATACTGTAATGACTGAATGAATGATACTATCCCCGAGGTATGATAAAATACATAAGTTCAAATCACGGACTGAGACTCCAGTGTCACGTAGCGTTTAAAGGATAAGAGAATTATTTAGAGGAAATAATAGATCTGATGTGGAAGATTTGGCTCAAGGAATCCCTGCTGTGTTTTCCCACTTCCGAAGGGTGACGAAGAGGGTAAATTCTCCTAACTCGACAGGTCTGGAAAAGATTGTAAGGAGATATTTGGTCTCTCGCTACCGTCGTCCCCTTCTCAGTTATCTATTATTATTATTATCCTCAATTACTGGGTTTATATTAGATTTTACGAGCCCCCCCCCTCCCTTATAAAGGAAGATAAACATCAGACAATATGTAACATCTAACAGAAGGAACAAAGCATGGGGTACAGTATATACACCCAATTGGTTTATTGCAACTAAAATGAATAGATGGTGAATGATAGTATTGTCGATGGAATTAGTGTCTGCTGTATGTATTATGTGTCTCACAATTCAAGTGTTTTTCATCATGGATGACGAAATTTTGGCATTGATTTAGTGAGTTCCCTTTTGAATGGAACTTAGCTTTTCAGCCCCCGGCTGATAGTGAAGCGTGGTTAGTTCTCCGGTCTCCTGACGTTGCCCCAGGTAGGTCTTGAATGGTTCGGATTTGCCTTCTCTGTGCTCGACTCCGTATTCTGCTCTGAGATTGGACTGTCGTGCAAGGCTCCACCATAGACTACTCAAAGATGGACGCTAACCCGCAATTTATACACGTGGCTTCAGTGCTTTTAATGCGAGAATTCGCCGATCTGGCTTAGGTCTAGCTTTCTCAAGGTTTCCTGGGCAAGTGAAGACTGCCCGTGTTTGGCGCACTTTTAGCGGGACATTTCCGCTTGGACACGTGATCCGTAGCGTGCATCATGTGACCTTAGCATCAATATAGACGCTCCAATCAGTAACGTTAAAAGTCACGTGGGGTGTTCCGAAAGTGGCATAAACTGGTTTTATCAGTTTAAGCAGTCTTAAATTAAAACAGGTTCCTCGCTACAGAGGTCATTGGTCAACAATGACGTCGTATCTAAAAATAGCGAGGAGAAAATACCGAACGTTAGGAAATTATCCGCAAGTGACAATTCCCGGGACTTTGCGATCATGCATTGAGGATGAGAAAAAATGATGTCACGTAAATAATAAAAAATGAAGAGAAGATTGGGCAAGTCGTCACAATGTATATATATATATATATATATATATATATATATATATATATATATACTCTCCACTACTGTTTGTGGTAGAAACATGGTCAATGAAAAAGCAGTTAGAATAAAGAATTGAGGCCCTTGACATGTAGATAAACAAAAAATTGCGGCGCATCTCACTGAAAGAGAAGACAGCAAATAAAATGGTCATAGAAAAGCCAGAAATGAAAAAGAAATAAGGAATGAGATCAATGTTAGACAGTTAAAATAAAAAGACATAACGCCTTGATTCCTTGATTAAAAAAACCATAAAGAAAGGAAAGGTGGGAAGCAAACGTGCAAAAGGAAGACAGCGCTACAAGTAGGAAGATGACATCAAGAGATAGACAGGAAAGAGTCTATGAATACACCTTTAAGACAAGAGACAGAAGACGTCGGAAATCCATTATAACATATCTTTCGTTGTGAAGATGGTTGCTGATCTGATTAAAACTTTTGGCAAACACACTTTACGAGAGGTGAATCAGGCTATTGACATGTACTGAAGCTGTGAATTACGTCAGTTGACATTTACGATGCACTCTGGGGCAAAGTCTTATACAGACAGGGGGTATGATGTGTTGGTGTTGTGGGTAGTGGGTTTCCCCCCTTGCTTCACCCTAGGCCTAGTGAATTCTTGTTCATGAAAGGAGCGACCATTGCGGTGTTAGTCACTTGGCCTAGCAAAACCTCTCATACCCCAAGATCGTTGTGCGTGGTGAAGAGCCACACCCTCCTCGAGGTAGTCCTGGTTACTGAGGTTGCGAATCCTCAGGCTAAACACAACGAATCTAGAGGAGCAAACCTCGATAATAAAACCGGTGCACAACACCGTACACGCCCTCTGTGGGTGGGAAGGAGCCAGATGGATACTGAACAAGTCTTGGGAGTGGGAACGAGTGTGGACTGCTCCCTGAAGATCGGAACCCATCGTACAGGCACAGAGACAAGGACGTGACGATCCTATTGTCTTCAACTCTTGGTCACATGCCTAGAGCCTCGGAGAACTCGGCGTAACCAGCAGGCAATTTGGTGGCGGGGAAAGAGCACTGTGAGCCCTACCTTGGCTACGTATCACAAGGAGATGCAGAAACACCCCCTTTATCTCCCCCAGAGCTGGCACAGTACACTTCTGGCTCCTACCCGGGGCGGTAGGAAATCCACAGTCACCCCAGCATCACAATGCCATGAAGATGACAAAGTTGGAATTTACTAACTCAAACCTGGCAGAGCAAGTCCTCCATCAGATGCGGCCGATGCTGGGCCCATTGGCGCGTGGACACGTCCCGATCCCCATCGAGACTTGCCCGGGGAGCCCACCCCGGCTCAAAAAAGCAGAGAAGGCCCCTCTCCAAACCTCCGATGTCTTGCGGGCAGTGTTAGGATGTGCAAGAACATGGACAGGAAGACTCCACAACTTCCCCACTGAAGACACGCCCACGACGACCGTTGCCTCAATTGGCTGTGTGTGGTGTACCCGGAAACGGGGCCTCCCAGTACTGAGGCACAGTTAAGTCCCCGATGTCACTTATCGGTGCAGAGTTGAGAGAGATGGCTGAGCATCACAATCCTCCCTGTGTTGCAGCATGATGAGAACCCAGCATTGCACACTGAGCTTGGGGGGATCACTTGGGCACCAGACTTAATACTGGCTCTTGACTGGATGGCCGCATGCAGGAGATTTCTGCAATGGAGAGATGGCAGGTGGTGGGTATCTGGAAGTGGCTCTGTGAGGATTCCTTGGGAGAGCCCAGAACCAGAGCACAGCATTGTGCAAGCTCTGCATAATTGGAGAGCCCCCCTGGATGACGGGGAATGCACAGTGTGCCACCCCACCTATCCCCAACTGCTAACTTAGAACCAGAAGTAGGGTCCTCTGTATGCGTGCCAGGCCAGGATAAAATGCCTGTGAAAGAGACTGGAGCTCAGAACTCCCTAACTCAAAGTTGCAGGATGGCAGAAAAGCCACGGGAAAGACAGGTCTATTTTGAAGATAACGCAACCATATTTTCACCATACGAGCTCGGACGCCGCCTCGGTAAACAAGGTCCGCGCAGAGCAGTGACACCCCCAGGCTGCTTGCGAATAGTCTACTACTGGGAACATAAACAGATTAGGGATGAGCCCACTCTCCCGTTGAAGAGGTGCTAAAGTCGTAGATACTGGGCCAGAAGGCGCACCGGAAACCACAGTATCACGCAACTCGCATTTTTTATGGATGAGTACACCGTCAAATAAATCTCGTACTGGTGCTCGCCCTGTGGAGCTCCACCAGGCAGGTGCAGTGCCTGGCTCTGAGCCTCGACAGAGCCCACCCTCAGCTACTGGAGGATCCTCTAGACCGTCTTGTGGAGTCAGCAGACGGCGGAGGAGAACTACTGACCGTAACAAAACAGAAAAAGAGAAACCCAGAGTGCCACTTGTCATGATGCACTGGAATGCAGAGGGAGTGAACAGCAAGCAGGCTGGATACAGCAAAAAGACAGAGCTGGAAAACATCTTGTATGAGAAGCAAGTCAGTGTTTGCTGTATCCAAGAGACTCACTTGAAAGCAGATCAAACCTTTAAAATAAGGGGATATCAATGCTTCAGATCCGACAGACAAGATAGACGAAAAGGAGGAGTACTTACTCTTGTAAGGAATAACATTCATGCACACGAAAGGAAAACCTGCATGGATGGAGCAGAATATCAGCTGTTGCAGATAAAGGTAGACAAGATGGAAATAGAACTCCTGAACTATTACTGTCCGAACAACAAACCCCTGAGTCTCAGCTCTATACAGGTACCAGCCACCAACTTTATAGCAGTTGGAGACTTTAATAGCCACTCCCAGAGCTGGGGCTATAACCATCTAGATCACAGAGGTGAAGAGGTTGAAACATGGCAAGATGATCACTCCCTAATCCTAGTCAATAATGCCACAGATACTCCTACCTTCTACTCCAGATGATGGCACACAACTTCAACACCAGATCTTGCCTCCGCCACCCCAGATATAGCTGGATCTATTAGTAGAGAAGTAGGAGACCAACTAGGGGGAAGCGACCATCGCCCAATCTTTCTTACTGTCCAGAGTGCAACTCTCAGTACAGGCCCAGCCATTACAAGATGGAACTACAAAAAAGCCAACTGGGGTTTATTCAGGCATCAGGTAAACACGCTGCTGTCTACCCTCAAGGTACAGAACAGAGACATTAATGAAGTGGTAAAAGACTTCAACAGATGCATACTACAAGCTGCAAAAGAAACCATTCCCAAAGGATGCCGGCGTAACTACATACCATACTGGTCCAGCACACTCCAAGAACGCCAGGAAGCTATGGACAGGGCTAGAAAGGATGCAGAGTCTCAGCCTTCACTTGAAACTCACAACAAATGGAAAAAGGCTGTAGCAGAGTTTCAGAGAACAAAGCTAGAAGAAAAACGGAAAAGCTGGAGAACTAAAACGGCATCGCTGAACCTTGAGAAAGACGGCAGGAAACTTTGGAGATTAGTCAAGTCTCTAAATGAAGAGCGTTCCTCACCTAGGCAGACTGTCACATTGGATGAAGGTGGCAAACTTTTCAGAGGAATACAAGCTGCAGATCTGTTTGCTAGAAGATACAGTTCAGAAAGCAACTTACCCATTAACATAGACTATCAGAGAGAGATAAGAAAAGAAATACTGGCAACCATGGGACAGACAGATACTCCTGCCCCAATGAGGGAACCCATCACACTAGGAGAACTACAGAACGCTATTTCCAAGCTTAAGTTTCAAAGGTCACCTGGCCCAGACCAAATCAGCAACGAAATGCTAGTAAATCTGAGCTCAGCAGCAAAAAAAAAACTGCTTGAGATATTCAACCACAGCTGGTTGAAAGGAACGGTACCCCAAGTATGGAGAGAAGCCATCACAATACCCATACTAAAGAAAGGGAAATGTAAGACCGAGGCTGCAAGTTACCGGCCAATCAGTCTCACAAGCTGTGTTGGGAAGACTATGGAGCGAATAGTCAACCACAGATTGAAATGGTATTTAGAGTCTGAGCAGATCCTGGTGCCGGAACAAGCTGGATTTAGAGAATGCTACAGTATAGAAGACCAAGTTACTTACTTGTCTCAAGCAATAGAAGATGCCTTCCAGGAGAAGAAAAAGGTCCTAACGATCTGGGTCGACTTCAAGCAGGCCTTTGACAAGGTATGGAAAGATGGCCTTATTGCAAAACTTAGGAGAAGTGGAATCCACGGCAACGTCATGAAATGGATCCAGTCATACTTGCATAACAGGAGAACTAGAGTCACTCTTGACGGTCTGCAGAGCAGAAAAGTGTTGCTCTATCAGGGGGTACCTCAAGGAGGAGTAATTTCCCCAACACTCTTCCTTGTTTACATTAATGACGTGGTGAAAGATCTCCCCGCAGGAGTGAAAGCTGCCTTATATGCAGATGACCTAGTACTCTGGTGCGCTGATGAAAACGTCACCACAGCAAATTATAGAATGCAGCGGGCAGCAGACATGCTAGTGTCATGGGCAGAGAAATGGCTTATCACAATAAACACAGACAAAACTTCCACAACACTGTTCTCCCTCGCCCCCAAGGACAAAGCAGCTAACATACACCAAGGGACAACCGTGATCAAGGAAGAAAGCTACCCCACCTATCTTGGTGTGACATTTGACCAAAGGCTTACATGGAATAAGCATATTAAAAATGCAGAAGGAAAGGCCCGAAGACGACTAGGCATACTCAGAAAATTAGCAGGTACCAACTGGGGAGCAAATGAACGAAATCTAAAGAAGATTTATAATGGAGTAATAAGACCACACTTAGAGTTTAGCTCAGCAGCATGATCATCAGCTGCTAACTCACATCTGCAGTCTTTGGACAGGGTGCAAAATCAAGCTCTCATGCTCATTACAGGAGTCATGAAAACAACACCAATATCAGAGATGCAGAAGGTTGCTGGATTACAAACATTGTCCCATAGAAGAGACACAAAAACCATGATCCAGATGGAAAAGTACAACAGTATGCCAACGCACCCAATGAAGGCAAGACTAAATGATCTGGCATTGGGACGTCTAAAGCGTAGCAGCTTTGTGCATCGGGGAAAAAGATTTAAAAGACAGCATCAAGAAGACTTATCCATGAAGACAACACCACTGAAGCCCACCCTATACCCTGTACCATGGGAGCAGGCCAGCAATGCCCTCCAAATTAATACATCAGTCAGTGGTCTCACAAGTGGATGTGAGTATAATGATCTGCAAAAACGAACTGCTACATTGAGTATGATCCAGGAAAGCTATCCCGATCAATCATGGATACATGCCTATACAGATGGATCAGCAACTAATGCTGTTAGGAATGGAGGTGCCGGTATCTTTATCTCATATCCTGACAACCACTATGAGACTAGGCACATTCCCACTGGTAAATTCTGTTCCAACTATACAGCTGAGGTTCAAGCTCTAGAGCAAGCTGCAAATATGATTTATAACACCAACTCTGACTGCCACTAGGTAGTCATCCTCACAGATGTCCTGCAAGCTCTCAAGGGTGGTAAACTCCCGCATCTGAGAAATGAACTAAACAAGGTAGCTGCCAAAAAGAGAACCATACTTCAGTGGGTACCATCTCATTGTGGTGTACCCGGAAATGAAAAGGCAGATAAACTTGCAAAAAAGGGAGGAGAATGTGAACAAGAAGATAATGAAGTCACATACTTTGAGAAAAAGAGAACTATCCAGACTATCAGAAGAGAACAGAACCAACCCAAAGACGACTATCACACTCTCGACCGGCAGGGACAGATAACTATTTTTCGCCTCAAGACAGGGCATAACAAACTGAATAAACACATGCACAAGCTACGATTGTCTGCTTCACCACTGTGCACATGTGGATTAAACGAACAAACTGCTGAGCATGTTCTACAGGACTGTCCTCTGTATGACCAGTTAAGAAAGATATACTGGCCCAATGACTCAACACTAAACTCAAAGCTATATGGAGCTAAAGAGGAACTTCAAACAACAATCGAATTCATCATGAGAACTCGTCTGACGGTGTAAACATCAAAGATGCGATCGCAAGAAGAAGAAGAAGAAACGATGCATTCTGGCTATTTTGCACGATGGGTTCATGAGCTTAATTCGTCCCTGATCAGACCACCAATCCACAATACACATCGAAGATCGATATATATCAGAGGAGCCACCAAGAAACAGAGAGTTACAAGTCAAAGGACTAACACTGGATGCACTTATGATTGGTAACGTGCATTATTTCCATGTCTAATTGGTAGGGTGTTTATAGTGCTCGCGTCTCGTGGTAGTCTACCAATCTGTAAAAAGGAACCTGACTTCTCTTTAGTTAGTGCAACAAAAACCGTGAGGAACGGAACTGGTCACTTGGATTATTAAAACTTGGCCTATTGTACTGAAAGTCTCTAACACTTCATTCCCCTTATGTCATCATCTGCTATGGGACTATTAACGTTAACATAATTGATTTATTAAAATTTTTCATGTAAACAAACATATTATAAGTGATATAATTTTGTTTAATGTATTGTTCTAAAACTAATATAAATGTGTTTAATTTTTCCATAGGAAAAAAACAAAAATAATACACCAATCCCACGGTCTTATACTGTTCGATTAGCGCTGTTTCGTTAAAACGTTGTTTATATTTAATGCCACGTGCCTATTATACGCTTACAAATTCGACCGTACGCTGTGCCAAAAATTCCGAGGGAAGCAAGGATATATCTTTCAAGTTCATTCAGTGTGGGAAGATGACCAAGAAGCATTTGTCATTGCTAACATAATGAAGCATAACTCTAAAATGGAATGCAGTTCTATGGTAATCCGTAAAATAGAACAAGATCTTAATTGCTCCAAGAAGTTTCTTGATGAGAAAAAGGTGGAAAAACAAAGCAACCTCAATTATTATTTTTTTTAAGTCTCTTTTAATATCTTCTGCCCCTATTGGTCAAGTAGCCGTACTTTCTACATATGGAACCAGAAAAACGTTAGTATCCCATACAACTAACCAGTATCTGAAGATGAAGCCAGCGTCGCTATGACATCTGTAGCCACAATCGACCGAAGTACAGTAGTAGGGAGCAAAGTCCTGTAATATTTTTTTTTTTAATTTTGTAGTAAATAGGAGTACATAATATTTTGTTTGTGTTCAATATGTTTGACAATTATATGTAGTTAATAAATGTTGTTAACTATTACGTTTTTTTTTTCTGTCACTTTTACTTAGTTTTTATACAGTTTTCTGGGCTTAGGAACGAATTCGTGTACTTTCTATTAAGTCTTGTAGAAAATCAATTTCTCTTTAGCGCTTTTTCAGGAACGAATTAACAGCGCTAAGTAGAAGAATGCTCTATTGTTGTTGTAGTTTAACTAGGTCTGATGAGCTTCTCGCTCTTTTGCAGCCAATACCAAGTTGACGACTCCTTGGTATTATCTGTACTGTAGATCTAGGCTTTTCCTGTGGCTTTTCTGTCATTACAAAGCGTGTTGAGTTGAAGTGACGAGCTTCAGTTTTTCCAGCTTGGCTTGCATTTATAGGATCGTCACATCTGGTCCCAAGCTAGGAGTAAGAAGCGCGTGACCTACTGTGCACTCCCTGCCATCTCAGGAGGCTCTCCAAATATGTAGAGCTAACATGCTGTGCTCTGTTTCTGTGCTCTACCAAGGAAATGTCACGTCCTACACAGAGCCACTTCTCAGATCCCCCTTGCCTATCGTGGTTCAACAGTGAGATCTTCCTGCATGCAGCCAACCAGGTGCTCAAGTGACTCCTCCAAGTTCAGTGTGCAATGCTGGGTTCTCTACAAGTTTCATCAAATAGGAAATCCCTGGAAGTGTGATGCATATATGTTAAAGATGATTTAACATGTATTTTTCATGGTGTCCACGTTTAGTCGTGTTATCAGTTAATCTACGCGCTAACAGTTCTATTCGTGGCCAACATGTTGTATTTTTGCACTTATATGAATGTTAAATGAACGCGATGTTGGGCTGACGTCACTTAGATATGATGACGTAGATAATATATGGAAACCGTTAGCCGGGGCCTTTCGTTAGTAGATTTCGACCAAAGAAGACGTCGTAGTTTTTGCTCCTGGATATTGGAAGATTATCTATTCTTCTACGTGGCTGTATATTTTACGTAGGTCGCCACTGATATTATATAAAGATTCTGAACAGAAGGATTGAGTTCGAAGAAGTATATTTTTTTCCAGAGAAGTATTGCACATCGTAACTTTATTATATTAACTCCATGTCTGGTTTTCGATACTTCAGTGATAACCGTGATGACACTGCTAGTAAATATTCCAGATATGTGAAGTACTAAGGAGGACTCTAGGAGCATTCAAATGTACTCATATTATGAATCAAATGCCATGAACTGTAACGTTTTATCTCACGTGAATAAATATGGATGTATTTGTTGGACCCAACTACACTGACGTTGAAGTCCATTTCTTATGAACCATCTTCTAACCAGCCATTGACCACCGAGACACATTCGCATTACATCTAGCACGAATATTTCAAAATGTCAGCTGCCATAGATGCCGTCTAAAAGAAAGTGTACACGAAGGCACCGAATTTTAATAATATGGACAATGATAGAAAGTATAATATGCAAAGAAGGATTGAGAAGAATAAAGTAAACGGACAAAATTATTAATATGCTATAAAAGCACGAATATGTTATTCTTAATAGGATGAAGACATTTACAGATGTGTGAAATTATTTATAAAAAAAAATATCGAAGGAAGGAATCGATATTCAATTAAAGATGTTAAATTATGTGAGAGCAATGTGTCGCTCATGAAAGTCTTATGTATATTAAAGAAATGAAAGTCGTTCAGAAGTCTTCAGAGAATCTTTGTGAGTTTTTGGATTCTGTATTTTAACATTCAACAATTGACAGTTTATTCCAGTTGGTGGAGGAAGACGATTATTAAGATGTATAAGAACGATTACAAGAAACGTTCTGGCCAGTTTTTGAACAAGTTAAAGAGAAAACCCTAGACAACCTATTTTGTTCTTAACAGATGAACCCGACCCGAATTTAGGAGGCTCTTGTCCGGTAGCCACCCCAACGAATCTCTGCCACAACATTCAAGACTGTCTATAAAGTATTTATCAAACGCTATTATGGGTTGGCAATTCAAATACACAATGTATCGAGGAGATTTATTCGAGAACAGTATTTCTAACAAGGATTCAAATTCAAACGGTTATTGAGACTTCATGGAGAAGGTTCATTATCTTTGTTATTTGACAAGGGAATTATTATTGTGCATGTAAATTCGCACAACAGCATTGAAATTCTATGAAAATCTACAAGAGAAAAAGGGAACTGAGAAGCTTACAGTCAATTTTAAGGCTTTGCTAATGAGAGCTGTGCTCAAAACATTCATTTTCTCTTTTTCTTTCTTGTCTTTTCTTTCTTGTCATATTTTGTCACTGTATTGTAAGGGAAACAATTTTACTAACTTTGGCATAACGCTAAGCCAAAAGGGAGTAATCATGACTGGGTTCGGAAAATATTTGTAATTGATGTTAAAATTGTCAAATGTATTGCATTGTTGCAAATACGTACCCCTGTCGTAGATTTGTGATAGGGGAATTAAGACACAGATTGGTCCCTTCTGAATAGACTAGAACCTGAGGTGACTCAGTGAGAGATAATAATAGAAATAGATTTTCACGAGTGAGATGGTGGAAACTAGGTAATTCTGTCCCTGAGACTCGAGGAGATCCTCTCGCTCAGCCTATCTCTACAACAGAAAGTACTTGTCAGACAGATAACTCAGTTATATAGATGTACTATATATCAACCACTCACCGACACACACACATAAGTGACGACAGTTTGACGTACAAACGTGAAAACTATAACAATGGAATATATATATTTTTGGACGAGCTGACCGACATGTAATCTACTCTGAAATAGATAGCATATGTAATCTTTAAGAAGAAAAACCCATAAATGGATATATGGATTATAGAATCAAAGAATTAATCATCCCTGCATTTTCTCGCTCTGACACACTTGTGATCACAAGACATGCGTTCTTACCTAATAGGCACTCTCACCACATCTGGAACAATTGTTTAAGGAATATATAGCCCATCCAATGGTGTGTTTAGGCGAAACAAGCCCCAGCTTCTCCAAGGCTAATAAATTCAAATCTTGGGAAACGCTCGCATCACTATGGTACGTAGGATGCTGATAAATGTCACTTCTATTTTTGTCCAGGTAGTAAAATAATTAAGATGTCTAATGTTCACAATGGTACAGTAGCTTGAAATAATCGATCGTTACCTCGAGTTGCAGGTAAATAACTCTGTTTAGGATTTATCTTCTTCTCAACACAGTGGTTGTTATATAAGTAATTTCACAGGTTTGATTATGTTAAATGTTTGATTTAGTCGCCACCACGCGCCGACTATAACTTTGATTATTGGAAAAGAACTCTGGAACTCAATGCCAGTTACAATATAAATTTCAGAAAAATAGTTCTTTTCGTCTAGTTATTCTCTGCTATACATAAACAGAAATCGCTGGTAGGTTTTGGGCTTGACCCAGATACTGTATAAAAAGGAAGAGAACAACATAAATACTCAACCCTAATATTATACACGATCCTACGCGTAAATAGAATATGTTCACTTCGGTCATTTATCTTAAATTATAAACCGCAAACTTAGAGCTTGTCTTATCGTTTAAAACTCCCGTGAAATAAATTCTAGTCATAAAAAAAATCAATCATCATGAATTAGAAATAAATACATATCTCGTCAACACTCATGATGAATCAGTGCATTTACTTAGTTAGTTAAAATGTTCTCTGACTGGTTAATAGCAATTTAATTAAATTTATTTATAGCTGAAAGAGTTCTAGCTAGAAATTATAATTTATTCTGCTATCCACTGTAACACAGTAACTTAGAGAATTTATAATGACGATTAAACTAGTAAATCACTATACACACAATCTAGGGAAGATATAATTCGAACTAACAATTCTATCATTCGACAGTACTAGTCATATATATATTTACCTTCACACAAACGTCTAAGATTTTCTCCACGAGAAACTAAGACTCTACTATTACAGTGTTTTCTAGAACTCGCGCTAGCTGTCTCTCTAAAGCTGTGGCAGTACTAAATGAATGAAGTCTAAACTGCTGTGGTATAAATATCTGAAACTGACAAAGAATCAAAGGGAAAGTTGTAACTAGCAGACTCTTGCCAGATGTTGGCACCTTTTGGAAAATCTACATAAATTCTATCTCATTCTGCGAATCAAACAACTTTTATCGCACCAATGCCGAAGCCAGGTCTATATTAAGATCTAGATGAAATAGAATCTACATATATTATCGCCTCACTCTCGCCATCTGCAGAAGTGGTCGTAAATGAATTATAGCGAGAGTCTTATATATGGCGGATCGCATCTTGTAAATTAACTTACAACGAACGAATCCAGGCAAAGGTACTAGACAAATTATCTCCCCTTTCCATCACTTACTGATCTCATTACGGCGATTTTTATGATCGCTGCCGAGATAATTACAGGTGAGCGGGACCAGGTCTGCTCGCTAACCTGCATCAAAGAGAATGCAATTAAATGCTAACAGCCATAAACTGCTTGCTAATTTATAAGAAAGACAGAGGTTTGAATATGGGAGGGTTAAATTCCTACAGGCGTAGGTGACAGATAAGGTAGAAGAGAAAAATGAAGATAAAGAAAAAGATATATGAAATCACTTAATCATAATCTACCAGAACCCCCTTTTGACTGACTTAACCACAGTCTTAAGACAGTGTTGTCGAAATGAGGAGTCCGATCAACAGTGGCCAGTCAGCATTAGATGGGCGTCTTGGTTATAAACCATAGATACCATAACCTGGTTATATTTTGCAGGTTCAACTGGTGGTGAAAACATGACAAATTATTGGAAATTGTGAACTGTCTACCAGTGGACCGACATTGTTCCTCGCATAGTGTCCAGATGTTTTAACGAACCAAGGGAAGTCAGCTACTACAACGTGTCGAGCAAGATAAGTAAACTTTGCCGTGAAAATAAAAACCAAGACACCAAAGCCTTTAACATGGTGAAAATGACTAAACGGCGACACCTTACATTTTTGTAAATTATGTACACATTGTTTATATTGATATACCGAGGTGATAATTTTGTTTTCTATACATCATTAATCGGTTATGTGCAATGATATGTTTACTTCCATACAACCTGCCTGTGTCGCGTACTAAACATTCGATGGCAGGATAACATCCAAGATACCGAGGTTCTATCAAGAGCAAATATGCCCAGTGTTTATACACTGATTCAGAAAGCGCAGTTACGATTCGAGCCTTGTATGTCGGTCATGCAACAGAACTTTTCTTGCCGGCATTGGCTTGATCAGCCATATGCGCACCCACTTAACGTCATAGAAGGAAATGTATCACGAGAGATGTCGATGGTCCTCATCGAATACGATGGACAAATCATCAATATATATATATATATATATATATATATATATATATATATATATATATATATATATATATATATATATATATATATATATATATATATATATATATAATATATATATATATATATATATATTATATATAGGTAAAGTATCCCGTTACACGCCCATTGAGGCATATTAGGAATATGGTGTTAGGCCCATATTTTCTTGACCATCGGCACACTAGGGGTGATGTGGTCAGCATAACGCCGGCCGCCTTAACCTTCACAGAGTTGCTCTGGTACCCAGCTCATGAGGCTGAGTCGACCCCGGAGTCGTTTGCGGTCTAAAAAATCCCACCTCAACTGGGGTTCGAACATTGGACCACCGAGCAAGGAAGCCAGTGCACTAACCATTGCGCTACCTCGGCTCCATATATATATCCTTTTCTTTTATTATGGAGCATGGAATGGTCAGTGCGGAAGGTTCCCTTGCAAAATGCCTGAACCAATCATTCATATACTCTTACATTGTGGTTATAAGTGATGTTTTATTTAATGTCACACCACAAAGTAAATAAAATCTAAAACAACTATAAAATAAGGAAATACTTTTTCAATACATCCAGTCGTGCTTGCACAAACAGAATTAGTGAGGAGACTTGTATATTCTTTGCTATAGTTCATAGTCTTTATAATTCTGATCCGTCCAACCAATGTCTTTGTGAAATTCATCGAACAATTTTGAAGCAGAATGTTGTTTAAACTTTCGTACAAGCAACAAAGTGCTGTCAGATTGCGTACGCTGTCCTTCAATGATGACTTAAAATACAGTAGCGGCCATGGTTTGTTAGTCAAGTTTTATCTTCAACACAACTGAACTTGTATGCCATGATGGCGACCAGAAACGAATGGGGCCCGAAAGGGGAGCAAAGAATAGTAACACTGTACCCTACCAGGCATGTCGTAAAAAGCGACTAAGGAGGGTTGGGCATGGGCTGGTAGCACCATCTCGTAAAAAACTTTTTACCACAAAAACTTCAACAAATATGCACAAGTTAAATAAAGAATATAAATCAACTCATCCGTCCAAGACAGAAGAAGGTCCTCTGGAAAGGAGGCGCATGAAGCAACCTAGAGGAAGCCGAAAGGAGTCTGGATTGCCGACTAACCTTTTTTCGTCTAGGAAAATCTCCAGGATTGGCACCTGGAATGTTTGCACTCTGTGTGAACAAGGGAAAACTGCACAGGTAGCAGAAGTGACAAATTACAGAATTGATATCCTGGGTCTCTGCGAGACACGGTGGAAAGGCATAGAGAAGAGGAGATTGATCACAGGAGAAATGGTGTTGTCCTCAGGACATGAGGAGGAAAGAGCCCACCACAGTGAAGGGGTGGCTCTAATGCTGTCCAAGGAAGCACAGAAGGCACTTATAGAATGGGAAGCAATGGGACCCCGAATAATAACAGCAAGGTTTATATCAGCCAAAAAGAAAGTAAATTTAAACATCATTCAGTGTTATGCACCAACAAACGATAAAGAAGAATCTGTGAAAGAAGACTTTTACACCAGACTACAAAGTGTCTTGGATAATAAGAAAAGAAAGGACATCACAATTTTGATGGGGGACCTAAATGCGAAAATAGGAACAGACAACACTGGCTTTGAAGAAATCATTGGAAAGCAGGGATTAGGTATGATGAACGAGAATGGGAAACTATTTGCAAACTTTTGTGCTTCAAATCAACTAGCTATAGGAGGAAGCATATTTCCACATAAAAGAATACATAAAGCAACATGGATATCACCAGACCACAGAACTGAGAATCAGATTGATCACATATGCATAAGCAAGAAGTTTAGGTCATCATTGCATGATGTGAAAGTATGTAGAGGAGCAGATGTTGTATCAGACCACCATCTTCTGTTGGCTAAAACAAAATTAAAACTCAAAAAATTTATAACAGCACATAGCTATAGACAACAATATAAGGTTGGATATCTAAGAAATCAGGAAATAAGAGAAAAGTTTTCAAGCACAGTATCCAACAAATACCAAGTACTCGAAGAGCTGGAAGATGAAACAGATATGGAAGACCACTGGCAACAAGTAAAAAATAAATGGAACGAGACATGTGAAGAAGTACTGAGAAAAAGAGAACATCGGCACAAAGCATGGATAACAACAGAAACCATTAGTAAGATAGAAGACAGGAAAATAAAGAAAGCAGATTTAAACAAAAGCAAAACCAGAAGCTCCAAAGCCAAGGCTCATGAAGTGTACATAGAAGCAAACAAAGAAGTAAGAAGAAACATCAAAAGAAACAAGATGAAATATATTGATGATTTGGCAAGGGAAGCAGAGGAAGCTGCAGCAAAAGGAAATATGAGGGACCTGTACAACAACACAAAGAAGCTAACAGGGAAATATAAGCAAGCAAATGGCCTAATAAAAGATAAGAATGGAAAATTGCTTAGTAATATACAAGAACAAATGAAGAGATGGACAGAACATTTTGAGGAACTTCTCAATAGACCAGCTCCAACTAATCCCCCAGACATCCAGCCAGCAGAAGAGGAGCTACAAATCAGCTGTGAACGACCAAGTAGAGCAGAAATAAAGAAAGCCATAAAGCTTCTGAAAGATGGAAAAGCAGCTTGTCCAGATTGCATTCCAGAAGAGGCCATCAACACAGATATTGATACCTCTACAGAAATATTATACAAACTACTTGGCAAAGTCTGGGGGAGAGAGGAAATACCAGCAGAATGGAAGGAAGGTTATCTGGTCAGGTTGCCTAAGAAGGGAAACTTACAAGAGTGCACAAATTATAGAGGAATAATGTTACTATCAGTGCCAGGAAAAGTATTAAACAGAATCACCCTGGAGAGATTAAAAGAGTCCATAGACAAGCAACTGAGAGATGAACAAGCAGGTTTTCGACAAAATAGATCCTGTACAGACCAGATAGCCACATTGAGAATAATAGTTGAACAAAGTCTGGAATGGAATTCACCGCTATACATCGGATTCGTGGACTATCAAAAGGCATTTGACAGTGTAGACAGAGAATCGCTTTGGAAATTGATGAGGCATTATGGAGTTCCCATGAAGATCATTAACTTAATAAAGAAGACCTATGAAGATATGACATGTAGAGTTCTTCATGAAGGACAACTTACAGAACCGTTTAGGATTAGAACGGGAGTGAGACAGTGATGCCTCTTGTCTCCATTTCGTTTCTTACTAGCAATATATTGGGTTATGAAAACATCGACATCACACAACAGAAATGGAATCCAGTGGAATCTGACTAAACAGCTTGATGATTTGGATTTTGCAGATGACTTGGCTCTTCTGTCCTATAACCATAATCAGATGCAAGAGAAAATGAAAATTCTCGATGAGAGGTCACAACAAGTGGGCCTGAAAATACACAGGGAAAAAACATCGATTACGAGAATAAATGCAAGAAATGATAACAAGGTTGAACTTGAAGAAACACCACTAAAAGATGTAGAATCTTACACATACCTTGGAAATAATATAGATAAAGTTGGAGGGACAGACAGTGATATCAAAATAAGAATACAAAAAGCAAGAGGAGCTTTCATTGCATTGGGAAACATATGGAGAACAAGAGAAATCAAGCCCAACACGAAAATAAGAATCTTCAACTCAAATGTGAAGTCAATCCTATTGTATGGCTCTGAGACATGGAGAACAACAAAAACAACAACCAAAAAGCTACAGACTTTTATAAACGGGTGCTTGCGTAGGTAAAGGATCCCGTTACACGCCCCATTGAGGCATATTGGGAATATGGTATTAGGCCCATATTTTCTTTACCATCGGCACACTAGGGGTGATGTGGTCAGCATCACGCCGGCCGCCTTAACCTTCCAAGAAGTTGCTCTGGTACCCAATTGGGGCTGGGTCGACCCAGGAGCCGTTTACGGCCTAAAAGAATCCCACTTCATCTGGGGATTAAACACGGCTGTTTGTACCCTATACCAGAACGCTCTTTTAGTTTCGGTGACCAGAATTCTGACACCGGGTATAAAATGTTCATGTGCACCGTAAACGACTACTGAGGGTTTTGGCGGGGAAATCCAGCTGATGTGTGTGTAAAATTAGTAAAATATAAATCATTACACACTCGTTCTGGATAAACATAGAGCTAAAATTCTTTTGTGTACTATAACTTTGTTCCGTGTTCTATTTTTGATTGCATTTTAATTTGATTGAAATTATATTTGACGGAGTTACAGACTTTTAAAAAAAAGCGTCATCATTTGAGGAAATTCATAACAGAAGTAATCATTTTATTAATGTAATATCTAAAAATCGGCCCATTCGTATGAGTTTATAATTATAAAGACTTCTCGAAGGGAAGCTAAAGATTATTTCCACATACTTTTTTTTTGCTTGGTTTCATATCTTGAGAATGTGTGGTAGTCAGTTGTGTGAGTTTGGCATTACAAGAACAAACATATTGTCACCAGATTTTATAACATTTAAATCACTGCAAGCGCATTCCTGATACTCGCAAATCTTAAATAAGGTTGTAAAAAATAACTTTTTGTAAAGCACCATCTGTTTTTGCATTTTCATTCATTTATAATGATACTTAACTAGACGTATATGAGCGTCAGAAAACATGTAAAGCTATAGATAGATTACTTCCACATACTTTGATCTATCTTTCAAGTCTTGTTAATCTTGTATTTATAATATGAATGTCTTTTTTTTATTGTGTGTGAGATAAGGACTGTTCCATTAGTGTTCTTTGGTAGACAATCCTGTGCACACGACGGCTGCCAAAGAATTTTAAGTAACTGTTTGCATATATTTTTTCATTCACAGATAAAGCATTCTACAGCTTGGTGTTAGACTTGATACTCCCAAATATTCCATTATCTTTATACATACACAAGTAAACTATACTACATAACAATGAAATGGAACATACTTTTTGCATCATTTGAATTGTGCCAGTGCACTGTGCAGAGCCTGTGGCAAGAGAGCATTAACTTCCAAAACAAAAAGTTCAAATCATAAAGCACTAAACTGTTCTAATTACGTTAGTGATCTGTTCTTTGTGTTTGGAATTAACGTATCAGATGATAAACCCACAGAGCATTCGACTATATTTTGTAAGAAGTGTTACTTACGAATACAAAACTCAAAAAGGAGGCATAATGAGAAGTGTCTTGAAACAGCAAAGTTACTATCGGAAAACAGTCAGCACATCTGGAAAGACTATGACCATAATTTAACTATAAGTGAATGTCAACTGTGCAATTATTTTGCAAAGACATCTTTTGGTGTTTTAAAAACAAAAAGCTGCTCTATCCCCTGTGATGTTCTTTCTGACCCCTTCATGTCTAGTCAGTCAGTTAGCTGTAGTCAGTCAGTTAGTTGTAGTCAGTCAGTTAGCTGTAGTCAGTCAGTTAGCTGTAGTCAGGATAGCTCTGTACAGCAGGAGGTTGGTGCGCCTGCTCACACTAGTGGTGATATTGTTCAGCTGGAGGTTGATGAGTCATCTCACATTAAAGGCGATACCATTATTCATTTGGAGTGGATAACACTACTCACCCTAGCATGCCAGTTTTTGTTGCCACATCTACACCTACCAAGTCAGTTATACATACGACAAGTATATCCACCTCGCCTGTCTTCAAAAGCGACATCACAGTACAACAGTTACTTGCTAAGCCACCTTCCCAACCACTAACACAAGAGGAAGAAACCCTATTCACATCCATTGTTAGAAAAAAACTAGAAACAGCAAAAAATAATATCATAAAATGCAAAACCAGAGGACAGCCTATTGTACTTACTTACTTTGTCGTTCCCCTTCTACCGTGAGGTGTAGAGGTTTGGAAGAGAGAGCGCCAGACTATCCTATCGGCTGTCTTCCTCCTGGCCTGGTTCCATTCTAGTCCTCGATCCTTCAAAGATTGTCTAATGTTGTCCTCCCAGCGGACTCTGGGTCGTCCTCGGGGTCTGGATCCTTGGCTCTTTGTTTCCCATGCTTGTCGTGGTATCCGATCTTCTCCCATTCTGCAGACATGGCCAAACCATCTTAATCGGGACTGTTCTACTTGGGTCTGCAGGGGGTAGGATTTAAGGCCTTGACGTATCGTCTGGTTGCGTACCATGTCTCTTCTTGTTACTTCAACCACCTTCCTCAGATACCTCATTTCTGAGGTTTGGATCTGGCTTTTATGGGTTGTAGTCATTGCCCATGACTCGCATCCGTATGTCAAGACTGGGACATAGGTGGAGCGGTATACAGCCATCTTCGTTTTCTTACCAACCTCTCTCTTGCTGATGAATCCTCGATTTATGGCCTGAAAAAAGTCTCCCAGCTGCTGCTTTTCGAGTGGCCAACTCTTCTTTGATGCCTCCCTTTCGGTCTATAATAGCTCCGAGGTATTTAAAGTGGTCGACCTGCTCCAGGACCTGTTCTCCCAGCTTAATCTGACGTTTCTTTCTTCTCGTGATATCACCATGGATTTTGTTTTAGAGCTGCTTATGACCATCCCTCTCTTCTCCAGCTCTTCCTTCCAGACTTGCAGGTTGGATTGGAGATGTGCCTCTGATTTAGCAATCAGGGCAACATCATCAGCAAATGCCAGCTCCGAAATATAGACCTGTCTCATCTTCCAGTACCCCACTGAATACTTTCTTGTTCTCTCCTTACATGCCTTGATGACATCGTCCATAAGGAGTATGAAGAGGTAAGGTGATAGGATATCACCTTGTCTTACACCAGTGGTGGTCCTGAACTCTTCCGACTTATGGTTTGCTGTCCTCACATAATTTCTGCAAGACTTGTAGAAGCTCTGTATAGCATGAATCAGAGGTGCTGGAATATTCTTCCTTGCCAAACAGTCCCAAAGTTTGCTCCAGGGGACCCTGTCAAACGCCTTTTCCAGATCTATGAAACAAAGATGCATCTCACTCTTATACTCAAGGGCCTTTTCACTCAGCCCTGCTGCTTTGCCCATCTTGATTTTCTCCAGTGCTGCCTTCAGTTCTTCCATCTTTATGTCATCTTCACCATCATTGGTTTTCTCTTCTGTGCTAGTGTTTATCATTTCTGATGCTTCACCATCCAGGAGTTCTGAGAAATATTCTTTCCATCTTCCCATTACTTCCTTCGGGGCAGTAAGCAATTTGCCTTGCTTGTCCTTTATAAATTTGAGAGGGCATTGTTTTTCCTTCCTCATGTTCTTTAGGGTCTTATAGAACAATTTCTGGTTTTCTTGTGCATCTTTTTCTAGCTTTTCTCCAAATTCTTCCCAGGACTTCTGTTTTGCTGCTAGCACTTTGTTCTTTGCTTCTGTTCTGAGTGTCACATATTCTCTATATTTTTCTATTTGTCCTGTTATGTTTTTAGCTCGTAAGTATTGTTTCATGCCATTTTCTTCTCTCTTATTTTCTCTTTGACTTCCTCTGTCCACCAAGGTGTCCTCCTTCTCTTGTTCCCAAGTCGGACTTCACCGCATGCTTCTGCAGCAGCTGTCTTTATGATATCCTTGAATTTAATCCAGAGGGTTTCCAAGTCATCAGGTCGTTCTTCTGTGTTGCTCACCGCTGCAGCAATAAGCCCCTGATATCTGGTCTTAATTTCTGGCTCTCTCAGCTTGTAGGTCCTAATACTCATTTCTCCTGCTCGTTTACTTGGTTTCTTGCGTGATGTTGGACAGTTCCTAGGCTGAGCAACTCTTTCAGTTGTTCTTTTGATTGTTAGCAGGTAGTGATCACTTCCATTCTCTGGCCCCCTCCAGACTCTAGCATCTCGGACATATTTGAATGAGCTTCTCCGAACAATGGCATAGTCGATCACTGACTTCTCATTCTTTGTTGGTTCACATCTAGTGTATGCATGTATGCGCTTATGGGGGAACTGCAGAATCTAAGGAGTCGCTTTCCATTGTCATTGAGAGTATCTTCTCCATATCTTCCGATAACTCCGCCCCATCTAGCATGGTCATTTCCAACTCTGGCATTAAAATCTCCGAGCATGATAACTTCATCTAGGCAGTCATCCACTGTCCTTTGAAGCAGCTCGAAGAATTCCTCCTTGACCTCTGCTCTCTCATCCTCATTTGGCCCATACACTATGACCAGGTTGACTATGGTTTATCCTTCTTTTAGTTTAACAACCATAATGCGCTCCGAGACAAAGTTCCATCCCTTGATACTATCTTTTTGATTTTGGGCCACAATGCAACCCACGCCCCCTTTAGCTCTTTCAGACATGGGTACACCACTGTAGAGCAGCGTGTTGCCATCGAGATCCATGACTCCTTGTCCTTTTTTCTTTGTTTCCGTTATAGCCAGGATTTCTAGTTTTGCTTTCCTCATCTCTTCCACCAGCTCCTCTTCCTTCCCATTTATACTTCTTGTGTTCCAAGTTCCATAAGTCGTAGTCCGTAGTCCGTTCCAGTTCGTCGCCTTTAGAATCAGTCCAGTTTTCTCTCTTGTGTTGCTAGTAATCGTGATTTAAAGCAAACAGGTGATTGGCCTGTTGTGCCTTTGCATGGTGGAGGGGCTGCCTCCTTACGGCCTCCATGCAGGCCACCCTCCTCCTTTTTCATCCGGGCTTGAGACCGGCATTGGCGGAGTTGCCTATTGTACTACAAAAACTAATTAAACATAGAAGAGAAACATCAGTCACCAGAACGCCAACAAAACGTAAGCGATCTCAATTTCTCCACACTGTTAGGAAACATATTGCTGGAACATCAACTGACTCACTAGACCTGCAGCAGGCACATGAACTACAACGCTGTTCAGAAACGTCACGTCAGGAAATTTGCAGGAAATCAGGCATTGAAAGTAGAGTTACAAAATCCAAAGAATTAGCAATAGCCATGAAGGAAACAGTAGGTCTTACGTGGGCACAGGAGAGAAAACAGAGAATTTTGAAAGACGCGCCAGCGGTATTAAAAATATAACTTCACAATTAAAATTTATAATGGAAACTCATTTGTTACAAATTTCTCCATCTGTGAATGTACAGATTCCTCCTATAAAAAAAGGAAGCGTGAATGATAATTGAGCGAAATTTTGGGGCTAGAGCAAATTATGGCAGTTGTTGCGTGAGAGTGACAGAATTAACAGAGTGTGGAAATCATTTAATAGGTGTATGTTTTATTTATTAATTTGAACATTTCATTTTACTCATGACCATACTCATTTTTACATTTCCATCGTGATGTATGATTGAGATAATTGTTAGCTCTCATGTTTTGGAGTCAATTGGGTGTGTTATTTTAAGGTAATAAATGTGGACTTGCAATTTAATGTTTCAATAATTAATGTTTGACGCATGAAATCAAAACAAAACTATGATATCCATTTTCTGCAGGTTTTCTGCTTTTGATTTCTGTAATTTGTTATGCATGTTGATTGTGATCGTTTTAGTGTAAATTGCATTAGAAACAAACCAAAACAAAATATTTAAAAAACGTAAATTTTACACTATTTCAGACTATTATATCTTCTGTTCTAATTGTGATAAAATGTTTGTTCTTGTTCTAAAATTTACTCTAACATTTCTAGTCTAGCTTTACGCAAAATTAAAGCCGGTATTTATAATAATAAAGTAGACTAAAAGCATTAATTAGGCCCTATCAAAAGTAAACACCGCCACATTTTTTTCCCGTTAGGAAGTTGACCACGTGACCTCTGTCACGATAGCTATAAATAGCGCTGTCAGGAAAAACTAAAACGTCGCTCGCAAACAGCCGTGCGAACCGTAGACCACTGAGCTAGGAAGCCATTGCACTAACCACTATGCTACCGCGGCTCCCTTGCGTAGAATAGAAGGACTGAAATGGTAAGACAAAGTCACAAATGTGGAATTGATGACAAGAACCAGACAAGTGCCAGTGGAACAAGAGTTGAGAAGAAGACGCTGGCGATGGATAGGACACACATTGGGAAAACCTGTTGATAGCATTACAAGGCAGTCCTTGTTCTGGAATCCACAGGGAAAGAGAGGCAGATGTAGACCAAAAAACACATGGAGAAAAGAACTGGATACTGAGGTGAAAATGATGAGGAAGACATGGAAAGAACTTGAGCGGATGGCACAGGACAGGAAGACGGCATGTGTTTGTTGAAGGCCAATGCTCTTTAGGGAGCTAAAGGGTATTGATTGAATGGTCAGTGCGGAAGGTTCCCTTGCAAAATGCCTGAACCAATCATTCATATACTCTTACATTGTGGTTATAAGTGATGTTTTTTTTAATGTCACACCACAAAGTAAATAAAATCTAAAACAACTATAAAATAAGGAAAGACTTTTTCAATACATCCAGTCGTGCTTGCACAAACAGAATTAGTGAGGAGACTTGTATATTCTTTGCTATAGTTTATCGTCTTTATAATTCTGATCCGTCCAACCAATGTCTTTGTGAAATTCATCGAACAATTTTGAAGCAGAATGTTGTTTAAACTTTCGTACAAGCAACAAAATGCTGTCAGATTGCGTACGCTGTCCTTCAATGATGACTTAAAATACAGTAGCGGCCATGGTTTGTTAGTCAAGTTTTATCTTTAACACAACTGAACTTGTATGCCATGATGGCGACCAGAAACGAATGGGGACATATTCACATTTTATCATTGGAATGGGATGAACTATATGTATTAATTGTCCAAAACTGTCTACAAAACTTCTGTGGTTGAAACTTGATTATCTGAGGTTCATGCAATTAAAGTAATAAATATGATACCTTAGACCTGGGGTCACCAAAATGAACGATACCGACCCCCTCCCCCAAGGCTCGATACTGACATCCAAGGGATTGATAAACCCCCGATAGTCGATTGGGGGCTGATTAAACCTTGGGGGTCGAACGTTGACAGTCATATAAGAAAAAAAATTATCTGCTGTGACTCAATTTTACATCTGGAAATATTGCTACAGAGTAACCTAAGCTTTGTGCAGCAGTTGAGCCGTTTCTAATTACATTCCCAAGTTCGTACATGGCTGAAGCTGGTCTTAACCACGCAAATGTAGTTTTATTATAGCAAAGGAACAGACTGAACCTGGAAGAAATCTTACCGAATCTCCAACCAAATATCAATGCCATTCTTAAAACTCATCAACCACAACCTTCCAATTACTGAATATAACCAGTTAAAAAAAAGGTAATGTTAATATATGTAATTTTGTAATCACTTCCACGTTATATGTTATTTATTTATTTATATTTATTTCTTTATTTAATTTACCTGGTGGTCGATTAAGGATCAAGGACTCCATTGAGGGATAGGGACTCAAAAACGGTTTGGGGACACCTGGCATAGCCGTATCCACATCGTTGGACAGTCCGGTTGAATCACTGTATCACAGTAAACACAGGGGTATAGTAATAAACGGACATCACACGCTGTCAAGGGAGCTTAAAATTTTGGGGGAAAAATCACACCAGCCGAATTTCATTTGACTTATAATAGTTTATAATATTGCAAAACTTTCTAATGTCGTGGAATGTTTGTGTTCCTTTTATTAATTTTTTTTAACTTATAAACATTTATAATACTTTAAATATTAAAACAGTGACCATTTTAATATCACAAAGATCATAATCTACAACATAAATGTCTCTTCAGCCCATGGCTATGAAAAATGGAGAGCAACAAAAAAATAAAGACACAGCAACCAAACAGCTACAGACTTTCTAAATGGATGCTTGCGTAAAATATAAGAATTGAAATTGTATGACAGGATCACCAGTACAGAATTTACAACATGAGCACGACAAACGCCAGTGCAACAAGAGAAGAGAAAACGTCGCAGGCTATACATATGACAAACATTGAGGAAACCTGCTTATAGCATTAAAGGCAGTCCTTATTCTGGACTTCCTAGGGTGAGAGAAGAAGAGTGAGCATGACAAACACATGACGAAGACAACATGAGACAGAAATGAAAAAGATGAGGCAGATGTGGAAATACTGTGAGCTGATAGCACGAGACAGAAGGACTTGGCTTACGTTTGTTGTAAAACTATGCTCCTTTGTGAGCTAAAGGGTAGAGATAATGATGGGACGTCTGTCAATTCTGTCTATTGTAATACTGTACATCAAGGTTCAGTTTCCTGTTTTTGACAAGTTATCTTATAAATCAAGATGAAATCTAAATTCGCCTGTTTACATTTCCCTGGCCCACAGCCAGGAACCACCTCTTTACAGAGCCATTGATCGACATGAAAGTGCAGATTTACTGAAGTTGTAACCCTGCTTACGTAGAACCACAGGGTAGGTTGTAGAGTATTTTCCACAGTGCACGGATATCTTCAAGTGCAGTGTTCGGACAAACTACCACATTGAATTTACTTATCAATACTCACGAGGCCCAGCATTTGCCGCCCAATTCGAAGAGCGAATAGCTGACTGATTGAAGAGTCAATTTGTGTAGTATCTTTATTTGTTAGAGTATTGTCATGTACCTTGTCGTAACTCTGGTTGTTTATTGTTGGTTCTATTTTCTATGTCAATTTACTTTGTTATTTCATATGTTACTGCACTAATTATTGAATTTGTTTCTCTTAAAGGACATAGGCTAATCACCTGTTTGTCTTGCAATTTGATTGCATGTTCACCCGAGAGCCTTTCTGCTCTGTGTGTCACCTCTACACTCTATTAAGTGGTAGAAGTGGTTCCGATTAAGAAAGAAATATTTTCTATCTTAATTATAAAGGGAGATAATATGGTTTTCATTATCTATTTGAGTTATATATCTTGATAGATTTTTTTATGTTTAACAAATTTCGTAAAAGATTGATACCAACATACAGAATTTTCCCAACGTTTCTTTTGTACCTCTCTATCTGTCTGTGAGTATAAAAGAGAGAATGGTGTCTACTTCTTCTAATTTGTGGAGGTGAAACCAAGATCGAGGCCACTTAGTAACCATTTCTCTTGGCTGTCTTATGTCACTCAAAAATTACACTCAGTGATACTGTCCGTCCCACTTCTTCTGCACTTCACTAAAATGGTGGCCCATGCGACCACCTTGTATTCACCCCACGATAGGAAGACACTGCAGTACATTGAGCCGAGAGCTTTGGACACGAGAGCTTAAGACCTAAGCTCCTTAGGGGGCTAAAGGGTAAATATAATGATGAGACACCTACAACTATGTCTACTTTAATTCTACACAGCAAGGTTAAATTTCCTTTTTTGACAAACGTTATGTTATAACTAAAGATAAAATCTCAATTTTGACCAACATTTACATTATTAAATCCAATCTCAATTGTGAAAAATGTATACTTACATACTTAGTCGTTCCTCTTTTACCCTGGGGTGTAGAGGTTTGTCACAAAGAACACCGTACTATCCAGTTGGTTGTCTTTCTCCTGGCCTGGTTTCAATTTAGTCTTCGGTCCTTCAGCGATTGTCTATTGTTGCCCTCCCAGCGAACTCTGGGTCGTCCTGGAGGTCTTAACCCCTGGTTCTTAGTTTCCCATATTTGTGACAATTTTATGATAGATCAAATTTAACTTTTGGTACACCGTCATAGGAAAATTAGGTTTTGAGACATTTATAGTTCAATTCTAGATCAAATCCTAGTTCTCTAAAAAAATATAAGCTAACTTCATGTCAAATCTCAGTTTTTACCAATATTTGGCACCCCGCAAGATCAAATCATAGATTTGAGCAACTGTTGGTACGCCGTCACAAAAATCTGGATTACAACATATATGAGGTACAGTATAATGTCAAATTATACTTCTGACCAACTTAAATGTACACTGTCCAAACAACAACATATAACTCTCACTAATAAAAATCACAAAACTATCTGTAATTTGTTTTATTGAAATTAGTTTATTCCATCGTTGAGAACAAGCTGTCAAAGACAACAATTGACACAATGTTCATATAATTCTAGTTAGTGATCAAGAGAGTACAGTGACCCTGCGAGAAATCCCGCGTGTTAGCGTTCTCCATATCTGTCTCTCATGTGCCCTTTCAGCTGATCAATACCGGCGGTAATACGGTGTTGGTGCATATGGCACAGGTGTTGTTTTGTATGACTCAGTTGTTGTTTCTGAGGAATATGAGAAGTTCAGGACAAGGGACTGCATATAAATAGGATGTCAAAAGCAATTGTACATTGGAAGGAAACTATGGACTGCATATGAAAATGGCATTTAAAATATTGTGCATTCGAAGGAAACTAGACAATGCATAATTACCTGGGCATCAATCAAATTGTGCATTAGAAGGAAAATAAGGACTGCATATAACAAAAGAATTTAACTAATTGTACAACATATACTAAATTGTGCATTTGAAGAGGAAAGGGGCTGCATAAAAACAGGGCATTTAATTAATTGTGATTTGGAACGAAAATAACATTCATTTGAAGGGGTGTTTAGATGTTTTTTTTTTTCTTTTTTTTTTTTAATTTGTCCTTTCAGTTTGTCAACAAATATATATCTGTGAGTGAAAAAAAACAACTAATTACTCTCATGATTTAGCATGTCAGGCTGATTGGGATAATGTATCTTCAAATCGTTACTTAACAGAGATGAAACCTGTTACTTTCACCAAAGAAATTGGCGGTTTCAAGTATTTCAATATATAGTTACAATAGCAGAATTTAAATGTGAGGATTATAGTGTCCCCCATCCCCGCTAACATGCACACACTGTAAATCAAGTCAGTTGTTTTTAAAATAAGAAAACAAATTGTAAGAGCTGTTTTTTTTAATAAGAAACCAATAATTAATTTAAATTTGTTGTGTTGATGACAAAGCGCCACTTAGAAACATCAACGTGATTGTTAAGTTCATTATACATAAATGTCCTAAAGGGAGACTCCTATAAAACACACAGACACATATCAATGTCCTATAGAAGGGGACTTTGTATTTTACTATTTTAAGATTCTGGATCACAGATTCCGCTAATCTCTTCTAAAGAACATACTTTGTGCTACCCATTAACAAATTTTAACCCAACATTAAATCTTGACACGATAAACAGGATTAATAACTACAATCACATGTTTAGGATAACAGCATACGAGAGTTCGAAAGTTTGAAATCTCAAAGACAGGACACAGACAATGGCTGAAATGATATGAATGAAAAGATGTGTAGAAGATAATTATGAAATGTAGTAAATACGTGCTTCAAGTTATGTAAATCAAATGCTTACAATACCGAGGAGGACAGAAGAAAGAAATAAAAAACAAAGGAAACAAAAATCAAGAAGAGTATTTACATTGTTTCCTCCCTAGTATTACAATGCTGGAAACAAAATGATGTTTAAAGTGAGTTTGTAACTGTAACATTAAACAAACAAAAAATAACTTTTGGTACGAACTAACGGTCTGAATGTCACGTACAGCTTTTGAAGACGATCCCGCTGTAGTTAAACAGTGAGGAAAAAAAAAGGTAAAGGATCCCGTTACACGCCCATTGAGGCATATTGGGGAAAATGGTGTTAGGCCCATATTATCTTGACCGTCGGCACACTAGGGGTGATGTGGTCGGCATCACGCCGGCCGCCTTAACTTCCCAGAGTTGCTCTGGTACCCAATTGGGGCTGGGTAGACCCAGGAGCCGTTTGTGGCCTAAAAAATCCCACCTCATCTGGGGATCGAACCATAGACCACTGCGCTAGGAAGCCAGTGCACTAACCACTATGCTACCGCGGCTCCCTAGTTAAACAGTAGTTTATTGATACTGATGGTCAGATTGTCTCCTGTTGTAACGCTATTTATAGAGTTTCCTGTCATTGATTTGGACTAACAATCGCATTCAGTTTGTAGAATCGACGTGCTGCTACTGTCGTTAGTTGCATGTAGTTTGTGTCTTTGGTGCTAATCGTATATTATCGGTAAACATTTAGCAGTTTATCTCAAGCATAGATTTTTAATCCGTGGAACTATGTCACCACAAAGAATTGTGTAGTTTGGGCAACTAATCATAATAAATTATTAATTCAACAAAGGAGGTCAGGAAATATAAAGTTTATTCTTCTTATTCCATTTACTTCCATAGGAGCACGAGGCCGTTGGTGCAGAAGGCTCACTTTTGTTATGCCTGTGCACACAATACTTCCCATGTGCTTGCAGTGGCAATATCAGTAACAGCTTTATTTGCATGATAAATTTTCTAGCTCCGTGCATAATTTAGTTTTTAACGCGTCTTTTAGGACATGTTTGGTGGCAGTATAATCCTTACATTTGCGCCACAATATTGGCTTATTTCTGTGCTTAATGTGTTTAGATAGTTTTGAAAAAAAAATAACTTTTGGCACGAGCTAACGGTCTGAATGTCACGTACAGCTTTTCAAGACGATCCCGCTTTGATCGTTCCAAACACTTTCACTGAAAGATCTGGTCAAGTAGAACTAGTGGCCCTGAACGCAGGAAGGTATATCCTCCTCCTATAAAATAAGTTTGGGAGTTTAAGGGGGTGGGGGGTGGGGGTGGGAAAGAGACGGGGGGAGGGGGGGGGGGGGGCCATTTATGCAGTAAAATGTCAAGTATCAGTTTTCAAACTTTTCAGAATCTGTCATAGTCCACTGAATTCTAGGAATAGTGTTGCTGTCATTTTCGACGGAGTCATCTGTCAAGTTATTTGCTTATGTTTATATCATAAGAATAATTGTGTCTTTACCTGCGATGTCAGGTTGATTAGGGGTTGTCTTCCCTTGTTTATTCATTCATTGTGTTTGACCTTTAGGGTCAGAGGTTGACAGTTCGGCGTAGGCCTATGGGAAGGTTTTTTAAGCGGGAGTGAGATATACTTCCGGGAAGCCGGGAGGTCCTGTTTTTCTGAAGGGACCAAGAGTCCATTGTTTTTCGGGGAGAATCTTCGAAGTAACTGCTATGGCAGTTTTCCCCAGTGAATCTCTGTGCGTCGGGATGACGACAGAATTCCTTGTGATGTTCTGAGGATTCATTTGCCAGGTAATACCGACCTTTATGCATTATTACGCTTTTCGGTGGCAGAACATGTAAAGGATTACCTAGGGTGAACAGCAGCTCACTGATCCGCCATTTCAGAACTTATATATTTGTGCTCGAGGTAGCCATCCAAGACTGTTAGTCTTATATTGTCCAGAAATCCAGTGACGAAGATATATTGTGGGAGCCGCAGATTGGCGGAACTTCATATCTACAATAAGTATTACTGCAGGGTTGATGATAACCTATTTAACAGAAGTACACGGCCGACGTCAGAACGAGGCCTGTGCTTTCGGCTATTATACTATAGCCTGATATGTGCAATTGGCGGGGAGTGCCAAGTTGCACCTATGTGTCCAAGTGACTAAGGCATCTGACGCGTTTAGTCAGAGACGCCAAGGGCGACGCTACGAACTGTCATTATTGAAGAACTTTGCTATTGACCATGCACGTCTATTCTGATGTTTACCTTTTTGAATGCCAAATGTATACCTATCGATGTCAGGTCAGCATGACCTTGTTACACTGACTGTTCCTGTTGATACTATGTGTGTTCCCGTCAATAAATGTCTTGAAACATGCCTGCAGTGTCAAAGCATCCTTGATTACTGCATGTGAGAGTATGGGTTGCAGGATCTACATCTATACGAGCCTAAACACATTCGCGCCTTCATTCGCACCCACACTCAATTCATCATACGCTCGCACTACACATCTAACAACATGTATACTGTCTTGGGCCAGTGATCACATCAACAAGAAAAAAAAGACAGTTACATTTCTGGTGGGCCAGTTACGTGGGCTCTTATGATACATTTCTTGTCGCCAATGTGGCCTAGAAACTTACATTTCTGATGGACCAGATCTGTGGGTTTAAAAAGAACAGAGCGAGCATTTGACATTATTGTTGACATTTATGGATCCAGAAATTTACATTCCTGGTTGGCTGTTACATGTATGATGTCTCCAGTTTTGTCGAGAAAGTTACAAGAAGGACAAGTACACATTACACTTCTGATCTGTGGGTCTAAGCTACACACGGGACAGCCGTAACACACAGCGCTAATTCTACACTTGCAAGTTTTGGCTACAACAGGACAGATATAGGTCATCAACGGTTGACCCAAATAAACAGTACGAGCATTTATATTATAATGCTACATAAAGCATAACAAGACATGTACTGAAGTTAACTACTAGGCATTTGCTACGTGGACCATAACTGCATAGAAGGCGGGTTCCTATTGTAAACAGTACTGCTGGTTGTTACACGTTTCATTCAACAACAGACTTTTCTAGGTCAGAGCATTCAAGCTACATTGTTGGAGGTCAAGTGTCTGTAAACAGTAAAATAGTAGTACGTGGAAAAACATTCAATGTGCAAGCCCTAATTTGAGAAGGTCATAGTAACTTTGGTTCGTGAATACCACTTTATGTTACAGTGGATTTGACGTTCAGTGCGCGTTTGACATTTCGTTTCTGTGTTCGCAAGGAGCAAGGAATTTATTTTAGTTTCAGCTGTGACTGAACTTGTTCTGCAACACATTGAAATTGATTGCTATATTATGTTACTTCTACTGTTTTTGTGTATTTTTCTGCGGGTTTTTTCGGTTGGTGGGTCTTACGGTAAATATGCCACTTGATCGAGGCTTACTGTAAGCGTTCTGTAGGTGCAAATTTTCTTAATTTGGAAATTTGCTAGTGACAATTGGTCGCTATTGATGTCAGCTGTGATGTAATTGTACTTAACGTTGTTTTTGTAATATTTTGTCTGCTTTTCAGTTTTGATTTTCGATTTGTTTTGTTTGTATTCTGTAGGTCTCTCCTTTCTTGTGTATTTCTCTACACATTTTTGGTTAAAACAGTGTTGCCATTTGTATTGTTTTGTATTTTTGTCTTTGTATTTTTTTTTTTTTGGTTGTACTACATTACTGTCATGCACAGTCTACATACACATACTGGGTCATGTTTTGATATTATTGATAAGGTAGACTCTTCATATAGAGTTTGTTGATAAAATATTATTATATAAGATATTTATACAAGTTCTTTGATAAAAGACTTGTTATCTACAAAGATTGAGACAAGGTGAAATACATATTCAAGTTCTTTATAAAAAAGACTTGTGCCCATAGTGAGTGGGATATAAGGGAATTTTTTTTTCCACAGGTACTCAGGTGATTTTTTGGGTACATAATAAACAAGACTAAGAGTGTGAAAGAAAGTGAAGTGAGTATACAAGTCTAGCATTTCAGACTTGTCTCCCATTGAAGTGGGATAAGGTAATTTATTTAATTTTTTTTTTCAGGTTTCTGATCTCATTAGACAAGATGTCTACATTGGACTACTTTATTACACAAGGGAGAGCCCTTGATAAGACTGGTCAACAGTTAGAACAATGGGCTGTTGCTCAGTATGACAAAGCATTAGCTGCAGAAGAGAAAAAAGCTCAGGCTGAAGAGAAAAGATTAGAAAGAGAAGCTGCGGCGGAACAAAAAAGGCTAGACAGAGAAGCTAATATTGCTGCTGAACAAAAGAAATTGCAGATGCAGGTGGAGGAAAGGAGATTTGAAGCTGAACAAAAGAGATTAGACAAAGAAGCTGAACAAAAGAGATTAGACAAAGAAGCTGAACAAAAGAGATTAGACAAAGAGGCTGAACAAAAGAGATTAGACAAAGAAGCTGAACAAAAGAGAGATTGGACAAAGAAGCTGAACAAAAGAGATTAGACAAAGAAGCTGCTGCAGAGGAGAGGAAAGCTCAAGCTGAGGCTGAAATCAGAAAAATGGAACATGAGGAAAGAAAACAGAAGATGGAACTTGATGAAAAACTCGCAACTTTGGAGTTAGAGAAATTGAAATTGGCGAGTACGGGTGCTCAGCAAACAACTTCGAGTACGACAAGGGAGTTTGTTAGTAGGATTAAATTGCCTCATTTCAATCCTTTAAAGGATGACGTAGCAGATTATCTAGATAGATTCCAATTTTTGTGCGATACGCATAACATAAAAAAGGAAAAATATGTTGAACAACTGATGCCATTTTTTACAGGTGACACAGTGACTACTCTTATGACAATAGACGAACATGAGAGGACTAATTATGATGTTGTCAGGGCAGCATTACTAAAAAAATATCAACTAAAACAAGAAGACTATCGTCTTCGTTTTAGGACAATGTTGCCAGAAAATGGAGTAGATTTCTCTGATTTTGTTACAAAGATACGTCGTACATTTACACGATGGGTTGAGTTGTCTCAGATTGAGAAAACATATGAAGGTCTAATGGACTTATTATTGCGAGATAAGGTTTTGTCATCTGTTAATGATTCTTTTCTTGCATTCCTTCATGAGCGTAAGCCTAAAAACTTAAAAGAAATGGAGGAATACTGTTGTCAGTATGCCACAGCACATCCCCATGCTACAGTTAGCAATTCTAAAGTGAAAGAAGGGTTGCCAGCTGCGTCGGCAACACCATATGGCCCTAATTTCAAAAAAAAATTTCAGGGTGCTCAACAAAATTGGAATAGGGGAAGTAATCAAAATTACACTCAGAAGCGGAGTAATCCAACACATGATGGTTCTTCGTCTATGCAGTGGAGACAAGATGGTAGTTCTCGTAATTTTAGTGGTAATAATTTGAGACACTTTCGCAAAGGCTATCCAAATAATAACTATTCAAATTTTCGAGGTAATCATTCTCGACGTCAAGATTATGACGATGGTGAATTTAGAAACCGGGATTCAAACCGGAATGATGAGTACAATAGACAATATGATCACAATTACAGGGGAAATGATAGTCGAAATAATTACAGGGGAAATGATAGTCAAAATAATTACAGGGGAAATGATAATCGAGGTAGACCTAGGTTTAACAAGAAAAGACCTTACCAACAGGCAAACTCTGCGCAACAAGAGTTTGATGGAGCCTGTAATACAGTAAATGATAGTGGTAACTCTAGGGCTATCACTGGTTGTGCTTTCGATTTTGGGAGAGCAACTGAATGCCCCCAATGCTTAACATTGTTTGACTCATCAACTGTATCTACGCTAAGTTGTGGTCACCCTCTTCCTGCTCTACCTGCTACAGTTGCGCATGATGGGAGAGGATCTCTCATCTTACATAAAGGTCTAATAAATGATAGGCTAGTCTCAGTACTTTTCGATTCGGGATGTACTACCGTCGGGGTTAAGGAGTCTCTGATAGATCCTTGCTGTGCCACTGGAAAAACAATCAAATGTGTTACATTTGGTGGTACTATGGAAAGCTATCCTACTGCTATTATTAGGATTGACACTCCTTTCTTCACAGGAGATGTCCATGCATGTCTTCTTCCTAATCCTATTGCGGATCTTATAATCGGTCGTATTCATGGGGTTAAGGAATGCACCCCGCAACAAATTTCTAGTTGGGAAGAAGAAAACATTCAAACGGTCAATGCAGTGATGACAAGAGCTCAAGCTCTTAATCCCCCAACTTCATCTGATAATAGTAATGAAGTTGATAGCCAAGACGAGCACTTGGTGATTTCCCATGACTCGTTTGTTAAACGTCAAGAAGAGGATCCTTCTTTGAAGAAATACTTCCTTCTGGCAAAGAAAGGGGATCCCAATCAAAATACGAATCACAAATCGTATATTACTATGAAGAATGGTATATTGGTACGAATGGTACAACACTCGGACAAGTCTATGCATTCTCAAATTCTTGTGCCTAAGTGTATGAGAGCCTTAATTCTTCGGCATGCACACGATTCTCAGTGTGCTGGACACATGGGTTTTTCCAGAACTAAAACTAGAGTCCTTGCGTCCTTCTTTTGGCCATTCGTGAATAAAGACATCCGAAGTTATTGCCGATCTTGCAAAATTTGTCAAGAGGTCAAGTCTAGGGGTCCGAGACATGCTGCTCCTATTCAGGCTGCAGATATTCCGATTCGGCCGTTTCAGAAAATGGCTATAGACATCATTGGTCCGTTCAAAATTAAGTCAGCCAGAGGACACCAATTTATCCTCACTTGCGTGGACATGTGCACGCGTTGGCCAGAGGCTATTCCTCTGAAGAGCATATCAACTGTCGATATCGCTGATGCTCTTTGGCTCGTATTTTCTCGTCTGGGATTCCCCGGAGAAATACTGTCGGATCACGGCACTCAGTTAATTTCGGACGTTATGTCTCAGGTAATGGCTACGCTAGACATTAAAAGGTCACTCAGTAGTATTTATCATCCAATGTCCAATGGATTGGTAGAACGTCTTAACAGGACACTAAAGAACTTACTTGGCAAGATAACGGAGGATCATCCTGAAGATTGGGACAGGGTTTTACCTGCAGTCCTCTTTGCCTATAGAGAGGTTCCCAACGAGCATACAGGGTTTTCTCCTTTCGAACTTGTCTTTGGCGCGCAACCGCGCGGGCCAATGTCCTTGTTACACGATTTGATAACTTCCGATGATATTGACGATGATACACAATCGTCATATGAATATGTTATAGCTCTTAGAGAAAAGATTATCGAATCGTGCAGGTTAGCAACTTCATCTTCCGAATTTGCGAAAGAAAAAGCTAGGCGATTTGCTAATAAGAAAAGACGCCTACGTCAACTTTGTCCTGGAGACAAAGCATATGTCTTACTGCCCTCAAGAGAGAATAGACTTCTCATTTTCTTGGAAGGGTCCATACACTATAGTCTCGAAAATTTCTGATGTCGACTATATTGTCGATGTGGATGGAAGGCATAAAACCTTCCATATAAATATGCTAACAGAGTTTATTGAACGTCCAGACTATTTACAGCCTATTTTCCAGGCGACGGACGACTCTCCAGTTCAACATGGTCACATCTCATCCCTGTCCGTTATACAGGATGAGGAAACTATTTTTTCTGACGTGAACTTACCTCTTCCTGCGATTCCACTTACTTCAACGGAATCGTGGAGAGACGTTACAGTCTCTTCCAACTTGTCTTTTGAGGAACAGCGTCAAGTATCCTCTACGTTACAATCATATCAGGATGTCCTTACCGACATTCCTGGACACACAGATGTCATAGAACATGACATCATACTTACTGATCGTAATCCGATCAGAGTAAGACCATACCCAATACCTATTCATTTTCAAGCACAAGTCGAGAAAGAATTGGATGAAATGATTCAACTACAAATAATTGAACCATCCACTTCAGCTTATTCTTCGTCGATAGTTATTGTTCGAAAGAAAGACAATAACATACGTCTTTGCGTTGATTATCGCAAATTAAATCAAGTTACGAAGTTCGATGCTGAACCTATGCCGTTATTAGATGATCTACTTATTAGACTTTCTAAAGCTAAATTCTTTACTAAACTAGACTTGTCGAAAGGTTATTGGCAAGTCCCACTGACGGAACACGCCAAACCTCTCACTGCTTTTTCGACACCTAGGGGTCTGTTTCAATGGAATTTTATGCCTTTCGGGCTTATGAACGCCCCAGCGACTTTCGTGCGCATGATGCGACGAATTCTATCAGATCGTGCAGATGTCATTGCATATTTAGACGACATCTGTCTTTTCAGCGATACTTGGGAAGAACACTATGTGGGTCTAAAGGAATTGCTATCTACTCTACGTGAGCATAGATTGACTGCTAAACCCTCTAAAGCTTTTGTTGGGTTTAGTGAAATTTCCTTCCTAGGTCATCGAGTTGGTCATGGTCTGTTGAAGACAGAGGACCAAAACATTTCAAAGATATTAAATATCTCGGTTCCGAAGACAAAAAGCAAGTGCGTAGTCTCTTGGGATTGATACAATTCTATGGAAGATTCATTGAGAATCTGTCCTCCATTATGGCACCACTTTCAACGTTATTGAAAAAAGGTTCTCCTAATATGGTGCGTTGGTCCCAAGAATGCCAATCTTCATTGGATCAGGTTAAGAATTTGTTCTCATCTCATCCTATCTTAAGACTACCGACGATTGATAAGACTTTTGTCCTTCGTAGTGATGCCTCTTCCACTGGCATTGGAGCGGCACTAATGCAGGAATATTCAGGAACTCTGCATCCTGTAATGTATATTTCTAGGAAGCTGAATGCGGCAGAAAGGAATTACTCGGTTTTGGACCGTGAATTGTTGGCTATGGTTTGGTCCATTCTTAAGCTACAAAGGTTCCTTCTGGGCGCGCATTTCTTTATGGAAACCGACCAAAAAGCTCTTACGGCTATGCAAAGTAAGGATTTGAAGAGCTCGAGATCTACTCGTTATGCTATTGCTCTTCAGCCTTTCCATTTCACGGTGCGAGCTATCCGTGGTTCGGATAATGTGATGGCGGACATATTGTCTAGATGCCCACATGATTCCAGTTAAATCTTGTGTCCTAGTTTTTCCTGATATATTTTCAGACTTAGGTCTGTCCTTAATATCATAATATGTTGTAATACAAATGTATTTGGATGATGTTTAGATAATTTAACAAATTTCATTTTGTCCATCCATCAGTGATATGTTGCTAAAATAGCATTGACATTTGTATATTGCTATGGTTATATTATTTAGTAATGTTTGATATATGATTGGTATTGCCAGCAACTTAGGTTTCTTGAATGGTATCCCTTAGTTTGTTTGGCTTAAAGGAAATATTTTCTCCTATGTTGGGAGATGATTTGTACCCTCTTCTATTGTACCTGATATTAGGTTCATTGTTTGCATGAGCACAGAAGTGATACTGGTGCTATCTTGCTCATGAACATATTAAAAAAAAAAAAAATTGCATTTTTTTTTTTACAGGGGGGTGGTAGTAATGTTGCTGTCATTTTCGACGGAGTCATCTGTCAAGTTATTTGCTTATGTTTGTATCATAAGAATAATTGTGTCTTTACCTGCGATGTCAGGTTGATTAGGGGTTGTCTTCCCTTGTTTATTCATTCATTGTGTTTGACCTTTAGGGTCAGAGGTTGACAGTTCGGCGTAGGCCTATGGGAAGGTTTTTTAAGCGGGAGTGAGATATACTTCCGGGAAGCCGGGAGGTCCTGTTTTTCTGAAGGGACCAAGAGTCCATTGTTTTTCGGGGAGAATCTTCGAAGTAACTGCTATGGCAGTTTTCCCCAGTGAATCTCTGTGCGTCGGGATGACGACAGAATTCCTTGTGATGTTCTGAGGATTCATTTGCCAGGTAATACCGACCTTTATGCATTATTACGCTTTTCGGTGGCAGAACATGTAAAGGATTACCTAGGGTGAACAGCAGCTCACTGATCCGCCATTTCAGAACTTATATATTTGTGCTCGAGGTAGCCATCCAAGACTGTTAGTCTTATATTGTCCAGAAATCCAGTGACGAAGATATATTGTGGGAGCCGCAGATTGGCGGAACTTCATATCTACAATAAGTATTACTGCAGGGTTGATGATAACCTATTTAACAGAAGTACACGGCCGACGTCAGAACGAGGCCTGTGCTTTCGGCTATTATACTACAGCCTGATATGTGCAATTGGCGGGGAGTGCCAAGTTGCACCTATGTGTCCAAGTGACTAAGGCATCTGACGCGTTTAGTCAGAGACGCCAAGGGCGACGCTACGAACTGTCATTATTGAAGAACTTTGCTATTGACCATGCACGTCTATTCTGATGTTTACCTTTTTGAATGCCAAATGTATACCTATCGATGTCAGGTCAGCATGACCTTGTTACACTGACTGTTCCTGTTGATACTATGTGTGTTCCCGTCAATAAATGTCTTGAAACATGCCTGCAGTGTCAAAGCATCCTTGATTACTGCATGTGAGAGTATGGGTTGCAGGATCTACATCTATACGAGCCTAAACACATTCGCGCCTTCATTCGCACCCACACTCAATTCATCATACGCTCGCACTACACATCTAACAACATGTATACTGTCTTGGGCCAGTGATCACATCAACAAGAAAAAAAAGACAGTTACAAATACTCAGAATAATCGTAAGAGGTGACCAATGAAAACAGTGTGTCCACCGTGCAGATCTCAAATGGACAGCACGAAGGAGCTCTATCTAAAATAAAATTAGAATATTCACTATACTTACGAGGAAAGTTGAAGCAAACACAGTATCTGGCGTTGAAGTAGGTGTCGGGTGCACAACTCAAATGTTCACCTTTAACGTAGAACTTGGTAATATCATAATAGTCTGGTCCTCGTTCATCTGTACAAGCTGAAACAAGACGAGAAGCATGAAGACTCCGGCTGCCACATGAACCACCCTACCATTAAATGTTAAATACTTTTGTCAGATTATGTTTTATTACATAGGAAGAAACTCAATAACACTGTGTAGTATTATTAACATTTATTTTATTGTTTTTCCTAAATTACAAATTTGCTATGGTGAAAGCTTTGATTCCTGATACTTAGGACGTTTTTCGTGTAAACCACAATCAAAAGAAACATTATTTTGTGTGTGTGTATGTGTGTGTTACTACTATTTTGATTATTCTTTCTGTAAAATAGTGATTGTAGCTAGTATAGATTTAATCAGCTTATATGCGATGGTGTCGTAGTAACTTGTTTTAATTAATGAATTTGTCAGTCCGATAGAAACCTCATGTTAGTTGCTTCATACGAGCTACTTGCTCCCTTATAGACAACCGGTAGTTGATCTCAAATTCTTTCCTTTATTCTGTGAAGAGCATCGAGCTACCTACGCCGCTGACCCCTCGCAGAAATTCAGTGCAAAGAAAATTAAACCTGCAAGTCTGGAAGGAAGAGCTGGAGAAGAGAAGGATGGTCATAAGCAACTCTAAAACAAAATCCATTGTGATATCACGAGATGACAGAAGAGATCAGATTAAGCTGGAAGAACAGCTCCTGGAGCAGGTCGACCATTTTAAATATCTTGGAGCTAATATACACCGAAAGGGTGGCATCAAAGAAGAGTTGGCCCCTCGAAAAGCAGCAGCTGGAAGACTTTTTCAGGCCATAAATCGAGGATTCCTCAGCAAGAAAGAGGTTGGTAAGAAAACGAAGATGGTTGTCTACGGCTCTACCTATGTCGCAGTCTTGACATATGGATGCGAGTCATGGGAAATGACTACAATCCACAAAAGCCAAATCCAAACTTCAGAAATGAGTTATCTGAGGAAGGTGGTTGAATTAACAAGAAGAGACACGGTCCACAACCAGAAGATACGTCAAGCCCTAAAATCCCACCCCCTGCAGACCCAAGTAGAACAGTCCCAACTAAGATGGTCTGACCATGTCTGCAGAATGGGGGAAGATCGGCTACCACGACTAGCATGGAAAACAAAGAGCCAGGGATCCAGATCCCCAGGACAACCCAGAATCCGCTAGGAGGACAACATTAGACAATCTTTGAAGGATCGAGGACACGAATGGAACCAGGGCAGGAGGAAGACAGCCGATATGATAGTCTGGCGCTCTCTCTTCCAAACCTCTACACCTCACGATAGAAGGGGAACGACTAAATAAGTAAGAACATTCATGTGCTCTTAAAGTAGCAATTTCTTGACGTGATAAAGTTGCTGGTTCCTAAGCACAACCCACATTCCTCGCCATTTGCAACACTGAAATAAAATGCAGAAAAAAAAAAAAATTTGAGCTTTATTGATTAGCGTCAACCATAAATTGAATGCACTTACTAGTGTAGCAGCTAGGATCGTAGACACATTGTTGGTAGGACTCAACGAACCTGTAGCCTTCACCACATTCACGATACAAAGATTCACCGTTCACGCACTCGAAGTAATCGAAACACACTCCCGAGATTGCGTACCTTGTGCCATTAAGAGATTCGTCACATGTATCTGTGGATTAACATAAACAAAAATGAAATTGTTCATATGAAATGACAAAAAGGCTCATAACATTATAAAAACATGTTAATCCACATTCTTGATGGAAAAATCGTTGTTCAAACGATCTTTATCTTCCCAGGTTTTTATTTACTTGTAGCTCAACCAGATTATTTACAACTTCCAATGCTCGGCATTCTTCTCCCGATCCTTCTATGTTTTTATTGTACACCTTCCATCCTGCCTCCACTCTCCTCCTCGAGTTTTCGTTACAAATCCTCCGCTTCTTTTTTCTACCACGGAGATTACAGAACATTAACAGTCTTGTGATCTAATACAAAATCCATGATGATATCTTGAGAAGAAAGAAGACATCAGATTCAGCTGGGAGAACAGGTCCTGGAGCAGGTCGGCCACTTTAAATACCTCGGAGCTATTATAGACCGAAAGGAAGGCACCAAATAAGCGTTGGCCACTCGAAAAACAGCAGCTGGGAGACTTTTTCAGGCCATAAATCTAGGATTCCTTAGCAAGAGAGAGGTTGGTAAGAAAATGAAGATGGCTGTATACCGCTCCACCTGTGTCCCAGTCTTGACATATGGATGCGAGTCATGGGCAATGACTACAACCCACAAAAGCCAGATCCAAACCTCAGAAATGAGTTATCTGAGAAAAGTGGTTGAAGTAACAAGAAGAGACATGGTCCGCAACCATACGATACGTCAAGGCCGAAAATCCCACCCCCTGCAGACCCAAGTAGAACAGTCCCAACTAAGATGGTCTGACCATGTCTGCAGAATGGGAGAAGATCGGCTACCACGACAAGCATGGAAAACAAAGAGCCAGGGATCCATATCCCCGTGACGACCCAGAGTCCGCTGGGAGGACAACATTAGACAATCTTTGAAGGATCGAGGACTAGAATGGAGCCAAGCCAGGAGGAAGACAGCCGATAGGATAGTTTGGCGCTCTCGAGTCCAAACCTCTACACTTCACGGCAAAAGGGGAACGACTAAGTAAGTAAGACGGTCTTGTGTCACCAGCCAATGAATGTCTCAGTGCATTTCGCTTTCCATCTCCAACATCTCTTTTTTTCTAGTAATCCACTATGTTAGTCACGGATCCTTCTTCCAGTTCCATACCGGTGATCACGTCATACTTGGATTTACCCCGCATTTTTCACAATGTCATATTTGTAACCCTTTGTAACTTCCTGATATGATCTTTATTCCCTTCGGGCTTTCGTGATGAACAATAATAGCATGGACATGACATGACAATTCGTTTTTCTTTTTTTTTTATTTCTCTTTTTTTTTTTTTGGTCGTTTCCTAATAAGTGTTCTTATGAAATATTAGTACCGCGGATAACTGAATTGGTAACATACTTTGACTGACTGAATCACACGCATACTTACCACTATATTGCGTTTCATTCATTCATTTTCATGTGTCCTTTATTTTGAATAAATGTTCCATTTTTCAGTCAATGCATCTCGTTATTATGATAATTTTTTATTTTGGTCTCATATTTAAATATTATTCAACAATAAAAAATTAGATTGCTTGCTACTTACATACGCCCTGAACGTTGCCGTCTGTGGTGGCAGTTGTAGTAGTGGTGGGGTATGGTTGATAGGTTGGATAAGGTGATGGAGTTTGTGGATTAGTCGGTGGATAAGGTGGTCGAGTTTGTGGCTGGGTCGGTGGAACGGCGTATGTTGGATTGGGTGGATAAGGAGCAGATGTTACTGGTGGATAAGGTGCAGATGTTACTGGTGATTTATAGGGTGTTGGTGGAGGGGGGTAATTTTTGTTAGGTGGTCGATAAAAGGCACTGGTCGTGGCAATAAAGGCCAGTAAGATGATCATGTTAATCTGACTCATTGTGTCAATGTTCTAGACTCTGTACGTAGTTGGAAAAATTAGAATAAGGAAATAATTGTTAGTTATGTTTCATAGTATTTTATGTAGTATAAGAAAAACAGAAACCAGTCAAAACAGAAGATCACCATAGAAGCCGCGAAGGGATCTCTGAAAGGAAACAAAAATTCACACACGAAGTCTGAGTTCACGTATTTACCCAAATTGCTAAACAAAAACAGGAAAAGTTCTAGAGTCAAATGGAAGGTCATCACTAACAGCTCAAATGAAACATCTTCCAGAACTGATAGTCTAACGGAAGTAATAAAGCATATGAGACAATCCAGAGTGGCGTACTTATTGCTCCTAATTATTTAATATAGTAAGAAATAACAGTGCCAGAAGAAGGCAGGTAGTTACGCACCTTCATCAACGAAGAACGATTTCACACAGAAATATATCAACTATGGAGATACTTCCCTACTTAGTCTTGCTGAAAAAAAGATGTGTATTTAACAGAATAGTGTAAAACAACCATTATATGAATCAATACTTAGGTAAGCATATGTCGAATGTGGAAAACAAAAAAGAGTTCTCGGGTGCACTACAGCAGTTTTGTTAGCACTTAATCTCCACCTATTAAACCAGGAGACAAACGAATAAATAGAAACACTCTGAACGGTGCTATCAGAATTTGAACGTCGTTTACGTTTTCTTCATTATATAAGAAAACCATTCAAAGAAGACAGTTGTCCCGTAAGAAGACAAATTAACCTGCTAATTATGTAAAATATTGAGTAAAGTTAGGACTCGTACCATCATCGCAACAATTTGTCATCGTTATGAACAATATCTTCACATATGTAAAAGATAAACTATGTTATCAAAATCAACCTTCTGAACAGAATGAACTACAAATGAATCATGCGAAAACATGGACCATAAAGGAATAATGTGACATACGTGAGCGATTGATAAATCATGCGACGAAAATGAGCAATAAAGAAATCATGTGACAAATGAACAATAAAGAAATCATGTGACAAATGAGCATTAAAGAAATCATGTGACATAAATGAGCATTAAAGAAATCATGTGACATAAATGAGTTACTATTTGCAGACAGCTAATGTAAAATTCATCGAAATACAACAACAGCAACAACCATATATTTGACATTTATTAATCCAGCAATTAAACACTTTCAAACTTACATGAATAAACCCGCGATGACTCTATATTCTGTCTCCTCCTTTAGCTTAAATTTTGATACCTATTAACTATTCCCTTAAATATGAAACAAGTTATAGTTTTTAGTTTGATTTAGTTTTAACATGACCAGTGCCACATGTTAACATCACGTTGATTGTTAACAGTGTATTGTTACTATCGTATCAATTCCCCTGCGAGCCGAGCAATGACACAAAATTCTCACCTAGACGTACCCAAGACTTACCTAAACGTTCACGACGAGGAGACCTGCAGGATAACGACTGCTGAGTCTCATCCACATTAAATACTGTAGCTCACAGATCCAGGATTAAATGGTAGATTTTTTTGTCAGATTAAACAAATTCTACATTGACACTTCAAATTTCTTAATTCACCGTTATCTGATCGAACGGCTTTTTTTTCGTCATTTCTACGTGAAGAAATTGAAGAAAACGTCAAAAGACTCGATCGACGATTGTCATTTGCAACAAATCTTTCATCGCCTTAAAGCTCTGCTGGCTTAAATAATATTCAAATTTCATTTCAAATTTAGAGCGACTGCTTAAACATTGATGAGTCGCGACAGATTAGGATGACGTGTTGATTAATTAATAATCCTAGTGTCGCAAACAGAGATCAAATTTACGAATTGTATTTGCAAATGTTTAATTTTTGATCAATGATAGCAGAAGGATGATCAGGAACAAATCACAGCTCTAAAACATCATCTATGTTTAATACAAAAATATAAAATTAATGAAACTCTTGCTCTTAAAATCAACAGTTTTAAACTTTGACAGCTTGTTCTCAACAACGCAATAAACAAATTTAAATAACACAAGTTAAGATTATTTTATGACTTTAATTAGTGAGAGCTACGTGTTGTTGTAATTGTCTACATTTGAGTTTGTCAGAACCATAATTTGACGTGGCGCTGTACCACACATTTGTTGAAACCGATATTTGATGTTACAGTGTAGTAACAATTACTCAAAACTGAATTATGATCTCGCGGTGTGCCAAACAATATTTACATATCACCAAATATCTTCAGGGAATTAAATGAAAGAGTTCAATTATTTCGGCAAAGTTTTCATCAAATATAGCTCTTGGGTGATAAAAATTGAAATATGTCTTTACAAACACTGTTGGCTACATTCTAGCATAATGTTTAGAAAAGCACAGACACATATTCAGGATATATTCATGCCAAAACAGTGCTACAGAGGCTAAGTATGGGTTCTAAATAAATCACAGGGGCAAAAACAGTGAGCTGCGAGAAGAGTAGCCAATAATCAAAGGAGAGCACCACTGTAATAGAAAATACGGGAATAAAAAGTAAGATTAAGAAGAATATAATTTGGATACCTAATCTAAATGCAAAAAGACCTCTGCATCACTAACCCTCTACGCCACAATTCTAAAAATGATGAGTAGGCGGATTAAAGAAATAAATGTGGATGGATTAAGGGGCAGAGATATATTAGAAAAAGCAGCTTTAGCATCGAACAATATGCAACTCGTACACTTTAGAAGCATCACTGAAACTTGCCATAAGGCGACAATAGACAGAATAGACATAAGTTGAAGATTACAACATCTTATCTGTCAAAACACTATTAACAAAATTTATCTCTAAGTCTGCTCTATATTCTGAGGCCTTTTATTAATATCTATGTGTGGTAAAGTGGGATGTTATAAATATTTATAGGGGACTTAGTGTACTGACTGAGATCAGCTGTGAAGGTATCTATATTTAATAAGAGTAGTGTATTATAGATAACCTTACTTGCTTCCACATATGTATACCTCAGTCAGAATTATTCTGGAATAGTGTGATGACTACGTTATATGTCTAGGGTATGTGTATGATGAAGTGTAAGTCATAACAACAACAGACAGATAAACAATTTAATTTATTCCACCACACTTGACAACACTGTGACACTCACATACATAAAACACTCTACGAGCATATCTTAAAGGAGTCACTGATAACTTTTCAAATAACAATATGTATTCAGTGCTGTCATGAATGAATATGTGTCCTGATTCAAATACAAATGGAACCAGGAATCACAATCAATTTTAATTACAAGTTATATGTACAGAATTTCTCAATATGAATCTTGTAGTGACATGTATTTTTAATAGTATCCTATGTGTGTCAGTGGTGTAGTAGTAATATGAGGTAATACTGGTTTTGTTTTGTTCAAGCTCTGTTGGTATTTGTCATCATGACTTCAATAGTTTGTCTTTATTGGAACTAGTATTGGAGATGTTCTCAGTTCCTGATATTAAAACAATTAAATTCCCCTCTTAATTGTATTTTACACTGTCATTTTAAGATGGGGTACATAATGTTGAGCTCCATGGCCACACTCTCTTATCTTGCGTGATGACTGCAGAAAAAGGCTCCTCTGCTCGATGAGTTCTGGAGCCACCCCACTGGTTGCTATATGGACCAAGGAGTATGCTGTCCACCTCTGGCTTCAGCAAAGCTCTGACCAGGTGCTGCTCAAAAACTTTAAGACCACTGTCCCTGAAAACAAGAAGGATGTACCTTCTACGTCATAACTAATTTATACTCTCTTTCTACACTGAGCACAATACATCACAAACATTGAGTTCAGAGCGTTAGGCCAACTGTCAGCTTCATCTGAAATATTTTATACCAGTATTTCCCTCCCTAATGGTTACTACGCCTCTGCAATTCCAGCATTATTTCTGTCTAATCAATAATCTAGGTGTCAGTGTACTGTTTGGCCATTCCATGCAGTTTTACTTTCCTCCGACACCTTCTGTTCAGGCTGGAGCATTATAGGCTTTACATCATGTTCGCTACTGAACTACACATATATACAGGCATAAATTAACAATTTACATTCAATTTTCATTAAAAGATATTGAATATTTCAAGCTTACCACAATTCATAGAATAATAAACAGTTTCGTTGACTGGCAATGAATATAGCACAACTCCGATCTGCCGATGTCCCAGGCTTTATTTTATAACAAATATACACTGGTGCTCAACGTACTGCTTCTTAGTAGGTTTATTACAAGATGTGGCAATGAACAGACGCTCTGAATCAAGTATATTCGCAGCTCTACCCAATGAAACCACGTCCACACATCTTTTCAAAAAAGTACCCCTTCTATTCGTTTCCCATAACAACACAAGATAGTATTTATAGCCCGACCAATCGTGTTTAGTCTTATATTTGTTGCGCTCCAATCAATTTGGAGTTAACATGGTAGGCTATTTCCGTAACGTAAGGTTTTTTCAAACACGTTATAAAAAAATTTTATGAGCAGAAATGATTTCATGCTGTCAGGCACCCCCACTATTTTATTTTGGTTATAATTTGGTAATTCCTAGACTATTTGCGTAACGTTTTACATATTCTTTGTCAGCAAGCCCTAAGGAACCCAAATATACAAATTTAAAAGAGCTAAGTGGCTGCGTTCAAAATATGCAATTTCTTCTACCTCCTGTTTCGAAGATGTGCTGTCTGGGTACTGTAATGTTTTCAAACGTAAACCCATCTAATGTCATCTTTTCTAATAAGCGTTTTCCAGGTTTTTAAAACCTAACTCTGGGAAGGTTAGTGTTTTTATCACTGTCCGTCTGAAAAAAAGTTAGTGCATGTGGCCTTACACGCGTGATAGTAGTAATTGTGTATCGCGCGACGCGAGTTTAGTGTTGCATGTGTCCTTGCTTTCATTCGCCCCTCTCTCTTTCTATTTGAGTCCATCTGTTCGTTCGTTTTGGTAACGTAGTATAATTAATGTTAGGATTAATTTAGGTCATTACGCAGTGTGCCTCTCAATGTTTTTCTTAGAAATGCAATACCCGTTTTAATGTGTTGTGGAAACGCTTGTATTTATGCAGTGGCTTATATTTAACGTGGAAACGTTACAATTTGCAGACGAAGCATAAAACAAAGGGGATTTCGAGTACTGTCATTGTGACAGCACTGTTCTTTACCATTCTTCTTCTTTTTATTAAATGTATTTGTTAGGCTTTATATTTACCTGATACTTTATATATGTGGATTAGAATATTTCACGACACCTCCCCTCTTAAAACAGACATCCCATGTCAGTCCTTTATTCTATATACACATAGATAAATGTAAGTCAACTTGACTTTACTCTGCTGTGGTGCTATCATGGTTTTATGTAGTTGGGTCCATTCAGAGTAGGCACTACTCATGAAATCTGCCTCAGACTTCTACAACCAATAATATATTTCGGTTATGTTACTGAACAGCCGCAAGTGTGAATGCTTGTCTTAATGCTGCTTCGCAACCCGTATTCACCATTTCTCTTCTCTGAGTCTGCGCAATGACATGTCCAGAGAACATTATATTTCCCTCAAAATGTACGTTATGAGGAGATAACATATACCTGGTGATAGCAGAGTTTTCGTAGTGGATCCCATAATCTTCTTATTATCCTGTATGAAACATTCGGAATATCCTCAATCAAAGAGGCAACTCAGGGATTCATTACGTTCCTCCGAAATGTTTACATCCAACAATTTTCTCATCATTCTAGAGAAGACACTAGGCGCATTCTTCAATCCAAATGGCAATCTATTAAACTCATAGTGTCCTTCTGAGGTACTAAAAGCTAGGTATGGTCTAACCTCAGGCTTTACTGGAATCTGATAGTATCCTTTACTCAGATCCACTTTTGAGAAATATTTAGCTTTATTTAGTCTGGCAAACAGCTGATTTGTATCCGGCAATGGATCCACCTGTCCTTCTGTAATAGCATTCAGTCTCCTGTAATCTATACAGAGTCTATGTTCTCCAGAGGGCTTCCTTAAGAGTACAACACCGGAACTATACGAAGATTCACTGTGCGAAATAATTCCTTCCTTCAACAGATAGTCTATCTCTTCCTTCAAAGCTTTCTCCTTAGCAAAAGGAATCGAATATGGTTTCATACAGACAGGTGTGGGGTCTATCAGTTTCATATCATATTCCAATAGGTTTGTATGCCCTGGTCGGTCTGTTAACACCTCTGCATGATTATTTAGAACCTGTTGCACTCTCTCTTTCTGAGTTTTCGTTAAATGTGTACTGATTTTCACCTGTGCTGCTGTCTCACAGGGGTGTAATGGATATTCAAATGATGAAAGTGGTTCCTTTTTCATCTCCATGGCGATGGACAAGGTCAACAAGTGTGTCTCTTCCTGATGTTCTCTTTCCAAATATTTCTTCAGGAGATTCACATGATAGATTTTTTCTTTCCCCTTCTTATCTATCTTATAATTTGTTCTAGACACCTTCTCTAAAACTGTATATGGACCCTGCCATCCAATTTGTAACTTATTCTGACTCCCGGGCAAAAGAAGCAGTACCTTCTCTCCCACAGCCAAATTTCTGTCTTTCGCCTTCCTGTTATAATAGGCAGCATGTTTCTTCCTGGCTTGTTTCAAATTTTCATTGGCAAGTTTCCAGCCAGTTTTTAAACGAGTGGTCAGCTCATTCACATATTGGTATGAAGATGTAATGTTTTCCTCTGCCTTTTCATCAGTCCACGTTCTTAACAAAGCTACATATGGACCTTTAATTTTGTGGACCTCGTTGTCCATGCACCGGTATGGTCTCTTCCACTCGAAGCTCTATAGTGATGATTTTTCCTCCCAGAATTATCATTCACAAAACGACCGCTACCAATTTTTCTTTTGGGGCTTTCTCCCCACTTAAAATTCTTGATGAGAGATTTCCTCTCTGCATCCTCTTCCTCCAGTTTGTTTAAGTCCGATTGAGGGATTTTCGGCTTATACTGGGGTAAGACATCTTTTTGCACTCTCCGCATAGTGGCCATTGTAAAACAGTTAAGTGAAGCTTGTCCGTGAAAAGGGGCTTCCCATTCCATTTGGTCCACTTTATCAAATTTATTTTCTTTTTATTATCAGGCCTAATTTTGCCCCGTGGCGTGTCCAGGTCCTGATCAATGTTCCCACTTGTGGGTGTTCCCTCATGTGCTATGCTACACCTTTCTACAAAATTCTCAATGTCCCATCTTGCTTTGGGCCAATAATAATTGTGAGCCACCTTTTGAATGATGGTACCTATTTTCTCATGGTCCCCATCTGGTTTCACATGTAGGCTCCTTATTAAGTCTGCCCTATATCTTTTAGGAAGTACCAGCTGTCCCTGACCTTTGGATCTAGCTCCAGTCTTCCTATACATCAACTTGTTTTTCATGTAAAAATCTCCCTTGCCTGGAGTTGTATGACAAGTTGACAATTTTCTGAAACAAGGCTTGAGGGTTTTATCCCCAGCCTGTGCCTTCCTCATCTCATCTGGAGTGGTATCTAACATAATATCCTCCTCCTGTCTTGAGGTCGACCTGACCTGAAGGGTTGCCATATACACAGGTTTCCTTCTGCAACGGTCAGTGTCATGATTGTCCATCTGACAATTCTTACACCACCTTTTTCCTTGGTTGAAAGATTTTCTTTCATCATATTTCCTTTCATCGAATTGTGGGAATTTATTTTTATTTTCATACCGTGGCCTATCAAATTGGTGCTTACCTTTGTTTTGATCCCTAGGATCAAATTTATTAAAGTTCTGTGGTGCCCTAAAGTTATCCACTTGTTTCTTTTTATTACCTGTTACCTCTGCTTGAGCTGCTTGATACCTTTCAGCAACATTTAGCAACTCACCCAGCCTCTCTGCACCTTGTTCCATGAGAAACTTTCTCAGGTCTGGAGCCATGGACTCTCTTAATTGCTCTATAAGGACCATTTCCTTAAGATCTTGGGTTTTCCCCAGAGAAGTCCATTTCTCCAAGTATGTCTCTATTCGTGCAGAGAACTGGTGATAGGTTTCACCTGACAGTAGTTTAGCATTCCTAAATTTTTTCCTATAAAATTCTGCATTCTTTTCATACCTTAACAAAAGAGCCTGCTTTAGCATGTCATAATTTTCCTGATCACCTCTGCTCATTTTTGCAAAAACTTCATAAGCTGCCCCACGAAGTCCTTGAGATAACTTTAAGCTCCACCTTTCTCTCTCTCTAACCCATACGTGGTAGCTAATAGTTCATACCTATTTAGATAGCTCTCTATATCATCGTCTTTCTCAACAAAATGATCTAAATGAAAATTCATAGCTGAGGTTGAGGCTCCTTGGCTAGCAGTGGCATCAGAGGCAAAGGGACTGGCACCATTTTCAGGAGCATGGCCCTGAAACTCAAACTCCCTTAGTCGTAACTCATGTTCCCTTTGTAATCTCTTCTCCTCCTTTTCTGCTTCCCTCTCTGCAGTCAATCTTCTCTTCTCTTTCTGCAGCTTGTCTTCTTTCCTCGGCTTCCAATGCTTTAGCCTCTTTGTCAGCCTCAATCTGCAACCTCTTAGCCTCAGCCTCAATCTGCAACCTCTTAGCCTCAGCCTCAATCTGCAACCTCTTAGCCTCAGCCTCAGCCTCAAATTGTAACTTCTTAATTTCCCTTTCAGCCTCTAACTTTCTTTCGGCTTCAAACCTTCTTTCTTCGCGTTCAATAAATTTGTCACATTCAGTAGTGACATAGGCAACCATAACTTGCCCATCTAATCCTAACTCTTTTGCAGTCTGAACAGCAGCAGATCGAAATTTGGCTAGGTCCGCCATTGTCTATCAGGTAAGTTTATACAATGTCTAACTAACAATTCAATCTCTAAATATATATCTAATGGACAACACAGGCACCGAGAGCTCAACCTTATTTAATTCCACCCAAGGATACCTTTTTAATTCTTATTATTCCCTGAAGTGAATTACCCCCAATATTTGTAATAGGTAAAGATTCAAAATCCCAAGAGCGAGACCCCAATATATGTGGTAAAGTGGGATGTTATAAATATTTATAGGGGACTTAGTGTACTGACTGAGATCAGCTGTGAAGGTATATATATTTAATAAGAGTAGTGTATTATAGATAACCTTACTTGCTTCCACATATGTATACCTCAGTCAGAATTATTCTGGAATAGTGTGATGACTACGTTATATGTCTAGGGTATGTGTATGATGAAGTGTAAGTCATAACAACAACAGACAGATAAACAATTTAATTTATTCCACCACACTTGACAACACTGTGACACTCACATACATAAAACACTCTACGAGGATATCTTAAAGGAGTCACTGATAACTTTTCAAATAACAATATGTATTCAGTGCTGTCATGAATGAATATGTGTCCTGATTCAAATACAAATGGAACCAGGAATCACAATCAATTTTAATTACAAGTTATATGTACAGAATTTCTCAATATGAATCTTGTAGTGACATGTATTTTTAATAGTATCCTATGTGTGTCAGTGGTGTAGTAGTAATATGAGGTAATACTGGTTTTGTTTTGTTCAAGCTCTGTTGGTATTTGTCATCATGACTTCAATAGTTTGTCTTTATTGGAACTAGTATTGGAGATGTTCTCAGTTCCTGATATTAAAACAATTAAATTCCCCTCTTAATTGTATTTTACACTGTCATTTTAAGATGGGGGTACATAATGTTGAGCTCCATGGCCACACTCTCTTATCTTGCGTGATGACTGCAGAAAAAGGCTCCTCTGCTCGATGAGTTCTGGAGCCACCCCACTGGTTGCTATATGGACCAAGGAGTATGCTGTCCACCTCTGGCTTCAGCAAAGCTCTGACCAGGTGCTGCTCAATAACTTTAAGACCACTGTCCCTGAAAACAAGAAGGATGTACCTTCTACGTCATAACTAATTTATACTCTCTTTCTACACTGAGCACAATACATCACAAACATTGAGTTCAGAGCGTTAGGCCAACTGTCAGCTTCATCTGAAATATTTTATACCAGTATTTCCCTCCCTAATGGTTACTACGCCTCTGCAATTCCAGCATTATTTCTGTCTAATCAATAATCTAGGTGTCAGTGTACTGTTTGGCCATTCCATGCAGTTTTACTTTCCTCCGACACCTTCTGTTCAGGCTGGAGCATTATAGGCTTTACATCATGTTCGCTACTGAACTACACATATATACAGGCATAAATTAACAATTTACATTCAATTTTCATTAAAAGATATTGAATATTTCAAGCTTACCACAATTCATAGAATAATAAACAGTTTCGTTGACTGGCAATGAATATAGCACAACTCCGATCTGCCGATGTCCCAGGCTTTATTTTATAACAAATATACACTGGTGCTCAACGTACTGCTTCTTAGTAGGTTTATTACAAGATGTGGCAATGAACAGACGCTCTGAATCAAGTATATTCGCAGCTCTACCCAATGAAACCACGTCCACACATCTTTTCAAAAAAGTACCCCTTCTATTCGTTTCCCATAACAACACAAGATAGTATTTATAGCCCGACCAATCGTGTTTAGTCTTATATTTGTTGCGCTCCAATCAATTTGGAGTTAACATGGTAGGCTATTTCCGTAACGTAAGGTTTTTTCAAACACGTTATAAAAAAAATTTTATGAGCAGAAATGATTTCATGCTGTCAGGCACCCCCACTATTTTATTTTGGTTATAATTTGGTAATTCCTAGACTATTTGCGTAACGTTTTACATATTCTTTGTCAGCAAGCCCTAAGGAACCCAAATATACAAATTTAAAAGAGCTAAGTGGCTGCGTTCAAAATATGCAATTTCTTCTACCTCCTGTTTCGAAGATGTGCTGTCTGGGTACTGTAATGTTTTCAAACGTAAACCCATCTAATGTCATCTTTTCTAATAAGCGTTTTCCAGGTTTTTAAAACCTAACTCTGGGAAGGTTAGTGTTTTTATCACTGTCCGTCTGAAAAAAAGTTAGTGCATGTGGCCTTACACGCGTGATAGTAGTAATTGTGTATCGCGCGACGCGAGTTTAGTGTTGCATGTGTCCTTGCTTTCATTCGCCCCTCTCTCTTTCTATTTGAGTCCATCTGTTCGTTCGTTTTGGTAACGTAGTATAATTAATGTTAGGATTAATTTAGGTCATTACGCAGTGTGCCTCTCAATGTTTTTCTTAGAAATGCAATACCCGTTTTAATGTGTTGTGGAAACGCTTGTATTTATGCAGTGGCTTATATTTAACGTGGAAACGTTACAATTTGCAGACGAAGCATAAAACAAAGGGGATTTCGAGTACTGTCATTGTGACAGCACTGTTCTTTACCATTCTTCTTCCTTTTATTAAATGTATTTGTTAGGCTTTATATTTACCTGATACTTTATATATGTGGATTAGAATATTTCACGACACTATGTATATGTGGAAACAAAAGAACGGTTCATAAAAATGCATACTTGTAAACTCTTTAATATCATTGCCAGAAATGTTTATAGGAAAAGGCTTCAGAGTTCAATGCTGGTTTGAAAGAAGACATCTTGGTTTGTTAGAACAACTTTATCGGTGTTACTTACCAACTAGGTAAAAAATATGCTCGTCTTCAATAATATGGCCATTGATCTCATTATTTTTATTTGTTCTTGATTATCTTTGAATTTTTAACATTAATATGCAGCCTAGTGTTTGCTGTTTCTACTGTCACTCTGTTTAGTCTTTCATTTACACGAATTCCAACTTACGCGCGCCAATTTTCAAGAATTTGTGTTTTCTTAACGCGCCAAACTCGAAGTTACGCTGCCTGATATTTAGACATTTTTACAGTCTTTTATCTGCGCCCAAACGGGAGCGTGAGAGCAAGATAATGCCAGTTTGAACGTTTCTTTGGCGGATGTATACAGACATTTACCATTAAAGATGGATTTTCGCTAATCAAGACTGCATGGAATGAAGTTCCGCGGCGATGCATGAACAGTTTGTGGGAGGAAAAGACAGTGCCGTCAATTCTGTCATGGCTTTGACGGCTTTAGTGGTGATGACAATAGATCCCAGCTATTAAGGATGGTGTCAGAATGCCCTCAAGAGCTGGTTTAGATGGAGTTGAGAGAAAAAGAAATTGTAAATTTCCTTGAATCTCAGAAAGTAGAACTGAGCAATGAAGAGTTGTTGGCGCTTGAGAAGATCACCACAGAAGAAGAAGGAGACGCCGAAACTTGCACCAGTCTGCAACAACCTCCAGGTCGACAACGTACAATGAAATGATTAAAGGAGGCCTTCCATCTTCTTGAATCATGCTTATGACACTTTGAACAAGATGGTTTTATTATGGACGGGAGCTTTATGGTCAGGAGGAAAATGGTGGAATGTGTTGCTCCCTACACATAAATCCTCCGTGACCAGAAAAAGTCACACACTCAATTCTGAACATCTTCTTTGGGAAAAAAATTCAGTTCTGCATCCCCTGCCTCTCATTCAGGTGACTCATCACCCTACTCCTCGAGGAATTAGTAGTCGAAGAAATTGAAGAAGGTAACGGTCCTATTCCTGTCGATGTTGAATAATTTGTAAATATTGTTTTCTGTACATGCATTCAATATGAATGGTTTATATTAATTTAACCTCTTTTCACACAACATGCCTAAGAAAAGTTCACCGAATCTTTTGGCCGAGTGCCATCGCTGGCCAGGATCTGCTTGCTCGTAGCGAACAAGAGGACATGAACACCATCATAGCTGGCAGACGCTGGAACTGGGTTGGTCATGTCCTCAGAAGAGACCCCGATGCCATCACAAGAGCGGCTATGCTTTGGACCTCTGAGGGAAAACGAAAGAGAGGCCGAGCAAAGACAACCTGGCGGAGGACTGTGGAGGCTGGGATGCAAAGAATGAACCAGAGTTGGGGCACTGTACGAAGGATGGCCACCGATCGAGCAAAGTGGAATCAATTTGTTGTTGCCCTACAAGACGCCACTAGGCGTGATGGCCACTGACTGCTTTGACGGTCGGCGGCTAAGGATCAAAGAAGAAGATATTAATTTAAACTGTTTATTATTGTATGTACTTGTTTTGACTATTATGTACGGCATTGGCAGAACGTGTTCTCCTTTTTTTTACATGTTTTTGAATGAGAAAATCATGTTCCCTTTACTCGATCTCGTATTTACGCGAGGGCCCCGAAACCGAATATCGCGTAAACGAAGACCTATATGTATTACTGTTTAACAATATTATCTTTTAATATTTAGTAAACGGTGTACCATACTAACATTAATTTCTCCACACCGCCTATACCCGAAAACCATTGCTGTTGATAGGAAACTCTATTCGGGGCGATTCAACAGGAGTCAATCTGATCATCAGAACCAGTTCCCCCGTTGATCAAGTGATTCGGCCCATTTATCTCCCTTACACTTTTATGCGAAAGTGGAAAGGGGGGGGGGGGGAACTTAGGTGAGACTTCCAAGTTTCCGCCTCCGGTTGTCTTGTGCAGAGAATTGAACCCACTTCAAAGTTGCCCCTTATATGTGGTACAGAGAAAGTGCATATTGCCGACGCCAGCTCCTTTCATGGAAAAGCTTTACGGCGATTCAAATAGCCTCAAACTGACTACTGCTTTCTTTGAGAACATTCAAGTGGACGTCTGAGAGTGTACGAAGAAGAAGAAGAAGAACCCACTCCACCTTGGTTGCAGATTTTCAAATCCATTCCTATTTTTCGCTAGCTGGAGGCAATTGTGAAAGTAACCCCTATGTTGAAACCAAATTACTGTCTCGAGTTCCATAGCCTGTGTCGGCTGTTCCACAGCCAGCACGATGCCCTTTCCGCAGTTTTGCTGAGCCTCTTAAGTGCCCTTGTTCTTGACCGTCCTTTCAAACCTAACAGTTTCAGGAGATCACACAATGAGGTACCAGGAGACCTCTTGCACCTACCTCAACAGCCATGACCGTTGCAGTGAACCCATCGTGTCTCACGTCCGTGACCAGATCATTATATTTGGCCAATTTGAATGAGTGTTGCTTGTCCAAAACTGGATACAAATGGCATGGTCAGCTCATTATAATCTGGTGCGATGATGAGGAATGCAGCCTATATCTGGCCATCTTCGAGACCTTCTGATGCTCTCTGGATATGTCCCTAGCGCAGTTAGGTCTTCTGCCATCTCCCAGTCATTTGCATAATCAGAAAGAGATGGTAAACTGCTATTTGATTTACCTTGTTTGGGAGGTGCTGACTTTCCTGCTCTCAGAAAGTATATATTTGCGGTACTGGGTCTGACTTTGCTGTTCACCTTCATCTTTGCCAGGTCTATTGAAGCAGCCAGCTCATTTGGTACTCTGTTGTGGCGCCATGTGTATCGCCCTTGCCCTATTGACACATTGCAAGCTTAAAGCACATGTTCAAGTTTCTGCCTCTCATGGCACAGAGGGCACTGAGCATCATCAGATCTTCTCCATCTCACAAGGTTTGCGGACCAAAGCAGGAGGTTAAACATTACTCTGATAATGAATCTGAGTCTAAGAGGCACCATAGACCATACATCAGTCCATGTCAAGGAGCATTGCAGGGCTCCTTCCTATGTAGTCCATTGGGCTTGTTTTGCCTGCAGCACCGCATTTTGCATCCTTTTATCATTCTCAGCTTCTCGTATTTCCAGAATTACCGTGTCTCTGCGTTCCCTGTTTGATACCTTGGATCACCAGCGGATGTCACCATGGCCAAAACCCCGTCTATTCATCTGTGTATATCCGATAACCTCCCTCAGCTTGAGCGATATTTAGGCAGCACCAACAGGCTTCATCCACTTTCCACTTACTTCCAGTTTTCAGTGTTAGCTGAATGGACTTAACTACGTCATCTGCGTACTCGCACAGCATCATTGCGAGCTTTACATTTTTTGTTTTGAATTCTTCAACAACTGACTTGAAAGGAAGCACAAGCACTGCCTTCTTGCAGTACAGTGCTACGTCTGACAGACCTGTAGGTACTCCTAGCCATTTAGTTATGAACTTGTTGACCTTTAGCTCTATAGCGTCCACTGTGCTGGTGTCGAAGGTAGGATAAATTGTGAATAGATTATGATTGAGTTCAAACAGATTATGAATGTGTAATGTGAACGTAGATAAGAATAGAGTCACTAATGAAAATTATGAGAAGAGATCTGTCTTCTGGAGAGTAAGAAGACTATGTCTCCAGCCTCCTGCGACTGACTTTTAATAAGTCAATCCTTCGCCCGTTCTCTCTGAACAAATAGACTAATTCTAAATGCAGTAAGAACATACAGTACAGCATATAAGAGATTTCTGACCACAAAGCAAATTTAAATACGTTTATTAACACAAACCCACAATATGAATCAAGGAAAAAATGAAAATGACTTCACGATCTCTGAAAGGCTAAAATAAAATCACAATCACAGTAAAACAAACAATCTACCACACCAATTAGATAAATCGCACTCAAACAGATCGCCTCACTCCACACCAGCACCCAGAGTGTCTCTCACACATCCAGCTTTTTTAACTAACAGGAGGCCCCAAGTCTTCCGTGATGAAAAACGGCCTCTCCTGCCTCGTGCTAAAATGAATCCTCGTAGGTAAGTACTCCTAACTCCGAGAAATCTAACCCTGTTCCTTGGGATGTTGCTATCCAATTGATGTAGGAGATACGTTCCCTGATGGAAAACAAGTGTCAGAATAATCCCAGCGTGCACTCACTTTCTTAGCACTGGTGACGGAGACAACGCAGTGCGCTTATCCAGACACAAATAATAAATCCAATTTGCAGGACGCTAGAGATCACTGCTGACAAATAAACGACCGAGTATAAGTGATGGCTCTTAAGGAAAGCGTCTCTCTGTGTTGCATAACGGTGACTTGGCTTCACGTAGGTGTCTAGTGTTGACCAGGTGCCGCATCATCTGAAGAATGCTCTAACTACTCCGGTTTAACCGACTGTCAATGGGTCTTGCAGGGTTGCGGACACAAGTCGATAGTAAAGGCAACAGCCGTATGCACTGTGATTTGCAGTAGGCGGTGGTTAACAAATCCACGAATGACAGCCGGGTAGACCAGGCAACTGACAGGCCGTGTGGCCGGCTGCGAGAGGTTGACTATATCTTGTTACTGATAATGCAGAACAGAAGAATAAACTCCTCGGGCCACGATGTTATGAGCGCCCGCTGTGTTTCTGGACACTCGCTTAATACCCAGCAGAAAAGCACAGTATTAGGATCAAAGTGACCAGCTCTGAAAAAGACAGACACGTCAAGAAAAAAATATACATATTCGTATTGATCCAGCACTAATTGTTTTCTAACACATTACATTATTTCCATCTATTACAAAACCCAAACACATCCTCCGCCATCGACAATACACACCTTTTCCTCCCCTCTCTCTTTCTTGATGAACCTAAGCTAACGTACCTTTGAATTAACACAGGCGTGACAGCGTGCGCTACACGCGCACGCGAGTTTACTGCCCTCGCGTTTCATACACGCATACGCGATACCTGGTATTTGTAAGCAAATCCAGGTCAGTCATTACACTCACGAATATGTAAATAGATTAACGTGCGCTGGTAACGCACTAATAACAATCGAATAACACAACTCTATACATAATTAATTCCACACATATTCAAAATGGGAAAACATCGTGGAAAAAAAATATTTCCATTCTCTCCCCCTCCCCCTTTTTCTTGTCTGATAAAATATATCTCTGTCTTATTCATCTTCTGTCTTGGCCGTACTTCTTAAGCCGAGCTAAAATTTGCATAGTGTTTAATAAAATCAGAATTACCCGACCCCCATCAAAATTACTTTACTTAAGAAATAAATAATCGAGTAGGAACTAAAGTAACCATCAGCTCCCCGCTGAATTAACTTTAAAGAAATTAGGTGTGCTTACCGAGCAAAAGGAATTCAATCTCCGCACAATAAATCTGGTTATAGTCTCTCAACTTAAAAAGATTATAAAGGCAGCAATAAATCCAAGGGCGACAATGGAAGGGAGTGTTAGAGACCTGCCGTTTTATAGTAAGAAAAGTTGCAAGAATTTGGCCAGTGTTTCGCAGTCCGCTCGAGATGAAACACGATGACGGCCCGTCATAAAAGGACAAAGAGTTCCCCGTGCTCCCTATATCAAAGAACAAAGGAATTCGCCGTTTCCCCAAGAATCCCTACATAAAAGACTATTTAGCAGAAACGCCGCTTCGCACGTGTGAAAGGATGGGCATAGTTTGGCTCTAACGAGATTGACAGGTACCAAAGACAGAATTCGAGCAATTAAGAGCAAAAATGACAGGGAATCGGACGTAGACAAAAGTAGAAAGAAACCAGAGCAGACCACTCAGATTAAAGGGCAATAAATTCCAATCAAAGCGTGACAACTGGTGCTTATTTCATATATAAGCAGTGACCGTAGCAATTTAGGGATCAACATGAACTGGAGGCACCACAATTTAAACAGAGTATGAGCTGTAGTTCTCTGTCTGCCATTGTTATTGTCTGTTGAACTGCCTTTGAGTCTTTTAATGAAGTCTTTGAGTCCAATTATTACATGTCTATTACATCGATTAGCACGACAACCCACGCCCATTTAAAGATATTCCACTTCCCCCAGAACCTAATGCTACGATGTTGGCACTTAACATATTAAACAAAATATTAAACAAAAATGACAACCTGTTATGATTAAACTCATAAACTATTCGGTCTTTATTATATTGGTATTCGGTTGTTGATACCATGTTTGTTGATATGCGGTATCCAGTGGTTACCCGGAAGTACGTCATTGTCTTTTGGTACATTTGAGCAGAAGTCAAAAACCGGTCTTAGCTTGGCAGACGCCAAGAATCATTATGGGCCTTTTTGTGTATTCCTCGATGTGGAAGGACGCATCTGTGTTCTGCTCCAGAAATGTGTTTTATCTTCTACTTTTAGTTCGCCCACAAGTTGTGTTGGGTCGATACTAGTGTTTTACAGTGAGAGAAGTATATGCTGTATCCTTGTGTACGTAAGTGAGAACTTATTCAATAAACTTTGCAGAAATATGGCGACGGACATTGTGTCAGTAGAAGACGGTATCAAGACATTCAAGACTGACTAGGTTATGCCATCGTCTTATCGCTTTATATCTATGTGGATTATTACTGGATCATTGTCTATTAATAAGCTGATGTCGTCCGATTGCCCAATCTGGCCTTGCATCTTCCTCATTGTTGAAGATTAAATTTTATTAATGAAAGAAGGTTGAATGTAAAACTGTCATCGGCATTGGTACATGCCTGATTAATATATTTCTTCAGTAAGAGGACCTCGCCGAAGCAAACCTTCATCCAGATTGACAAGTATGAACTATACTATGAAGGTCACACAAAATATGAAACGCCACAAATGGGGGCCAAGCTAAAGGATTTTTGATCCACATCCATAAGAATTTTCTGCATAAATAACTCTGCCTTCGCTTGGGATTTCGTGCCCTGTTCAAGTTTTTTTTTAAATGGCGAACTTTATCGTCTGCTAGCCGGGAAGAGGTTACGCAGCCATATTTGCAGCCCAGTACTGTTCTGCAAGAACTACAGAACCATTAGCCTTATTAGTCATCCAAGTAAGGTGATGTTAAGGATACTTTTGAACAGAATAAAACAGAAATCAGAAGAAATCTTGTCAGATGAACAGGCTGGCTTTAGACCAAAAAGAAGTACCTCGGAACAAATCTTCAATATTAGATTACTGATCGAAAAACATCTCCAGCATCAACATGATTTATACCATAACTTCATCGATTTCACAAAAGCCTTCGATCGAGTCTGGCATGAAGGCTTATGGCAAATAATGAGAAAATTCAATTTTGATACCAACATCATAGATATCATTGAAGCACTATACAAGGACGCAAGCAGTGCTGTTTTTGCAAGCAACGACATTGGAGAATTTTTCAAAACAACTGTAGGAGTTCGTCAGGGATGTATCCTGTCACCAGTGCTCTTTAATATATATCTAGAACATATTATGCAGGAGGCTCTCTACGATTATAAATCAACCATATCGATTGGAGGCCGACCTCTGTGTAATCTACGTTTTGCTGATGATATTGATCTGATAGCTGGAACAGAATCAGAACTTATATACCTTACCTCTAGACTGGAGAAAGTAACAAGAACATATGGGATGGAAATTAATATAGAAAAAAGCAAGATATTGGTGAATAGCCATAAGAAACATGTTCCGACCAACATTACGTTAAATGGGCAAACGTTAGAAGAAGTTAACACCTTTAAATATCTCGGGTCCACTATATGTAGTGATGGAAGATCAAATAAAGAAATCAAGACAAGACTTGAGATGGCCTCAGCTGCCATGACAAGGTTGAATGTGATCTGGAAAAGTAACATCAGTTTTCCTGTGAAGATCAAATTATACAAATCACTTGTATTATCTATTCTCTTGTATGGGTGTGAGGGCTGGACACTCACTGCAGATACGGAGCGAAGGATTCAGGCTTTCGAGCATAAATGTTATAGAAGAATTTTGCGCATTTGCTATAAAGAGCACAAAACAAATGTCTATGTTAGAGAGAAGATAAACACCAAGAACCACTTTTGTCAAAAGTGAAACGTCGAAAGCTTGCCTGGTTTGGGCATGTAACTCGTCATGACTCCCTTTCGAAAACGATCCTCCAGGGAACAGTCGAAGGTAAACGGAGAAGAGGAAGGCAAAGAAAATCCTGGGCTGATAACATCAAAGAATAGGCAGGACACGGTTTCTCCACACTTGTACGCATTGCTGAGAATAGAGAGCAGTGGAGGACCCTGTCTGCTGATGCTTCCACCATGGCACCCCTACGACCCATGACGGGGTATGGGTTGAGATGAGATGATGACTGTTCTGTTCCAATCAATAAGGAAACTTATGCAAAGCATATTCATATTACTGCAGCCATCTTCGTTGTAAATTTTAAATTTCGGCAGAATATTGCAGAAGATGAAAATTTTAAAAACTACAGACCAAAGCGAAGTTCTTCATTGCTAGACCTAACCTTGGTCTGCTTACCTCGTTTACATCGGTCCTGGAAGAAAAAGGCGGTGAAACTAGAGGAAATTTTTAAACTGGCAATCAGATAAGTAAATTTTTAGTTGCATACAGTCTGTGTCGCTGATTTACCCTGTTTGCCAGTATTCTTTTTAACATGTTCATGTATTTATGTTATTAATGTATATGATAGCGGGACGGTTGGCGGGACCTGAAATTTTTTTTCAATACCGACTTATGTCTGGTCGAAAGGAATTTACAGGCTGTTGCGCACATATTCTTTGGCGCACGGATTACGCATACAAAAGTAAAATGTATTTATTTGTCTGATGAAGATATAGTTATCTTTGAATGCATGTTTTTCGGTCTTAAGGGACAGAACTCAGATTAGGCAATGGGTATTCATTCTCTGAGTTATCGCTTTTTGTAGCGTTCTTAAAAATGGAACTCGGCGGAGGAATCTAGACTTACTCTAATCTGTTCTATGTTTGGTTAGGAATAGATTGTTATCGCTTCAGTATGTCTATGGCCCGAATCTATGTGTAGTTCTTGTCTATGTAGAACGAGTATGTCTTATATCTTGATATCTTAGTATGTTTAAGTGGAACTATTTTTCTTGTACTGTACTTTTGGGGTCAGGTGCTTTTCAGCGCATGAAGATACGTTAGGGAGTCCTTCGGTGTTAGAAAGCCTATGGCGGGGAGTCATGTCGGAGACCTGCCCAAAGTTTGTGATCTCTTTCTTGATTATGGGAACGAAGATATTTTCTTCGGGGATTGCTAAATCCATGAGTTCCCTAGTGTTCATTCCATAACGCCAGGAGAAGAGCGTTTGTGCTTGCTAGTGTATTCTTATGTTAAGGTAAACGTACTTTTGCTGACTTCGTTCATTCCTAGGCTTAAGATGGGCAGACGTTTACATGAATCTACCTATGTCAGTATGTCAGAACGACATATTATTTAGCAGCACTGATTATGTTTCTATACAGCAATTATGAGGACAGATTATGCTGATGCTTGTGGAAACTTTGATATTCATGAATTGAATCTTTATTGGAGCTTGGTCGTACATCGTTATGGTGAGCGATGTTTACAAGACTTGAAGCCATTTTGAAATGCTACGTATTGTCGATCATCTACCAGAGAACAGGGACGCCCTAATTATCCGATGATGATCAAGAGATCACACTTATGAAAGGAAAATCTATTCTTGGGTGATTTAACATTTGCTCAGAAGATATTTGCTGAATGCTATTTAAAGAAATCTCCGCTAGGGTGCAAGCTACACTTATGCGAAAGGAGGTTCTGTCCAGGAGTCACCGTAAACTTTATTGATTAACTGACATGACTAGTCAGTAGGCCTGATGAAGATTTGTTAAACATTATATATTAACTGACATGATCAGTCAGTAAGGCCTGATGAATATTTATATGAGATATGGAACTCTGAACGTTTGTATACTGATGTTCCATTGTGATTGTCCTCAACATAAATGCCAATTGATTATTGTACACCGTGGGTCAACAATATGCTATTGATGTCGACCTGTGTTCCTGCAACTGTACCCGTTCTGTCAAGTGTATACGTCCCATTAAACTGTTGAAACGTTCACGGTAGTCTGTATCCTTAACTTCTGATACGTATGAGTGAGTATTCGTATTTCCAGTCAACTTTACAGAACAGTTCACACATTCGCGTATTAACAGTCACTCTACCACTCATGATACACATTACATCCTTGTCGAGTCCTCAAGACGTTTGGAGCAAGATGACCTGTACACCTGACACTGTGCTTGGTTGTTTGAGTTGACTATTCAGTCCCGATACATCCTTATAACGTGCTCTGATGTAGACCAAGTTACAACAAAGAAGAATATAGCTTTATCAATGTGGTAGGCCAGATTACCGTGTTTGACCTGCACAGTGAAGATTACCAGAAGTAACAGCTACTGATACCAGTTTGTTTCCCTGACGCCTGATACGACACACCAACAGTGATGGTTTACACTTGATTGACAGTTCCTCACGTGACGGATGAAACAAATACGGAAACTAGGTCAGGGTTTATTGACATTTTTCGTTGGATATCACAGCATTACACAGAACGTTGGCAAGCGAATTAATTGTGTTAGCAAGAAATACAGTAAGCTGATAAGTCCTACTTTCATCGTTGGATCTTCTGATGCTCATATTGTTGAACACTGTAATAGATTTAAATCAAAAAAATCTAGTATTTATTAAAGTGACAGTTCATTTTGGTTATTCAGAAACTGTGCCATTATATTTCTGAACTGAAACTCTTTCTGCAACACATTGCATTCATATGCTATTGCATTCTATTTATATGATGATATATGTATTTATGTTTAAATGTGATATATTATTTTTGTGTCTATATAGTGGGTGGTTGGTGAGGTGACTAGTATAGGATATACCGAGTCATATTGGTCCTGTATTAGTGTTCGATAGGGAGCAATTTTCTTTGTTGGAAATTTGCTGGCAACATCTGTTGCTATTTCTGTTAGTTGTTAAGACGCGTTTTTCATCGTTGTTTTTGTAATATTTTTTCTGTTCTTTAGTTTTGTTTTGATTTGTTTGTATTTGTAGGTCTAACCTTTCCTTTCATTTAATTCTATACATATTCTATGTTTATACACTGTGGCGTTATTTGTCTGGTTTATTCCCTTGCAGTTATCATCACATACTTTGTGACATTATTTTTGGTTAAGATTTTTCATTGATTTGATTTCTGCAAATGTTTTCGTATTGTTTTCCTTGATTGTCTTTCTATTTGTATTTTATGTATGTTATCGGTTGACAGATGATATGAGATAGTTGAGTACACGTATGTTATAGTATAGACCAGTACTTTATTATTATTATTGTTGTACAAGGAAGTATACAAGACCTTTGTAAGGCTTGTCTCCCACAGAGATTGGAATTGTGAGCTAATTAATTAAGTTCATTGAGAACTTGCTCCTGTTTATTAGGAGATAGATTAAATTTTTTTGTCAAGTTATTACTATCATTATTAGACATCATGTCTACATTGGAATACTTTATTGAGTTAGGGAAATCCCTAGGCAAGACTGGAGATAAGTTAGAGGAGTATGCTACCAGTCAATATGAAAAAACACAAACATTTGAAATTGAGAAACTGAAAGCTGAGACTGAGCAAAAGAACTTGCAGATGCAGGTGGAGGAAAGAAGATTATAGATGGAAGAAAAAAGATTAGAAAGAGAAGCTGAAGCTGAACAAAAGAGATTAGACAGAGAAGCTGAACAAAAGAGATTAGACAGAGAAGCCGAGGAGAGTAAGGCAAAAAGAGAGCATGAGGAAAAACTATTTGCATTTGAATTAGAAAAATTGAGATTGACAAATATGAGTAATGTTAATCAGTCAAATGGTAACAGTGGTAAACCCTTTACTTATAAGGTCAAGGTACCAGCGTTCAATCCGTCCAGTGACGATATAACATTCTGGCTGGATAGATTTGAACGCTCCTGTCGAGCTCATAATGTGGATAAATCACAGTATCTAATCAATTGTCAGATAATTTGAAAGGTGATTCTCTGACTAGTTTAAGTTTGGTTGAAGAGGCTGACAAGGATAATTATGATGTTATTAGAGCAGCTTTATTGAAAAAGTACTAGTTAACTGAGGAAGGTTACCGTATTTTGTTTAAGAAAATGGTACCTGAATCAGGGTTGGAATTCTCAGAATTCATTGCAAGGACACGTCTTACATTTAATCGTTGGATTGAGTTGTCCAAAACAGAAAAGACATATGAAGCCCTTATGGACTTGTTGCTCAGGGACAAGATTATGTCATGTGTTAATAAACCTTTCTTGAAATTCCTACATGAGCGTAAACCCAAGACACTAAAAGAAATGCAAGAATATTGTGACCAATATGTCACTGCACACCCTGACATAACTCTTAGCAACACTAAGATTAAAGAAGGTATGCCAGTTGCTTCAGCAACACAATACAACCCTAGTTATTCACACAAATTTCAGGGACAACAAAACAAGTTTGGAAAAAAAGGTAACCATAATAGTTATCAAAACCAAGGAAACCAATTATTTCAGGGTTCTTCTGCGAAGAACTGGAGACAAGCTGACAGCCCTCGATACAGAGGTGGTCATAATTATAGACATTTCCGCAGAGGAAGTAATTATAGGAACTATCCAAGTCATCCATCATGGAGACAACAAGACCATAACTATAGAGATACTCATTATAATGAATATGATAATGGTAATCATGAGAATTATGACTCAAACCCAAATAGGGGTTACAATAGAGGGAATAATAATGATTACAGAGGCAATAATAATCGAGGTAGATCCCAATACAAAAAACATAAATCTCATTATCATGCAAACTCTGCACAGCAAGAGTCACATGAAGCCTATAAACAGACTAAAGATAATGATGATGCTAATAATATGGCATGTGCCGCTTTTGATTTTGGGAGAGCATCTCAGTGCCCCCAATGCAAAACATTATTTGAACCAACTACGGTGTCCACTTTAAGTTGTGGCCATCCTCTTCCCGCTCTTCCTGCGTCAATCGCGCACGATGGAAGAGGTTCTCTTGTTTTGAATAGAGGTTTAGTTGATGGTACTCCAGTCGCAGTTCTTTTCGATTCGGAGTGCACCACCATTGGAGTGAGGCAGTCACTCGTAGATCCTTCTCGTGCCACTGGAAAAGTAGTCAAATGTGTAACATTTGGCGTCACCTTAGAAAAATACTCTACTGCTATCATTAGGATTGCTACTCCTTTCTTTACAGGAGATGTACACGCATGTCTTCTGCCGAATCCGATCGCTGATCTTATTATCGGTCGTATTCACGGAGTCAAAGAATGCACTCCACAACAAATTTCCGTTTGGGAAAAACAGAATATGCAAACCGCTAATGCTGTAGTCACTAGAGCTCAAGCTCTTAATGTGCCTCAATCTTCACCTACTGAAGATAATGAAGTGCATAACCAAGATGATCCCTTGATAATTTCTCGTGACTCGTTTATAAAACAGCAAGAAGAGGATCCGACTCTAAAGAAATTCTTCACTCTTGCAACAAAAGGTGATCCGAATAAAGATACCAAGCGTAAATCTTGGATTACAATGAAGAATGGCGTACTTGTACGTATGGTGCAAGACTCCGACAAGTCAAGTCATTCTCAGATTCTTGTGCCCAAGAATTTGAGAGTTAAAATCTTACAACACGCACACGACTCTCAGTGTGCTGGACATATGGGTTTTTCCCGTACAAAGTCAAGCGTTCTTGCGGCTTTCTTTTGGCCTTTTGTGAACAAGGACATACGGATTTATTGTCAATCTTGTATAGTATGTCAAGAATTCAAATCCAAAGGTCCACGCCATGCTGCACCTATTCAGGCTGCAGACATTCATATTCGACCATTTCAGAAAATGGCGATAGACATCATTGGTCCATTTAAGATCAAATCTGCTAGAGGACATCAGTTTATTTTAACGTGTGTGGACATGTGCACACGTTGGCCAGAGTCTATCCCTCTGAAGAGCATTACTACTGCTGACATTGCAGATGCTCTGTGGTTTATATTTTCTCGTCTGGGATTCCCCGGAGAAATATTATCAGACCATGGCACCCAACTAATATCGGATACCATGTCTCAAGTGATGTCGACTCTGCAGATAGAGAGATCTTTGAGTAGTATCTATCATCCTATGTCCAATGGGATGGTCGAACGGCTAAATAGAACACTCAAAAACTTATTAGGGAAGATAACTGAGGATCATCCTCAAGATTGGGATAGGGTTTTACCCGCGGCCCTCTTCGCTTACAGAGAGGTCCCCAATGAACATACTGGATTTTCTCCCTTTGAACTTGTCTTTGGCGCGCGACCGCGCGGCCCTATGTCTTTGCTTCATGATCTCATAACTGTTGATAATATTACCGATGACACGAAATCTTCTTATGAATATGTCATCGCGCTTAGGGAAAAGATTATCGAAGCATGCAAATTGGCAACTTCTTCTTATGAATTTGCTAAGCAGAAAGCAAGACAATTTGCCAATAAGAAAAGAACCTTACGACAACTTTGTCCTGGTGACAAAGCATTTGTTTTGCTACCTTGTAGAGAAAACAGACTTCTTATTTCTTGGAAGGGTACGTACGATATAATCTCGAAAATTTCCGATGTTGACTACATTGTCGATATTGATGGGAAGCGTAAAACCTTCCACATCAATATGCTTTCGGAATTCCATGAACGTCCGGACTATTTACAACCTATTCTCCAGGCAACGGACGATTCAGCAGTCCAATATGGTCATTACTCATCACTGTCTGTAATACAGGATGAGGAAACAAGTTTTTCGGACGTTAATCTTCCGCTTCCGATGATTCCACTTCATTCTAGTGAATCCTGGAAGAATGTTACTGTTTCTCCTGATTTATCTCTAGGAGAACAGCGACAAGTTTCAGCTATGTTACAAACATTTCAGGATGTCCTTACTGACATTCCTGGACAAACTCATGTCATTGAACATGACATTATTCTAACTGACCATAATCCTATTAGAGTCTGACCTTATCCTATTCCTATACATTTTCAAGCACAGGTTGAGAAGGAGTTGGATGAGATGGTAGATTTAAAAATAATTGAACCATCCACTTCTGCGTACTCTTCGCCGATGGTTATTGTCCGGAAAAAAGACAATAACATACGTCTTTGCGTTGACTATCGCAAATTGAATCAAGTCACGAAGTTTGATGCTGAACCTATGATTTACTAGAAGAGCTACTTACTAAGCTTTCTAAATCGCATTTTTTCACTAAACTAGATTTGTCTAAAGGATATTGGCAAGTTCCTCTATCTGAACGCGCCAAACCTTTTACTGCTTTTTCTACACCTAGAGGCCTTTTTCAATGGAATTTTGTACCGTTCGGCCTTATGAACGCACCAGCTACATTCGTACGCATGATGCGTAGAATTCTATCCTATCGGTCAGATGTCATTGCGTACCTAGACGACATCTGTCTTTTCAGCGATACTTGGGAAGATCACTATTCAGGGTTAGTTGAATTACTATCTACTCTACGCGAGTATAACCTGACAGCGAAACCCTCTAAAGCCTACATTGGTTTTAGCGAAATTTCTTTTTTAGGTCACCGTGTCGGTCATGGTTTCCTAAAGACAGAGGACCATAATACAAGTAAAATACTTAACATTTCTATTCCTAAGACTAAAAAGCAAGTGCGAAGTCTCTTAGGTCTTATACAATTCTACGGACGATTCTTTCCGAATCTGTCCTCGATCATGGCACCTCTTTCTACCTTGCTAAAGAAAGGGTCTCCTAATATAGTCCATTGGATTCAAGAATGTCAATCCTCGTTGGATAAGATCAAAACTATGTTTTCTACTGCACCTATTTTAGTGTTACCTACTAAAGATAAGACATTTGTTCTTCGTTGTGACGCTTCATCCACTGGGATTGGAGCGGCACTAATGCAAGAGTACTCTGGAACTCTGCATCCTGTAATGTATATTTCCAGAAATATTAACGCTGCAGAAAGGAATTATTCGGTCTTAGATCGTGAACTATTGGCTATGGTATGGTCAATTCTCAAATTACAAAGATTCCTTCTAGGCGCACATTTCATAGTAGAAACCGATCAGAAAGCTCTCACGGCTATACAGAGTAAAAATTTGAAGAGTTCGAGGTCTACTCGATATGCAATTGCTCTTCAACCTTTTCATTTTTCGGTACAAGCTATCCGTGGATCAGATAATGTGATGGCAGACATTCTGTCTAGATGCCCACATGATTCCACTTAACTGTTGAGTCTTGGACTTATTAACACTTCCAACTCGACAACAGATTTTTCTTTTCTATATCAAGATAGATACACATTGTAATTTGTAATGATACTACGTTCATTAGCCTTATTAGTCATCCAAGTAAGGTGATGTTAAGGATACTTTTGAACAGAATAAAACAGAAATCAGAAGAAATCTTGTCAGAGGAACAGGCTGGCTTTAGACCAAAAAGAAGTACCTCAGAACAAATCTTCAATATTAGATTACTGATCGAAAAACATCTCCAGCATCAACATGATTTATACCATAACTTCATCGATTTCACAAAAGCCTTCGATCGAGTCTGGCATGAAGGTTTATGGCAAATAATGAGAAAATTCAATTTTGATACCAACATCATAGATATCATTGAAGCACTATACAAGGACGCAAGCAGTGCTGTTTTTTGCAAGCAATGACATTGGAGAATTTTTCAAAACAACTGTAGGAGTTCGCCAGGGATGTATCCTGTCACCAGTGCTCTTTAACATTTATCTAGAACATATTATGCAGGAGGCTCTCTACGATTATAAATCAACCATATCGATTGGAGGCCGACCTCTGTGTAATCTACGTTTTGCTGATGATATTGATCTGATAGCTGGAACAGAATCAGAACTTCAAGACCTTACCTCTAGACTGGAGAAAGTAACAAGAACATATGGGATGGAAATTAATATAGAAAAAAAGCAAGATATTGGTGAATAGCCATAAGAAACATGTTCCGACCAACATTACGTTAAATGGGCAAACGTTAGAAGAAGTTAACACCTTTAAATATCTCGGGTCCACTATATGTAGTGATGGAAGATCAAATAAAGAAATCAAGACAAGACTTGAGATGGCCTCAGCTGCCATGACAAGGTTGAATGTGATCTGGAAAAGTAACATCAGTTTTCCTGTGAAGATCAAATTATACAAATCACTTGTATTATCTATTCTCTTGTATGGGTGTGAGGGCTGGACACTCACTGCAGATACGGAGCGAAGGATTCAGGCTTTCGAGCATAAATGTTATAGAAGAATTTTGCGCATTTGCTATAAAGAGCACAAAACAAATGTCTATGTTAGAGAGAAGATAAACACCTATGCAGGCCATCAAGAACCACTTTTGTCAATAGTGAAACGTCGAAAGCTTGCCTGGTTTGGGCATGTAACTCGTCATGACCCCCTTTCGAAAACGATCCTCCAGGGAACAGTCGAAGGTAAACGGAGAAGAGGAAGGCAAAGAAAATCCTGGGCTGATAACATTAAAGAATGGACAGGACACGGTTTCTCCACACTTGTACGCATTGCTGAGAATAGAGAGCAGTGGAGGACCCTGTCTGCTGATGCTTCCACCATGGCACCCCTACGACCCATGACGGGTTATGGGTTGAGATGAGATGACTACGTTCATTGATATATATATTCACCGGTACTCGTTGATGATTTTTCTTTTTGTCAATCATGTACTTATAATGCTTAAATAATAATTGTTATATGCATTGTGTCATTGCAAGTATAGTAGTATGCGTTGGTGACACCTCCCTGGAAACATTTATGCTTAAGAGAAATGCTTTCTCTGAGAGATTGAGATTTATTTTCATCAGTCGATCTATATTTCGACTTTGCATTAATCTGGCTTAAATAATTCCAGATATTTCTCATCTGCGCAATATTTATGCGTTGGGAGCCTATTGTATGATGCTCTCAGATGAAAAAAAAATGATTTTCATTTTTTTCCCGGGGGGTGTGGTAATCTGTTGCGCACATATTCTTTGGCGCACGGATTACGCATACAAAATTAAAATGTATTTATTTGTCTGATGAAGATATAGTTATCTTTGAATGCATGTTTTTCGGTCTTAAGGGACAGAACTCAGATTAGGCAATGGGTATTCATTCTGTGAGTTATCGCTCTTTGTAGCGTTCTTAAAAATGGAACTCGGCGGAGGAATCTAGACTTACTCTAATCTATTCTATGTTTGGTTAGGAATAGATTGTTATTGCTTCAGTATGTCTATGGCCCGAATCTATGTGTAGTTCTTGTCTATGTAGGACGAGTATGTCTTATATCTTGATATCTTAGTATGTTTAAGTGGAACTATTTTTCTTGTACTGTACTTTTGGGGTCAGGTGCTTTTCAGCGCATGAAGATACGTTAGGGAGTCCTTCGGTGTTAGAAAGCCTATGGCGGGGAGTCATGTCGGAGACCTGCCCAAAGTTTGTGATCACTTTCTTGATTATGGGAACGAAGATATTTTCTTCGGGGATTGCCAAATCCATGAGTTCCCTAGTGTTCATTCCATAACGCCAGGAGAAGAGCGTTTGTGCTTGCTAGTGTATTCTTATGTTAAGGTAAACGTACTTTTGCTGACTTCGTTCATTCCTAGGCTTAAGATGGGCAGACGTTTACATGAATCTACCTATGTCAGTATGTCAGAACGACATATTATTTAGCAGCACTGATTATGTTTCTATACAGCAATTACGAGGACAGATTATGCTGATGCTTGTGGAAACTTTGATATTCATGAATTGAATCTTTATTGCAGCTTGGTCGTACATCGTTATGGTGAGCGATGTTTACAAGACTAGAAGCCATTTTGAAATGCTACGTATTGTCGATCATCTACCAGAGAACAGGGACGCCCTTATTATCCGATGATGATCAAGAGATCACACTTATGAAAGGAAAATCTATTCTTGGGTGATTTAACATTTGCTCAGAAGATATTTGCTGAATGCTATTTAATGAAATCTCCGCTAGGGTGCAAGCTACACTTATGCAAAACGAGGTTCTGTCCAGGAGTCACCGTAAACATTATTGATTAACTGACATGACTAGTCAGTAGGCCTGATGAAGATTTGTTAAACATTATATATTAACTGACATGATCAGTCAGTAAGGCCTGATGAATATTTATATGAGATATGGAACTCTGAACGTTTGTATACTGATGTTCCATTGTGATTGTCCTCAACATAAATGCCAATTGATTATTGTACACCGTGGGTCAACAATATGCTATTGATGTCGACCTGTGTTCCTGCAACTGTACCCGTTCTGTCAAGTGTGTACGTCCCATTAAACTGTTGAAACGTTCACGGTAGTCTGTATCCTTAACTTCTGATACGTATGAGTGAGTATTCGTATTTCCAGTCAACTTTACAGAACAGTTCACACATTCGCGTATTAACAGTCACTCTACCACTCATGATACACATTACATCCTTGTCGAGTCCTCAAGACGTTTGGAGCAAGATGACCTGTACACCTGACACTGTGCTTGGTTGTTTGAGTTGACTATTCAGTCCCGATACATCCTTATAACGTGCTCTGATGTAGACCAAGTTACAACAAAGAAGAATATAGCTTTATCACAGTCGTTCTTTAGTTGATGCATCTGTGTAGTCCAAATTGAGGGACCGGCGTACATTGCTGAGTGGGATTGTTGCAAGTGGGTTCTTCTCTATGTTGCAACGGTTCAAAAGGTTATAGGCAGTATTCAACTTTTGAGAGTAGAGGGTGTCATCAGATTCTTTTCCTTACGGACACCTTTATCTTGTTCTACCATAATATTGTTCTTCATTTTTTTAGAGAATCGTGCTGAGTACAAGTATAAGTAAAAATGCGGAATAGGGTATCCAATTTCCACTAGAATCATTTGAGAACTCCTTCTTGTTCAGAGTCCATATAAACATATTTATTGCATCACAATCAACATATCAGTTCATGTCATAAATCATCTTACTATTCATATATATTCAGTGCAGTCCGTTCCAGTCCTGTAGATTAATTATTATTGTTGTGAAAACATGGTAGGCTATATATATATACGCACTGCTACGATACAGTTCACCCGTGTGTTACCGGGGCCCGAAAGGGGAGCAAAGAATAGTAACACTGCACCCTACCACGCATGTCGTAAAAGGCGACTAAGGATGGTATGGGCATGGGGCTGTTTACCCCATCCCGTAAAAACTTCGCACAGTGGGCTGATCACCTGCTTGCCAACCAATCTGATTACGGAAACAATGATAGATTGTTTGGTCTGTTTTTGTTCCACAAAGACGCCACTAGGCGTGGTGGAAACAGCGATAGATTGATCAATTTGTTGTTGCCCTAAGACGCCACTAGGCGTACTGGCCACATACTGCTTTGCCGGTTGATGGCTAAGGATGGAAGAAAGAAGAAGACGATACAGTCAGTCGAAAGTGAGACCTACCAGCTTTCGAACTTGGATCATAACATGATCAAATTACTCCCGTAATCTGGGCTTTAACAATAATGGTTCTCCATAACCATTCTTACTTTAATCATAATGAAGGCTGACCCTCTAGCCAAAATTCTCAAAGAAATACTCTGCACTATAATGATATCCTGGGAGTAAACAGAATACGTCCGACTCGTTCGGAGCTTATAATCAAAAGGGTAAACGAAGAACGTAGTCAAGTGGGACTATGTCAACCGTACCACGTCATGAGCGTACTATACAATTCGCGTTCAGGAAATACCGTGAAGCGTGAAAACATTCTATATTTAAAACACCTTAAGCATCTAATGCGTAACTTGAAAAGTGCTCAAACTGTAGCAGACGACATCGTTAAAACGAGTCGTAACATTCCCCTGACCGATGGGGGTAAAAAATCTATTCTCTAGATTTTTTTAATTTAAATAGCTTGATTAATTATATTAAGAATTTAATGATAACCGACATACGGCCTACGATGTTTTTAGTAAAACATTGTCTACGGTCGCAGTCAATATAATACATGTCATATAATACATTAAAATTATATCAAGTTAAGTAAAGAAACGTCAACTGTCAGAAAGGATAGTAAATAATTATGTACCTAACTAAAATTGTCTTAACTCAAAAAAATCGTGTGTTGTATCATAAGATATACTAACTAAATATAGAATTAACTAAATAATGAATGTAATATGTGTAGGATTTTATAGAATTAAAATCTACTTAACTAACTAAAGTATAGTATCACAGTGAAGAAAGTAATGGAAAGTAAAGAAAAGAATAATGGAGAATGGATAAGAGTTAAATAGTAAGAAATTAGTAGATAGAATATATGTGTACAGAAATTACTATCTAATTAAATTAATGTATCAACTGAAAAATAATAATACATATCATATTATGTGATAATTATGTAAACATAAGTCACCAACTACATGTAAGAATTATTATATTTATAAATATATTACTTATATTATTCAGTTGTGTGATAATGTTTTGTTTTCTCTTTTCTTTTATTTTTATTTTTTTTAAACATTATATATTTAGTTTATTCAATTAATAAGTATTGAAATTAATAGTGTGCATTATGAAGATCCATATGTCATTATTTTCATGTGCGCAATCCACGGTGTGTTCAGTAAGAAAAACATTCATTCCACCAGCGATAATCCTTGAGTTAAACCGATCGTAATGAAGAATTAGTTAATAGTTCCTGTATATATTCCATGCACGGATGAATATCTAATTTGACAAAGTTCCTTCATTCATTGCTGATCCTAAGTGCGAACGATACTACGTAAGTGTAAATTTCACTATGCTAAGTCCAAAATTCAAGTGTAGATTGATTGAAATACATATTACAGCGAGTGATAAGGGTATTGACACTAAACCAAGTCCATCGAACTATGATCGAATTTGATACCGTTTCATGAATGTTCTGTCTTCATATACCTTGTTAACGATCACGTATGTTCTTTTAACTACCAAATGTTGTAAGTCAATATTGAAAGCGAATGAGTAAATTCCATCATACAAGTCGCTTCAATTTCTTGAGTCGTGAGTTCACTTCAATCGACAACGAAGGATGCCGTGACCAGGAATCTGGAATAGTTAGACTTGATTATTTAATTGAGAGTTCAACATTCGTATAATGTATCAACGTCACTTGGAGTAAGAACCTCGATATCACGAGACGTTTGATATCCCAGCAGACTTGACATACGGAATCGTAAATTCCCGAAGTATAAGACACTGGAACTATAGTACGTCATCTTGTGTCGATAATAAGTGAAGAAGCAATGAGTTAGTCGCCCTATTCTTCGATCTTGAACCAATTTCAAACGTAAAATTGGTCCTGAAAGAGACCAATATCGAAGTGTTAATTGCCTGCATCTGTACGAAGCATAAAAAAGAAAAAAAATTTTGTGTCTGGCAACCCTTAAAATAGGTGGCCTGAAGAAGAGTGATAAGATATAGTTAAATGTTTTGTCGCAGTCTACCGTCCATGTCACTTTCACAAGCATGTCTTTCCTCAAAAGGGTAGACGATGTACTAGCTTATGCTGCATTGGCTGAGCATAGTTGAACAGATAATGAAGTTACTGTCCCTAGTAGGCATAGTAAAAATAACGTTAAGACAAGAAAACACAGTATCATAGTAGACAAGACAACAAAATGTTACATAAAAGAAAAGTTCACACTAATCAACCTATGTAGGAATAGATGACTAGGAAAGAAAAGGAATGATGACTGACTATGCTGAGTCATCAAAGACATGAGATGATAACACCAAGTATCAATAGGCTAATATCTGCGCGAAGCAGAATTAGGTACCATCTGTTAATGGAGAGAATGGTGATGAGAACATACACCATTGTCACGCTTGACAACCATACGAGTATCCCTATTGGTCCTAAATGTTACCAAAGCCTCACCATACCTGCTATTGGTATCTGACAACAGACGCACAAACTTAACTTCTGCCGTGTAGTGAAAATAATTAACAAGTGTCTGGCAGGTAGTTTCCTGTGGCATATTTCGCACTAACACAGTGCGAGAATATGCCCATTTCCCAATATATGTAGGACCATTGTCACTAACATGGGAACACGAGTGATGTGCAACTTTAGTTGCATGAGGCAAATTGCAATGTTTGTCACTCATGTATGTATAATTCTTTCTATAACCTGGATTATCCTGTTCGACATGAGTATGATGACTCCTACCCTGTAAGGGTACATTTGTAGGGCATGTAGTAGTTGTAGTAGTAGACAGACCAGAAGAACTAAGTACATTCTTTTTTTCCAATGTACTGGTATTAATTTTATTGAGTATCTTCCTATCACTCTTAACCCCAACCATATGTTTCAACATGTTACTCTTCTTTGTACACTACTTTCCCCTGTTGACAACGTCAACAGTTTTCTTAAGACCAGTTGGTGGCTGATCATGTCGCCAAGACTTGTCCCCTGAATTGGCAGCATTGTTCTGTCGAGGGAAGGTGTATTTGCCTCGAAATGATCTGATAATCTTCACTGGGTGTGCTGGTAATTTAGTATCACCCTTAGTATTGAAGGTATGTCGTATAATAGGTTTATCATCCCTTCTGATTTTCTGATTTCAACATTATTTTCTTACTCAACACGACATCTAATAAACAATCAACTCTTTTTCTCAATTTAACCGATTCCGAATTCAATAATGCAATCTCTTGCCTCTGCTTCTTATTTAATTTATCCAAGTTAGTAGCTATCTTCCTCTCACTAACAAGTGTGGAATCAACTGTATTCAATTTAGTTGAAAGTTCATCGATCTGCTGTTGCATTCTCTTTCCTAGTTCAGAATATCTATGTTTTTTTATTCAGGAGTAGTGATTCCAAGGTAGTCACCCTGTCATCAGTTAAACAATCATCACTCAAGGTTGATACAGTATCAGTACTGTAAAATTCTTTTTTCCTTTCTTCATTTTCTGATTTCAAACTGATACGTTCAGAAATCAAATTGTCATAATCTGACTTTATCTTTTCACATCTTGATTTCAATTCATCAAATAATGTCTTACACTTCTCATTACCTCTTATAATAAAAACATGCCTGCAATAAGACTGGTCTTAGAACTGCCTCTAGGCCTAAAACAATGTACTTATCTTCACTAGATAATTTCTCATTATCTTCCCGCAGTAGTTTTAATTCAAGCGTGGAAGAGTTCACCTTACCTATCTGGTCATCCAACATCTGTTTCAATGAGATCACCTCATCCTCTAACTCTTTCTTCTGACTAAGAGAAAAGTCATGAAATTTCTTATTATCTGCTATCAACACCGTCACTTTATTCTTTAATACAGCATTTTCAAAATCCATTGCTAACAACTCCTTCTTATCCTCCACTTTTTGCTGCATCAGCTGATTGGCAAGGGTCTTCTCCTTACCCTAAAGCTCATTTATCGTTTTTTACAACGCATCCAACTCAACAACATTACTGTCTTGAGTAGTTAGTATACCTTCATCATAAAAAATAGTGAATAATAATTTAGAAAGTCTCACTGCTTTCTCCCGTGAAGGGGCATATCCACACACACAATAAGCAAACTCCATAAGATCCTGGTTCATTACAATTAAGAAATGTTCTATGGCATATTCCTCACAGCTTGCCCCCCCCCCCCCTAAACGTAATCGATCTCCCTCCCGGAGAAAATGATAAAAAATATCCATAGTTACTATTTATATGACTCCCTGAGTCAATCAAATAATAATCAAATTCTTTATGTGCTTCCCTTTTTTATCAAATTATATACCAATCTTCATCAAATATCACAAGGTCGCCATGTTAATTCAATAATACAGTTAATTAGTAGTCAATTATATCAATCTCCCGCATATATATACTCAATTATATATGCCAAAATGGCTAATATAGTATTGTGACTAGACCAGTCTACTAAGTACACCTCAATATGCTTACCAAATTCAATGTAAGATCTAAATTTATATTTATTTATCAATATATCATAGCCTCATGCCATACTCATGATGAATAACTAGTAGTGACGTGGACTACTAGTGCAAATTGATGAAGTCATATTAGTCATCAAGTGTTTAGGCAAAATTAATCATGTTTTATATTATTATTATCTTATAGTTATTTTAATCTATTATCATTATAATATCAATTATGAATGAATAAATACAAGAGACGCAGTAAACCAAAAAGTTACAACACAATATTACGCCACAATTGACAATTTACAAACATTAAAATGATCCTATAAAATAAAGCAGAAATCGGAAATGACGAGGTGTACGGAACTGAAAATAGGTCAAATCACATCAATTAAGAATTCTGACGCCACATGGACTCATTGACGAACGTTAAAATATTATATATGAAAATAAATGATTGAAAGAATAGAAAGACGATTTAGAATACAAACAATGACAAAAATAAATAAAATTGAAACTTAGGACAGTAAAATACAACAAGTATATACATAACTTCACTGCTAAAACACTTAATGTTGAATAGATTCAAAAGCAAACGCAGTATTCCACAAACGAAATCTCAGTGGATGCTTTGCAAAAATGAAAATATTCAACTATGCCCTATCAGAACGATCAGGATTTCTGCGGTTAATTGACACTGACATAACACAAATCCTGATTCCCGCCAACCGACCCGCTAAATGAACATACGTACAACATTATAATAAAGAACATGTAACATTTAATATCGAAAGAAAAACATGCCTGCAATAAGACTGGTCTTAGAACTGCCTCTAGGCCTAAAACAATGTACTTATCTTCACTAGATAATTTCAATCCTCCGCAAGATGTTGGCATGCATCAACATCAAAGTATGGATGTATGGATTGATCAAAACAGGCATCGAACACTTGATTAACTGGAATTCTTGCGCTTCTTGACGTATTGACTTTTATTCTGGATATCAACGGCTTGTTTGAAAGTCATCTGCTAAAGGTTATGACTTCATGCTAACTTGAAGTGCGCATGCGTGTTGAACTTTGCACAATTTCACGTAATCTGATTGTCAGGAAAGTTTGAAAAACCAATGTTCTTGACAGTAGAATATTCGTATTGAAATGGAAACTGTTAGTTCTTTAATTGTTTCACAACCCCCCTGGCCGCCATTTGTTGCAAGTGGGTTCTTCTCTATGTTGCAACGGTTCAAACGGTTATAGGCAGTATTCAACTTTTGAGAGTAGAGGGTGTCATCAGATTCTTTTCCTTACGGACCCCTTTATCTTGTTCTACCATAATATTGTTCTTCATTTTTTTAGAGAATCGTGCTGAGTACAAGTATAAGTAAAAATGCAGAATAGGGTATCCAATTTCAACTAGAATCATTTGAGAACTCCTTCTTGTTCAGAGTCCATATAAACATATTTATTGCATCACAATCAACATATCAGTTCATGGCATAAATCATCTTACTATTCATATATATTCAGTGCAGTCCGTTCCAGTCCTGTAGATTAATTATTGTTGTCGTCAAAACATGGTAGGCTATATATACGCACTGCTACGATACAGTCAGTCGAAAGTGAGACCTACCAGCTTTCGAACTTGGATCATAACATGATCAAATTACTCCCGTAATCTGGGCTTCAACAATAATGGTTCTCCATAACCATTCTTACTTTAATCATAATGAAAGCTGACTCTCTAGCCAAAATTCTCAAAGAAATACTCTGAATTATAATGATATCCTGGGAGTAAACAGAATACGTCCGACTCGTTCGGAGCTTATAATCAAAAGGGTAAACGAAGAACGTAGTCAAGCGGGACTATGTCAACCGTACCACGTCACAAGCATACTATACAATTCGCGTTCAATAAATACCGTGAAGCGTAAAAACATTCTATATTTATAACATCTCAAGCATGTAATGCGTAACTTGAAAAGTGCTCACAACTGTAGCAGACGACATCGTTAAAACGTGTCGTAACAGGGATACTGCCTCAAATAAAGTATACAGATCCATTTTTGTCTAGTTGTGCAGTATTCTTAAGTGTAAAGTGTGTTTTTGTAGTGAAGTTTAGTGTACTTTTTTTTCACTTTGCTCTATTATTGTTTGTGATATTGTTGGCCTTACCTGACTGTCATTTATTTATTAGATGTAATACATGTTGTAAACTCGTGCTTGTCTAGTCATATGTGTGATAGAGCTACATTTTATTTATTTGTTCTATTCATACATTACTGCCTTGGTTTTCTATTTGCATTTGCTTCTGTTGGCTCTGGTCACTGTATTAAATCATCTTGTTTGTAACTATTTTTTTTCTGCTCCATATATAACATCTATATTACTATCTACTATTAGATGCAGTTAAGTGAATTTGAGGTGATGAAATAAGTATTGAACATATACTCACATATTGAGAATATAATAAATTTACATTATTGTTTTGCTAGTGAAAAGCACAATAATTGTGAAAGATGGCTACCTTGGAGTATTTTATTAAGATTGGAAATGGGTTTGGTAAGGAAGGTAGAAGCCTTACTGTCATATGCATCCACTGAGTATGAAAAAGAATTAAAAAGGTTGGAAGATAATGAACTCAGGGAGCAAAAGAAGTTAGAGAGAGAGAAGAAGAAAGCAGCTGAAGAATTGAAAGAAAAAAGAAGACAAGAAGAGTTGGCTTTTGAAAAAAAAAATTAGCCTATGCTAGGACTCAAGAGGAGTTAAGAGCTCAACAGGCCCAGGCTGAGATAAAAGCTCAACAAGAACTCAGATTGGCAGAATTGGAGATTGAAAAATTAAGACTACAACAACCACAGGTTAATTCTATGAATGGTGGTGCTGAGGAGAAAGAATTTTCTTCTCCTTTTAACTCAAATTTCCCAAAATTTAGCTCATCAACAGATGACATATCATGCTATCTAAATAGATATATTGTCAAGAACTGAAGGTTGATAAAAGTAAATGGTCCAGTAGACTAATAAACTTATTGGTAGGTGGAGCACTTACTTCAGTCTTAACCTTGGATGAGCAAACTAGGAAAAACTATGATGCTCTAAAAGCCATGTTATTGAAGAAGTATCACTTGGATGATAATGGCTATAGAATGAAATTTAAGTCACCAGTGCCAGATTCAGGAAAATTTTTTATTGAACTTATTTCATATTGTAAGCTGTACTTTGCTAGATGGATTGAGTTATCCAAAATTGAAAAAAAACGTTTGAAGGACTATCTGATTTGATTCTAAGAGACAAAGCTTTGTCTTCCATTAGTGGGGATTTCTTGTCATTTCTGCAGAGAGGAAACCTGAGAATTTATCAAACTTAGAAACCCTAGGTAGACAATACCAAGTTGCACATCCAAATAGAAATTTGAGTAGCAATAACATTAAGGATTCCTTGCCAGCTGCATCTGCCAGGATGGTAAACTATAATACACTTAGGCAAAGATCTCACAGCATTGACAAAAATTACAGAGTTAACCAAAATTTTAACTATGGAAATAATAGAGGCAGATATAATTTAAACAAGAAAAATCAACAGCGTCAGAGATATTATAACTCTAATGATGAGGGATACTATGGACAACAGTCATCATTCAGGTCCAATGATTATCAAAACAGTGGAGGATCTAATAATACATCAGGTAGAGGGCGAAGGTAATTCAATAGAAATAATGACAATTATGGCAACAATAGAGGTTCTTATCAGAACACCAATTATGTTTTGTTGTTCGTCCATCACGGGTGATGAAGACCACTCTGTTCATCCAATTATTTAGGAATATGTTAGGTTAGTCTATGGGTACGAAGGTGACTGATGAGCCCGATGCGGGCCTGGAAAGATCTTGGACAGTGTGGGCAGGGAATGTTTGCTTCATGTGAAGGTTTTATTACACGGTCTTTTCTAGCTTGTCGTATGGAAGTGGTTTAGCTTATTTACGTGGCACCTGTATACAGTCCATGTTTCACTTGCATATAGCAGCACTGGAAGCGCCGCAGCTCTGTACACCTTCAGCTTTGTCTGTAGACTAATGCCACTTCGATGCCAAACGTTGGTGTATAATCTGCCAAATGTGCTGCTGGCTTTGGAGATCCTGGTGTTCACCTCATCATCAATGACAATGTTCTGGGATAGTGTGCTACCAAGGTATGTGAATCTGTTCACAACATTCAGTTTCTCACCATTAACCTTGATGATTGGCTCAGTATAAACTGTGCCAGGAGCTGGTTGGTACATGATTTCTGTTTTCTTCGTGTTGATGGTAAGCCCAAAGTTGGCGCAGGCTTCGGAAAATCTATCCACACTATGCTGCAGATCAGCCTCTGAGCCATCATTGAGGGCACAATCATCAGCAAACAGAAGATCTCTGATGGTGTGTGATTTGACCTTGGTTTTTGCTTGAAGCCTCCTAAGGTTAAACAATTTTCCATCAATACAATAACTAATGTCGATTCCTGTGTCCCGTCTCTAAAAGCATCAGTCAGCATAGCAGAAAACATGATACTGAACAGAGTCGATGCAAGTACGCACCTTTGTTTAACTCCATTTGAGACGGGGAAAGGCTCTGATAGCTCACCGTTTTCCTGAACTCTAGCCTGCATTCCATCATGCAGTTGCTGCACTATTGTGATAAATTTCTTTGGGCAGCCATATTTTGCCATGATCTTCCATAGACCCTCTCTATTGACCGTGTCGAACGCCTTTGTCAAGTCGATGAACGCTGTGTACAGGTCACAGTGCTGTTCTTGGCATTTTTCTTGTAGCTGTGTTGCAGCGAACACCATATCTGTGGTTCCACGTTCTTTTCGGAATCCACACTGATTTTCAGGTAAAAGACCTTTGTCAAGATGAGCCGTAAGGCGATTCAAAAGGATTCTGGCGAATATCTTCCCAGCGATTGATAAAAGAGAGATGCCTCGATGATTGTTACAGTCTTGGCGATTACCTTTACGTTTATATAGATGTATAATTGACGCATCTTTGAGATCGTGTGGGATGGTTTCACTCTGCCACATTTGCTGGAAGATCATGTGAAGTTTCTCTATCGGAACTGCACCGCCATCTTTATAAACCTCAACAGGAATTGAATCGGAGCCGGGGACCTTTCCACTAGACAGTTGACGAATCGCTTTCTTAGTTTCCTCCAGAGTTGGTAAATCATCTAATGCTTCATTTATAGGAATTTGGGGCAGGCGGATGATGGCTTCGTCGTTAATAGATGATGGCTGGTTCAGAATATTATTAAAATGTTCAGCCCAGCGTTGGAGCATTTTTTCCTTGTCTGTAATTAGTATTTTTCCATCTGCATTAAGGAGGGGAAATTATCCTGATGATGTTGGACCATAGACCGCTTTGAGTGCAAGGTAAAAGTTTTTCAAGTCATGGCTGTCAGCAAAGCCTTGGAGCTCATCTGCTTTATTACTCAGCCATGAATCCCGCATCTGGCGTAGTTTATGTTGGACGATTCTACGCATGTTGTTGAAAGCGTCTTTCTTGGATGTAGATTTTGGATCATTTAAATATGCGTTATGGAGATGGTGTTTCTCAGCCAACATCTGCTTTATATCATCTGAGTTCTCATCAAACCAGTCATTTTGTTTCTTGATGGAAGGACCCAGGACCTCTGTAGCAGTGTTGTAGATCTGCTCACTTAGGGCTGCCCAATTTGTTTCCACACTTTGGCCGTCTAGCGAGATAGATTTGAGACGGTTTTCTAAGGTGTCAGTAAATGACTGTTTGATTTTTGTCTTCTTTAGTTTGGTGACATCCAGCCTCTTTTGAGTTTTCTTCCCTTGAGGGCGCCTGGCTGGTTGGATACGAATTTGAGGTTTAGTTACAATGAGGCGATGATCAGTCCAACATTCGGCACCAAACAGGGACTTGGTCACCCGGACATCTTGCCTGTCCTTCTTCCTAACGATTACATAGTCAATTAAGTGCCAATGCTTTGAGCGAGGGTGCATCCAGGAGGTCCTGTTGCGGGTAGGAAGTCGAAAAATGGTGTTGGTGACAAGGAGGTCATGTTCTGCGCAAGTCTGGAGGAGAAGAAGTCCATTGCTGTTACAGCGACCCACGCCGTACCTTCCAATAGTTCCATTCCAGGAGTAGTTATCTGAGCCTACTCTTGCCGAATCCCACTGCTGCTCCGATCAGTGAAAGACGACCATATGGCCTGAGCCCAGGTCTGCGACTACGACAGGACTGCCGCTTCGTTCGCCACAGGACTTGTTGTGAGTGGATGGATGAATGGATGAAAGAGTGACTTGCGCGGTGATTTGGATTAAAGTGAGGAAGAGTTGCGCAATTCGTCGACCTCACTCTCTCGCCTGGGTCCATCTCAATCCAGTGGCAAGACAAGTCAAGACGACTGGAGATGACGTCAGGTACACCAATTATAGACAGTCGAGGAATACTGAACGTTCAAATGATGTCGTAAATGTGAGTGACAATAGTTCAGTTCAGAATAATGTTAGGGTGGCTCACGCAAATGCTTGTAGTGTTGATCTATCCAACAATGCTAATTGTACTGATTTTAGTTCTTTATTTCAGCTACAAGGAGTGCCAAGACTGTTGTGTGGACATCCATTACCAGTCATGTCCTCCTACGAGAGAACCGGTTCACTGGTATTTGATAAAGGTTTTATAAACAATAAATTAGTGCCACTGTTGAGAGACATGGGGGCAGCAACAATCGGTATGCGCAGGTCTTTGGTGGATCAGTCGGATTACACTGGAAATGTATTGAGGTGCATTACATTTGGTGGCACTGTGTAATAATATCCAACAGCGGACGTATTCCTGGATACACCTTATTTCACAGGAAGAACTCTTGTGTGTCTACTTAATAACCCTATAGCTGGTATTATCCTAGGAAATATTCCAGATTTACATGAATGTTCTAGAGAAGACATTAAAAATTGGGAAAAACAGCACTTAATTACTGCTAATGCTGTTACTACAAGAGCACAAGCTCGTGCTGAAAGTAATATTCCTAACCACAGTGATATTGTGTTAGATGAGGTAATGAGTGATGAAGATGAATCTGAAGATCGGATGGATGATGAACATCATGACAATGATGTAGATAATAACAATGAAAATGAAGAGGAAAGTGTTGTTTTGGAAAATGATTATGATTTACAAATGGAATTGATCGATAAAGAATCATTCGTACAAAGGCAAAAAGAAGATGATTCTTTAAGAAATTTTTTTCATATGGCTACATCAAACAAGACGATGTTTGATAATAAGACTAAGCATTGGTACACATTAGAGAATAATATTCTAATTAGAAATTTTCAGGATGTTTCATCTTTGAAAAAAACAAATCATGGTGCCTACTTGTTTTAGACCATTTGTTTTACGACATGTCCATGACATAAATTGTGCAGGTCATTTGGGTATTGCAGGGACTAAACAAAGAGTGTTACCACATTTCTTTTGGCCTGGTGTGGCTAAAGACGGGAAAATTTTTTGTCGCACATGTTCAGTGTGCCAAAGTGTTGCGACAAAAAGACCTCAACATATTGCTCCTATCCAGGCATCTATTTCTTTGCAAAGATGGCTATTGACCTTATTGGTCCATTAAAAGTCACATCAGCTAGGGGTCACAGATTTGTGCTTACCTGCATTGATATGTGTACCCGATGGCCTGAAGCTATACCACTTAAATCTACATCAACTGCTGACGTCGCAGATGCGCTAGTTTTAGTATTCAGCAGATTGGGTTTTCCCGAAAATATACTATCTGATCGGGGCTCCCAGCTTGTCTCAGACGCTATCAAAGAGGTAATGAAGTTGTTTGGAATTGAGCGATCTATCACCCTCAATCAAATGGGAAAATTGAAAGATTTACCAGGAGTTTAAAACAAATGTTGGGCAAAGTTACGGCTAAGTATCCACAAGAGTGGGATCGAATTTTGCCCGCTGTTTTCTTTGCGTATATAGAAATTCCCAATGAAAACACGGGATTTGCACCCTTTGAATTAATTTTTGGTGCAAAGCCAAGATGTCCCATGGCTATTTTGAAACAATTACTCATTCGAACCAACATGGATGAGAAGGTTCAAACCTCTTATCAATATGTTGTGAATCTAAGACTGAAGATTATAGACGCATGCAACATAGCAGTGGGGTCGTCAGAAAAAGCAAAATTAAAGGCTCGATTGTTCATCAATCAAAATAGGAAACTACGCCAATTATGGCCAGGTGAGGAAGCCTACGTATTGCTTCCCAACAAGGACAATAAATTACTGGTTTCGTGGAAGGGTACTTACACAATTGTTGATAAAGTGTCAAATGTTGACTATGTTTTATCTGTCAAAGGAAAAGGAAATTTTTCGTATTAATATGTTACAACAATTTCATACTCGACCTCCACATCTGAAACCTATCTTCGAAGCTATCGACGATTCTGTTGTTCGTATCTCCTCCTTAGCAGTTATTCAGGAGGAGAACTCTGATTTTTCTGATGGTGGTGAACCTATATTATCTTTACCTGATATATATCTTTTGTCGACTGAAAGCTGGAAAGATGTTTCCATTGCTCCTACGTTATCTTCTAAGCAGAAAGAGCAAATTTCTGTATTACTACAATCTTTTTCTGATGTGCTGACGGATGTTCCTGGGCATACAGACATCATTCAGCATGATATCTTGCTGACAGATTTTACACCTATTAAACTCAAACCTTACCCTATACCGATTCACATACAATCTCAGGTGTAGGAAGAAATAAAACAAATGATTAGGTTGAATATAATTGAACCGTCTAATTCACCATTTAGTTTTCCAATGGTTTTAATCAGAAAGAAAGACACATCTATTCGTATTTGTGTAGATTTCAAACGTTTAAATGCTGTCACGATTAAAGACGCGGAACCTTTGCCGCCTCTTGAATCTCTTTTGGATAGATTGTCCACAGCTACATACTTTACACAGTTTGACCTGTCGAAGGGTTATTGGCAAGTGCCATTAACTGACAAATCTATGCCTTACACTGCTTTCGCTACACCTTTAGGTTTGTTTCAATTCAATTATATGTCTTTCGGTCTAGTTAACGCTCCTGCTACTTTTGTTCGCATGATGCGTAGACTATTCGCTAATCGTGATGATCTCATCACTTGCATAGATGATATATGTTAGTTTCATCATACTTAAGATGATCATATTAATGGAATTCATTCTCTGTTGAATACATTACGCTTTCACAACATTACTTCTAGATCTTCAAAAACTAGAATAGGTTTTACTGAAATTTCGTTTCTTGGACAGAAGGTAGGAGGTGGTTTTCTCAAACCTGAAGATTCTACTGTTTCTAAAATCCTCAATCTTGAAATTCCTCGAACAAAGAAACAAGTTCGAAGTTTACTATGTTTAATCAACTTCTATAGGAAATTTCTGCCTAATTTCGCAGATATGACTTCAGTTCTGTCAGCGTTAGATAAAAAGAATGCACCGAATCAGGTGATTTGGACACAGTCGTGTCATGTTAATTTAAATATAATTAAAACTGCCTTTTCGAAATCACCAATTTTGAGGTTACCTGACATTCGATATCCTTTTGTTCTCAGAGTCGATGCGTAAAATTGAGCCATTGGTAGGACATTGATGCAAGAAGTTAATGGAAACATGCACCCTACTATGTATGTTAGATGACAATAAGAGACTACCGTTTTTCTGACAAGACAAATAGGTGTTCAGTCGGTATGAAGAATGTGAATGAATGAAGGACTTCGAGAATTATTTAGTATGTACATGTTGGTGGATCTTACTATGGTTACCTCACTTTGTTGTTAAATTGTTTTATGTCAGGGGTAGACAATGGTATTAGAATATTATGCTACCTTCCACACCTCGTGTGTTAAAATGCCTACTTTGTTGGCAGGAACATGGGTACTATATAATTTCTTGCTAGCTATGAGATTTGACGTTACCATCTGTTCACTTTGGTGACGTTTAACCTACACCATGCAAATAATGATAACTGCGTTTTCATTATTTGACAGAGGGGAGAGGGGGAGCAGTTGTTATGATTAAACTCGTAACATATTCGGTTTTTATCATATTGGTATTCGGTTGTTGATACCATGTTTGTTGATATGCGGTATCCAGTGGTTACCCGGAAGTACGTCATTGTCTTTTGGTACATTTGAGCAGAAGTCAAAAACCGGTCTTAGCTTGGCAGACGCAAAGAATCATTATGTGCATTTTCTGTGTATTTCTCGATGTGGAAGGACGCATCTGTGTTCTGCTCCAGAAATGTGTTTTATCTTCTACTTTTAGTTCGCCCACAAGTTGTGTGTGGTCGATACTAATGTTTTACAGTGAGAGAAGTATATGCTGTATCCTTGTGTACGTAAGTGAGAACTTATTCAATAAACTTTACAGAAATATGTTGACGTACATTGTGTCAGTAGAAGACGGTATCAGGACATTCAAGACTGGCTAGGTTATGCCATCGTCTTATCGCTTTATATCTATGTGGATTATTACTGGAGCATTGTCTATTAATAAACTGATATCGTCCGAGTGTCCAATCTGGCCTAGCATCAACTTCATTGTTGAAGATTAAATTTAATGAAAGAAGGTTGAATGTAAAACTTTCATCGGCATTGGTACATGCCTGATTAATATATGTCTTCAGTATAAGGACCTCGCCGAAGCAAACCTTCATCTAGATTGACAAGTATGAACTATACTAATTATGAAGGTCACACAATATATGAAACGCCACACAACCATTCAATGTTCCACAACATCAGGTATACAGTTGAACAATTTTCCGGTAATGCAAGTGGTTGGTTGATACTGACAAATTCTTAGATCCTGAACCACCGACCGTCAACGCAGTCAGTGGCCATCACGCCTAGTGGCGTCTTGTAGGGCAACGACAAATTGATTCCACTTTGCTCGATCGGTGACCATCCTTCGTACGGTGCCCCAACTCTGGTTCATTCTTTGCATCTCAGCCTCCACAGTCCTCCGCCAGGTTGTTTTTGGTCGGCCTCTCTTTCATTTTCCTTCAGGTGTCCAAAGCATAGCTGTTCTTGTAATGGCATCGGGGTCTCTTCTGAGGACATGGCCAACCCAGCTCCAGCGTCTGCCAGCTATGATGGTGTGCATGTCCTCCTGCTTTCTCCGAGTAAACAGATCTTGGTTGGTGATTGTTAAGTACGATTTTAATGAGGAGAGTCAGATGTTAAATTCTGTAATGTGGGTAAGGTCGAGTCGTGCCTGGACAGTTCAGTGTTGCGTGTATCTAGGTCAGCAGCGTGAGGCGCTGCCAAAGTGTAGTGCAGACACTCACACATAAAACAGCATGCATGTTTCTCAGGTGTGTAGAACTCGTAATAGGATGTGGTCGAGAGTAAAGGTGTGTCTGTAGGAAACAGCAGATCGTGAACACGAAGTCATATAGGCTCTTATTCATCTACACATCAAACGCACTCCACCACAAGTAAAAGTCATAGACGTGGATAATGCAGATGACATTTCTTCAACATTACGGCAACAGTACCCTGACAGACGACACAGTCAATAGCACAAAGGATCATGGACATTTCATGTGTGGTAATGATTGTAAACATCGAGCATCATAAATCTTGCATAGCTCATGTATAAGATGCTAGTAGAGCTGGCTTGACAAATTACGTTCGTTCATACTGTAGCTCAGGGCCCCTGACTAAACGCGTCAGGTAGTCTTTTAACAAATATACCGCTCGATAAAGGCGATTCCAGTTGCTTAAAATCAAAGTCTATGAACTTGTTTAATGAAAATCAAGACCTCATCTGGCTTCACACGCCAGACACTTCTTCTTCTGCTCAAAGAAATCGGCCATAATATCGGGCCTCTATAATAATGTGAACAACTGTGTATTCTTCATGGGCAAGCATAATCATCCATGCCGAAACATACCTTTTACCTTTGACAGAATCCGAGAAATACACAAATAATTACTGTCGTCATTCTTGACGAACAGAATAACTCTGGGGAGAATTACTAACATCACAGTCACACTGAAGACTATCTGTTCCCCAGATAATGCAGAGCAGAACCACGGACATCTCAGTCCGGTCAGAACCCAGATCATCACTCCCTTGCGCATGCGTATACAGACCAGATCTGAGAACAGCTAACCCCCGACTTAAGATAGGTCAACACAATGAATAAAACGAAAGGAAAGATAACCTCCTATCAACCTGTCCCAGGGAGTTAACATACAGTTCTCTACCTTAGATTATCAAAAAATATTAAATAGATTTACGTCTTATAAAACCGTCAAAAACGACAGTAACAGTGATGGTATTCGGCCAAAAGATGCGGTGATTATTTCTTAGGCATGTTGTGTGAAAAGAGGACATTTTCGACATTTTCTTCTCTGTAACTCTCCAGCATTCCGCACTATAGAGAAGCACAGAGAGCACACAGCTCTGATATAATTTTAATTATGTTCTTTTGCTGTATTGAGAGGACTTCCAGATGTTGTTTAGGCAAAAAAAGGCTGTTCTTGCTTAATTCATTCTGATGTTGCTGTCTTTGCCTGCCCCGCCGTCTGGTGTTACTATGCATCCTAGGTATGTGAAGGTGCCTGTTTGTACCAGTTGCTGATTCCTTACTGATATGGGCTCAGGGTTGCTTACATTGAGCGTCATGACCTCTGACTTTTTTAAATTGATGTTCAAGCTCACCTGCTGGCTATACTTATTAATTCTATCCGTTTTTTCCTGGATGTGTTGATGTGAATGTGCTAGTAGTGCAATGTCATCTGCATATTTCAGATCTTCTAATGTAGAAAATGTAGTCCATCTTATTCCTCTTGGACTGCCCTCTGTTGTTTGGCGCATCACCCAGTCTATGACTGTTAAAAATAGAGTTGTTGATAAGGGGCATCCCTGTCGTACTCCTATCTTCACCTCAAAGGTTAGGTTGCTCTTCCCAACGCTACACGTAAAGATTGCATAGAGGTTTTTTATGATTGACACTATGCAGTTTGGAATTCCATAAGCCCTCAGTATTTTCCATAAACTGTCCCTATGTATGCTGTCAAAAGCCTTTTCAAAATGAACGAAATTAATGTACAGCTGTCTTTGCCATTCTGAGCACTGCTCTATAATGTTCCTGAGAGTGAATATATGATCCACACATCTTCTGTTATTTCTAAATCCTGCTTGTTCTTTCCTCAGTTTGTAGTCTACTGCTTTTGAAATTCTCTGTATAATTATCTTGCCTAGTATTTTGCTGGGAACTGAGAGAAGAGTGATTCCTCTACAAATATTGCAGTCTGCAAGATCTCCCTTGTTGCGCAATTTGACAATTATTCCTTTGTTCCACTCTGATGGTGTTGTCCCCGTTTTCCAGACTTGTGCAAATAGTGGTTCTAATAGTTCTGCTGCTAGCCCAGGGTCTGTCTTAAATAGCTCTGCATTTAAGTTATCATGGCCAGGAGCTTTTCCGTTCTTTAACACTTTGATTGCTGTGATGATTTCTTCTTTTCGTGGAGTGTCTGTATTTACATCTAGATCGTTTTCAGCCTCAGGAACATTCAATTGTGTCTCTGGTGGTTCCTTGTTCAGAGTTGCTCTGAAGTGCTCTGCCCATTTTGTTTCCTGTCCCTCTGCTGTCGTGATGAGATTTCCTTGCTTATCTCTTACTAGTAGAATTGGGGGGAAAAACACAAATAGTAATACGTCTTCTCTTACTAATGTAATGTTGTTTGCACCTCGTTTTCCGCTGATAAATTTAGTTATTTTGTGTAGCCGTGTACATAGTTGTTCCTTTGGAAACAGGCTATAAAAACCAGATTAGCATATAAATTTCTACTTTCCTAGAAACAGATTAAATTTTAATTAGACTAAGCTTCGCTTGTAGAGTCGCGTTAGTCACGTGATTTTTAACCAATCGGAAGGCTCAGTATTATTCAGCCGGCAGGAAATGTAGAAGGGACGCGATTTTCCCCAGCAGCCTAGTTAGTTGGAAGGGACGCGTCTAGCTAGTAAGACAAGCAAGTTTGTGCTCATAACGCAGTAGTTTACTGCATGAAAGTTTATTCACGTTGAAGAATTAGAAATTCCAGGGATGATGGCATGTTCTCTTCAAAGTGCATTTTTGTGTATTTAAACTCTATATTCGAAGTCTGTAAGTAGGAACTAATTACTATACAATTATTGACATGTCGAAATCGAATGATTGTTGCAGATTTAGAAAGGAAACAATGGCTGAAAGATTTCTTTTCAAATGTACATGCAGGATTGATTTGTTTTGATGAAGCAATAACATATCAGGAGGAGATATGGCCACACAATAACATATCGGGAGACGGCCATACATCTCTTATTTGATGCCGAGTGACCAGTCCTCTACAAAGAGCAGAGAAAATCCGACAATAATCAACCCTAGTGCATAAGGAAACCACGATTAACAAGGAATAAATAAGACTGGAAAATGCATCGACAACAAGAGTATAGGCAAGCCAGCCCATACAGCTATCGTTTTACACATGAAAATACCTGGACAATGCATGACAAACACGTTCCGCGCCACCCGCCCAATTTCAACAAGAGAAATGAATATTGTCTGCCAGGAAGTTATCCTAAAGTAGACGCACATCCCACTGCCCCAGATAAATATGTATATGGCTCGCATACTGGACGCTATTATGCTGTAGACCTACAGAAACCTAATGCTGGTTCTACTGAAAAGGAAGAAATGTTATACAACTCTACAACGGGAGGTTCCTATACCTCTAAACACGTACACAGACGAAGCGAAAACCCTTCATATGAAGAAAACAGAAAATCCTACACCCCAGATGAAGATGATGACAGTTGTTCAACCCATCGTAAAGTAACATACGCGGATAGGCGAAGTTACAGTCTTTACAGTAGAAACAACATATATCAACGTAAAAGTCGTCCTCAGCTTGATAGAGATAGACGATTTATTGATTACCGGACATACGAAAAACCACATAGCACATGGCAGAAACGGAGGTATCCGATCCACGCTGTTCCCCGTTCGCATCCCCAGCACACAAAATCCCATGCCCCCATGAGACAAACACCTCCATATTATCGCCACAGAGAAACAGAAAGCAGACCTCGTATACTATCATCGATCAGGTATAATGACAGCACGTCAAGGCACACGACGGCAACTAACAAACACTGGAACACATTGAATAAACGAGCTCAAAGAATGACTGTACGAAATTTCATAAATGCAGTTAAAACAAGAAAAATTTGGGAGTTTCGTAACATGACATCTAAGAACGGACAAGTTTGCCTCCTAACAACAGACGGATGGAGAGCACACATCGGTCCCATAACACCAGGAAAGACAGCCAAGACATACCAACAAGTAAATTTAGCACAATCAACTCCTTGGAATACTCAACCCAGGCCAACAAAACAAGTACCAACAACAAATAAAACCAAGTTAATTTGTGCAAAAACAACGATGGTTTGTGTAGCAACACAAACAGACCTTCCTACGTCACCTTTTAACCACACTCGAATGACAGTAGCCACTCAAACGAAAAAACATGTACCAGTGATAAATGAAACCAAGACGATTAGTGCCAGAACATATACAGAAATAAACACTGTAGCCCTACACTCAGAGTCAAAACGGAATAATAGAGTCGTGAAATCAGTTGAGAACAAGAGTTTTAGAGATAATGATCTGATCAAGACACAGAACATTAGTAAAACGGTTGATCCAGGCGTAAATGAAATCAAGAAGGCAATAAAACATACCCTAAAAGGAGCCGATCTTCACACCTTAACATCACGGAAGGTACGGAAATTGCTAGAGGCAAAATTTGATACAGACTTTTCAGAACGACGACAAGAATTTCACAACCTTGTAACCGAAATACTGAATGAAGATGAAACTGAAATGAAAATAATAGAACAACACTTCGATCCTCACACAGTGGTCCAAAACTCCAATGAACATGTACACGACACAATATCATCTGTATCGGACTCAGATAGCGGTATAGATTCAATATTCAGCACCCCACCATTACAACTACACACCACTGGCAAGTCATGTTTCCCTAAGCCTCAGGTTTCGCCTCCTGTCACCAAGTGCATAGAAGTGCAACAGAAGGATGTCAGGCGAATAGTCAAGGCGAAACGCTATCATGTTTCAAAGCCCAGCCGAGAAGTGTTAGCCTCATCTCAACTAGTCAAAAACAACAGTGTGCAAATTACTGCGCCCACTGTAAACGGTACTAACGTACAGCACAACCAGGTCAGAAGAAGAATCAAGGCGAAACATATACTTGCCTCAAAACCAACAGATGTTCCAGCCATACAAACCCTAACCACAGTGAAACCATCACCACAATCAAATGATGTTAAGCCATCACCGCATTCGTCAATGTCCTCAGTGCCCCAACAATCAGCAAATGCAGTGTCGTCGCCTATCACACCCGTCACCACTGCTACTCAGTATGATGCTCGCCTAAGCAGTCGGGACATTGCAAGGTTAGAGATATCAGAGAAACTGAAGGAACTACTGTCACGACATAGACTTTCGCTAAATTGTATATTGGTCACACTGGAGAGCGACAACACTGGTTCGTCTCTTGTAAAAACTTGCTCGGCCAGTTTTCGATTAGACGGAAGCCGGAAGGGGGCTTTTTGGCGCAAAGGGGAATTCGAGATATGTCTGCCGGCCTAAGCGGTCGTTGTCGGCCTTTGTCAGCAGTTTTGCTGGGATATCATATGGATGCCAGTTTTTTGGTCATACTTCTTGCTTTGCATGTGATCGGGAGTAGTTGGTTTGTTACTTCATAGATATTGTGGAATCTAGTGACTTTCTCCTGGATAATGCTTATAATAATATTAGCGCAGTTATGTATTGCGTTGTTTGTTCAGAAATGATTATAGTGTAGCCAATGATTGTGTCGTGTTAATGGCATTTTGACATTATGTGGTGCTACGGTGTTTTGGCAAGTTATTAGGCATCCTTCATTGCATTGTCATGCGTATTGTTTTGTGTGTGTACAGTTTTTATTAAAGAGGATCAGTACCTGTAGCCAGTGTCATGGTATGTTTGTGTCAGCCAGTGTAGTGTGGTCGTACCTCTAGCATTGAGCCTTGCTATTGTTGTTGGTGATACATTAATATGATGATGATGATGATGATGATTCTTCTTCTTTCGTTCGCTTGAACTATATTGTCTATATCTGCAATGTTGTTTCTTGTATAAACTTCACTGTCTTTTGTAGTTATTCAAGATATTTTCGAGCTCTAATTTTTTGCTGTAGCCGTATTTTTTACTATTGACGCCTTCAGCATTCCAGTGCATTATTTTAAATGGTCTTTTCTTTGCTTGGCCAGTAGCTCTATTCTCATGCCTCCTGGCTCCACGGGGCAATTGAGAAGGACCCCCAGTAGTAGGGGTTGGGCCCTTCCGAGGCAGAGGGCCCGGCACTGCGCCTGCATGGGTGTCCGTCACAGGGCGAGTGCCATAACGTTTTGCAGATATAGGCATACTTCCATAGCGCATGTGCGTGGCATCCTGATTGCTGTGGTGCGCCTCTTGGCTGGTTGCCTCCGTCTTCAGCACCTTGACATGCTAGGGCAGACTGTGGTCTTGCTCGAGTGTAGGAGGGCCTGGCCAGTCTTGGTTTTTCAGCCGCTGATGGCGGTACTTGAGCCCCATCTCCACGTCAAGGAGCTGGCCTCGATGGGGATGATGATGATAAATCCACGTTACACTAGTAGTTCTTCTGACATCTGAGGTCTCGTCCGATTTTGTGGTGAACCTGTGGGCCATGGGGCCAGTGATTTTCTAGTATTTGGCTCATGTTTAGTGCAGACTATTCTTTGGCCATGGAGGCCAGTATGTTAAAGCGTTTTCCCAGCTAGCTGGCATCAGTGATTCTATATTATTTGATAATAAGGCATTATAGCCTGTGGGGCAGTAATTATGCCATTATTTAGTGTGCACACACAGTGTTAAAAGGCTTGTAACGCCACTGTCTGGCCGCCTTCATATTTTCCGTCAATTCACGGGTGTGAGTTGTTTACGTTTCAGTGTCCAGTTGAAGTTAATGTGTGTGTCGATCTATTAGTGTCCTGTTTACGGTCGCTTGACCTGACCTCGTTCTCAAGCGCTGACCTACTTGTTGCATTGTAGTTCGCTATGGTTATTTTCTGTAAGTTGTCAGTTTATCGCAGGTGGAATAGTGTGTAATTAAGTTTCAAGTTGTTTGTTAGGGCATTGTTACAGGGCTGTTTACAGTGGTTGAAGGGTTAAGTTGTTGTTACAGTGTGGGGCAAACGGGTCAGTTTGACACATTTCTGAGTCTTTTTGCTTGTGGGCGACAGTGATCCAGCCGGAGCAGCGGAGTGACAGGTGTGGTTAGAGGGGTTATGTAGGATGTAGAGGAAACCAGTTGGCTATTTTCTTTGGTGTAGTTGGGCCCGAGTGATAGACTGTGGTGTCATCAGGAGGGAGATTTTGTCAATATTGGTGTGCTCAGGGCCCGAGTGGTAGACTGTGGTGTCATCAGGAGGGAGATTTTGTCGTTATAGACCAGTGTTCCTGCAAAGTGATGCCATCATCTTACTACCCAGATGTGCCCACCCAGGGGTGAAAATCTCGTGCATTGACCTCCCTAAGTCGACGCCTGTGACATTGCTTAACAACACAGAAGTGCCTGACCAGGGGCGTATTTCGTCTACAGACGGTCTTACCGACGTGTTGGAGTCCAGTGGATATTACCTTACAGTCTGCTGGGATCCTTGGACCATTCTACGTCTTTATAGACTGGTCGTGTGCTACATATGTGACAGTACCAAGGATCTTACACGTGTACCTGTCGGGTAGACTATTGATAGTAACTGTGTAGCTGAACTTTGCAGAAGTGAACATTTCCAGTGATAATATTGACAGTGCTGTGTGAGCGTCGTGGAAAATAGTGCGGTCATCATACAAGAAATTACGGGACAGTGACACTCAGATTTGACAGTTATTAATGGACTTATATTCGTTTGGATTACGTGTTTTCAAGTGTGGAGTCCTGTTTGTTCTGTTCATCATCTTCGTCAGTGCGGAGGATTCGGCTTACTCAAGCACCATTGGAGCTTCAGTTAAGTTGTTGTTTGTTTGTTTATGTATTATGTACTATATCGATATTTTGTTGTTTTTTCTGAGTATTTAATCTTCTAGTCTGTCTTTCTTACTGATTATATTTATCAGTTACTTTGATTTGTTGAAGAGTGTATGCTATTTTCTTTGTCTGCTTCTTAACTTGTTATTTTTTTCTTTCCTTTTGTTTTGTCTTTTCTCATTGTACAAGTATGACTTAGTTTGTTTGATTGTATATTGTGTGTTAGTTAAGTCTGATCTTACTTTATTACCTTAGTCGTTTGTTTATATTTGCATTATATATACATATAGTTGTGGCATTATAGTATATTATTACTGATAGGTTACTTAGTTTATTATCTCTGAAGTGAGGATAGGGCTTGGTGGAAGAGTTACCTTCTAGCACCTCATTGTTGAGTGTGGTTTTTGTAGAGTCTTTGGTGTTATAGTGTATTGGTGTGTGTGTGTAATCCAGTTTTGGCCTTTCGTGGAAAGGATTGGATTAGACCAATTCTATTAAGTTGTGGCTGTGTTTGTTCTGTGGCGGAGTCTGTGTAGTGGATTTTGATGGTATTGTATGGTGGTGTTATCACCTAGTGTGATGCGTGAGGTCAGCTGTGAAGGCTCCTGAGATAATTGTAACTGTGAATATACAGAAGGCCCTTTCGTGCTACCACTTTATGACCTCACACATATCTTTTTTTACTAATGAATGTGGCTACGTTAAAATCTAGGGTACTGAATGCAATGTGTTGTATGGACATATACACACACCCACAGATATTAATTAAGTCTAATACTATCAATAAAATTTATAACACAATGAACTAAATTCAGCTGGTTAAATTTAGAATAGAAAATCTTTTTTTAAATTTATTTGTTCTGAACCAAGGTTTTATTTTGGCCAGAACTTATGCAAAGATTTTGAAATTTGTGAATGAATGGCATGAATAAATGGCATGTTAAATGAAAGATGTTTACATATGCAATCTTCAAGATTAATTATAGTATTACTGTTCGTAATGTTAATTTTCCGGGGAAAACTATGAATGGATGTGCTGTTGGGGTGGCTTCATCCCTCCCTGTTTATGCCTACACAGCATTGTCCATTAATGATGGAAGGAAATGGGATGCTTCAGTAGTAAATTCTCTTGGGTGCTAGTTTTATGAAGTTGGTGTAAGTTCAGCAGGCCAGCTAGCCTACTTAACTTTGCCAGATTTGTTCTGGTGCTGGAATATGATGGCCCCACCTCTCCGTGCTTGAGCAATACACAGATGTTCTGTCGAAATGTACCCTGCACGGGTCCTCACTTCAATTATTAATCAGCATTTGACACCACCTTAGTGTCAAGATCGAACTCACAGCTCAGATTATGAATAAAGAACACAGAAATGCTAGCAAAACTCAGCTGAGCTGCTGGCTATAGTATGGCGTCCCTGAACTTATTTCAATTTATTTCATTTGGAAATCACCACACTTGAAATTTACTGTGTCTATCACTGGACAACTATTGAGGAATGGCAAAAAAGCTCGTCTGAGCGCGGATAATATGATTGTCTGTGGCCAATCAATGCCTTGGTTTTTTTTTAAATTCAAATTTCCTACACTAAAGTCATTTCAGTCATGCTTCAGTCAAGTATGGATTTTTATCTGTTAGTCTGTCCGTCTCTACTTGCGTTTTCACAAAAACGTACTTGATTTTTGAACCAACCTTTCTCCCCCCTCCAAAATTTTGTCGATAAAAGTTATTTTTAGACACAGCTTCCACCAATATCCCTTCTCTTCCATGCTAAGTAGATTTGAACACCTGCGTCTCAAGGTCGCGATTTTTGTGCAAATAGCGACACTTTTGATTCAATGCAGTCTTTCGCTGTTGTGAACAACACTGTCTTTTGTCATTATTTTCATTATTATCTATCCGTCTGTAAAATTAAAAACATATTATTTCACTGCTCAGAATGGGCCATCCGGCCAGCTAATTTTTATATTCCTAACATTAATATTAAGAAAAGTTACTTTTTAAATTTTGTAATATTTCAAGCATCTGCGTTTAGCCGCTGAATTCAAATCAAAGGCTTGGTATCGCAAAAGCGTCCGTTTCCGTACCTCGTGTCAATTTGGGGACGTGAATTTTTTCCTCCGTTTCCCCCCCCCCCCCCCCCCCCCCCCCCCCCTCCCAAGTGCGTCTCCTTAGCCTTGCTAGTCTCACGCAATTTTTTTAGTCATATTTTTTTTTTTCCTTTTGATCCGCCGTTCTCATCCCTCCAAATGGTAACCGTTTTGATTTCCCGTCTAACAAGTCAATTTTTATGGAGGGTGATGACCCGCGGTCAGGGCGATCATGTACTATCAGCAGCTTACGCGTTATGTTTTTATCCCTACATTTTATCCTTTGGAGATATTTTTACGTTGTATCACTTGTTAATTTTATGACACATCTCCCCACTTGAAAACATGCCTACGGCAAGTTCTAAAACCAGTGATACACATAGATAAAATCTCTCCTCCCGTCTGCCATTACTCTAATTTTGATCACAGGGGTGCCGACTGAGGAAATCTGCACCGACATTCAATTTGCCTGGGATATATTGGATACTAAACTGATAAGGTTGAAGCAATAAAGACCACCTCAGCAATCTTGCGTTTTCATGCTTAGCCTGAGATAAGAATACGAGAGGCTGATGATCCGTCTCCACCACAAAAGTCCTACCATACAGATAGATTTGAAACTTCTTTATTGCCCAGATTAACGCTAAACATTCTTTTTCGCTTGTGGAGTATCCTTGTTCCGCCTTATTCAATTTGCGGCTTGCATAAGCGACTGGTTTCAGTTCCCCATCAGGTGAAGATGATCTTTGCAACAAAGCCCCTCCGAGTCCTACATTACTTGCATCGGTTCTTAAGACAAAGTCCTGTGTCAAATCAGGCAGTTTGAGAATAGGCCTGCTAGTGAGTTTTTCCTTTAACTCTTGGAACGCTAGTTCACATTGTGCAGTCCAAATAATTTTATCTGGAAGTCCCTTGCGAGTCAGATCAGTCAGAGGAGCACAAATAGCGTTAAAATTTTTGATGTATTTCTGATAAAATCCGCATAACGACACGAATGATCGCACGTCCTTTTTTGTTTGTGGTCTAGGTGCTCTCTGCAGTTTTTCCAAGTTCTTGGGGTCAGGGGTCATGTTACCCTGATATACAGTGTGTCCCAAGAATTCCAACTCTTTGCATCCAATACAACATTTTGTTGGCCTAGCAGTTAAGTTCGCCTCCCGAAGTCTATTAAATAACATTTCTAGAGCTTCAATGTGTTCTTCAAATGTCTCTGTGGCGACGAGAATATCATCCATGAAATTCGTGATACATGGGTTATTCAGGGGATCCAACAATTTGCGCATCATCCTTGAAAATACACTCGGAGCATTTTTCAGTCCGAATGGTAGCATATTGAATTCATAATGTCCATCCGAAGTGCTAAAAGCCAAATAAGGTCTCACTTCAGGCTTCACTGGGATCTGGTAATAGCCTTTACTAAGATCCACCTTTGAAAAGTATTTTGCCTTGTTCAGTCTGGCAAATAACTGTTTTGTGTCTGGTAATGGATCCACTTGTCCTTCTGTGACAGCATTCAGTTTCCTGTAATCTATGCACAGTCTGTGTTCCCCAGACGGTTTTCTCAACAAAACGACACTAGAACTAAAAGATGATTCACTGTGCGAAATAATCCCCTCCTTCAGCAAATAATCTATTTCTTCCTTCAATGCCTTCTCCTTCGCGAACGGAATAGAATAGGCTCTCATACAGATTGGGTTTGAGTCTACCAGTTTCATGTCATACTGTAGCAAATTTGTATGGCCTGGTTTATCTGTTAATACATCTGTATGTTCCTCCAGAACCTGTTGAACTCTCTCCCTCTGGTTTTTAGTCAGGTGCTTACTGACTTTTACCTGTGCTGCTGTTTCACAAGGATGTAATGGGTATTCATGTGAGGTGAGTGGTTCCTTTTGCATCTGGGTTGCAATAGCCAAGGTCAATAAGGGGGTGCTTTCCTGGAGTGGTCTGTCCAGATACTTCTTTAATAAGTTTACATGATAAACTTTCTCCTTCCCCTTTTTGTCAATTTTATAGTTTGTTCTAGACACCTTCTCTAGAACCGTATATGGACCTTGCCAACCAATTTGTAATTTATTCTGGCTACCGGGTAGTAGAAGAAGCACCTTCTCTCCCACAGCTAGTTCTCGGTCCTTTGCCTTCCTATTAAAATATGCTGCATGTTTCTTCCTGGCTTGTTTCAAATTATCATTTGCCAGTTTCCATCCAGCTTTCAAACGAGTGGTCAGTTCGTTCACATATTGATAAGATGAGGTAACAGGTTCTTCCGCCTTCTCATCCGTCCAGGTCCTTAATAAAGCTTCTAAAGGACCTTTTATTGGCCTCCCAAATAGCAGAGTTGCGGGAGCCATCCCGGTTGAACTATGGGGTACCTCCCGATACGCAAACAATGCGGCGGGCAGGAATTGATCCCACAGATCCGGTTTTTCGTGTGCCAGCTTTCTCAGGATAGAAATGAGAGTCCCGTTGAACCTCTCTACCTGGCCGTTCCCTTGTGGATGGTACGGACTACAATGAAAGTGTCTGGCTTGAAATAGTTTAAAAAACTTCTTCCGTTAGTTTCCCTTTGAACTGAGATCCATTATCCGTCAAGATTTGATGCGGGAATCCTAATCGGGTGAATATTGTAAGTAGTGCCTCTGCTACATGTTTTGAATCAATTGATGGCAGGGCTACCGCCTCTCCCCACATAGAACAAGTGTCCACCAGAGTAAGGATGTAACTGTTCCTCCTCTTGGTCCGAGTGAGAGGTCCCACAATATCCACTGCAACCCTCTCAAAAGGTGTTCCCACTATGGGCATTTCCCCTAGAGTTGCAGGAGCAGTCCAGTGCTTTGGAGCTACCCTTTGACATTCAGGGCAGGATTTGACATATCTTTTTATATCCTCCGTTATCCCTGGCCAGAAGTAATGACAAGCTATACGCTGTCCTGTGGCGCTGATCCCCATGTGACCACTGAAGGGAATCGCATGCCCGAGTTCCATCACTTTATCTCTATATGAGGTGGGAAGAACCAGCTGGTTGTGACCATTTGTTCCAGTTCCGGCCTTCCTGTATAATAGTTTGTTCTTCATGAAATATTCCCCCTTGCTCGGAGGTGTGTGGCATTTGGGCAATTTTTTTAAAACATGGCTTGAGTGTCCTATCCTCAGCCTGCGCCTTTCTCATCTCCTCTGGATGAGCATTTATAGGTTCACCTTCTTCCTCCTTCTTCTGTGACCTGGTCTGCACTGTCGCCATGATCACAGGTTTCTCGGGATTCCCCAAGAAGACGTATCTACACCCCAACATCAGAGGGTAGATTGGTTCATCTATCACTGCTGCTCTGATTTCTCCTTCCACATAGCGAGTTTTCACCGTTATCCTTGCGATGGGAAGTGTCATGAGTGGTATGTCCTTAGTCGCCCCTTGTATTTCCACTGTTTCTGTGGTATACTGACTTGGGTCCACTAGGCTAGACTTCACAACTGAATCATAATCCAAACCTGTATCATAAAGGCACCTTATGGTGACCCCATTACAAATAACATCCTCACAAACTGGGGGGTGATAAGGTTCCTGTTGTCCATTAGGATTAACCTTTAATCTTTGCGTCCCCGACTTCATTGCAGCAATGTTTGAAGGTTTCCTTCTACAAAATTCGGTGTTATGGTTATCTTTCTTGCACCATTTACACCATCTTTTTTTCCTTGGTTCAACGGTTTTCTTTCATTGAACTTTTGGTCATTGAACTGTGAGTTTCTGTCGCGATAGTCATTTCTTGGCCGCTCAAAGTTTGTCCTACCTTTATTTCCCTGCTCTCTATTATCAAATTTATTAAATTGCTGTGGAGCTTTAAAATTATCTATGTGCTTCTTTTTAGCACCACTTACCTCTGCCTGGGCTGCCTGATACCTCTCAGCGACATTTAAAACCTCTCCCAACTTCTCTGCACCTTGTTCCATGAGAAATTTTCTCATGTCTGGAGCCATGGACTCTCTCAATTGCTCAATCATGATCATTTCTTTAAGATCTTGGGTCTTCCCCAGAGCAGTCCATTTCTCCAAATAGGTTTCCAGTCTAGCAGAGAATTGGTGGTATGTCTCCCCAGACAACAGTTTGGCATTTCTAAATTTCTTACGATAAAATTCACCATTCTTCTCGTACCTTAATAACAAAGCCTGCTTTAACATGTCATAATTGTCTTGGTCTTCCCTGTTCATTTTAGCAAAGACTTCATAAGAAGTACCTCTCAGTCCCTGTGATAGCTTTAAACTCCACCTCTCTCTCTCTAACCCATATGTAGTAGCTAATAACTCAAAACGTCCTAGGTACCCCTCTATGTCATCGTCTTTTTCAACAAAATGGTCTAAATGAAACCCCATAGCTGAGTTTGAGGCTCCCAGACTGGGCGTAGCATCTGAGGCAAAAGGGCTGGCACCATTTTCAGGAGCCTGGCCTTGTAATTCCAGCTCCCTTAGTCGTAATTCGTGCTCCCTTTGCAACCTTCTATCTTCTGCCTCCCTTTCGGCAGTCAATCTTTTTTCTTCTGCCTCCCTTTGCTGTCGTTTGTCTTCTGCCTCAATCTGCAGCCTCTTAATTTCTCTATCCGCCTCTAACCTCTTCTCTTCAGCCAACCTTTCAGACTCTAATTTTCTTTCAGCCTCTTTTTCTAATCTCCTTTCTTCCCGTTCAATATATTTATCACATTCAGTCGTTACATATTGAACCAAAACCTGACCATCCATTCCCATCTCCTTTGCGGTCAGCACAGCAGCTGATCTAAATTTTGCTAGCTCCGCCATACTTTTTAGACAATATAATAATATACAAGATAAATCTCTAACCAGTAAATACACTAAGTACTTCTTATGACTATAGTCTAACTAATTCTAACTAACCAGTTAACTAATTAATTATTACTGGCTGTGAAGATTCACCAACTTCTAATTGCCCTTTTAATTTAAAGGGACACTTTTAATTTTAAGGGAATTTTACAATTTTGTTCCCCTAATTTTATTTCTCCCACCAGGAGATCCTTATATTACTGTTTATGCTAATTATCCCTGGACAAGACCCCAATATATGTAGTGGATTTTGATGGTATTGTATGGTGGTGTTATCACCTAGTGTGATGCGTGAGGTCAGCTGTGAAGGCTCCTGAGATAATTGTAACTGTGAATATACAGAAGGCCCTTTCGTGCTACCACTTTATGACCTCACACATATCTTTTTTTTACTAATGAATGTGGCTACGTTAAAATCTAGGGTACTGAATGCAATGTGTTGTATGGACATATACACACACCCACAGATATTAATTAAGTCTAATACTATCAATAAAATTTATAACACAATGAACTAAATTCAGCTGGTTAAATTTAGAATAGAAAATCTTTTTTTTTAAATTTATTTGTTCTGAACCAAGGTTTTATTTTGGCCAGAACTTATGCAAAGATTTTGAAATTTATGAATGAATGGCATGAATAAATGGCATGTTAAATGAAAGATGTTTACATATGCAATCTTCAAGATTAATTATAGTATTACTGTTCGTAATGTTAATTTTCCTGGGAAAACTATGAATGGATGTGCTGTTGGGGTGGCTTCATCCCTCCCTGTTTATGCCTACACAGCATTGTCCATTAATGATGGAAGGAAATGGGATGCTTCAGTAGTAAATTCTCTTGGGTGCTAGTTTTATGAAGTTGGTGTAAGTTCAGCCGGCCAGCTAGCCTACTTAACTTTGCCAGATTTGTTCTGGTGCTGGAATATGATGGCCCCACCTCTCCGTGCTTGAGCAATACACAGATGTTCTGTCGAAATGTACCCTGCACGGGTCCTCACTTCAATTATTAATCAGCATTTGACACCACCTTAGTGTCAAGATCGAACTCACAGCTCAGATTATGAATAAAGAACACAGAAATGCTAGCAAAACTCAGCTGAGCTGCTGGCTATAGTATGGCGTCCCTGAACTTATTTCAATTTATTTCATTTGGAAATCACCACACTTGAAATTTACTGTGTCTATCACTGGACAACTATTGAGGAATGGCAAAAAAAGCTCGTCTGAGCGCGGATAATATGATTGTCTGTGGCCAATCAATGCCTTGGTTTTTTTTAAATTCAAATTTCCTACACTAAAGTCATTTCAGTCATGCTTCAGTCAAGTATGGATTTTTATCTGTTAGTCTGTCCGTCTCTACTTGCGTTTTCACAAAAACGTACTTGATTTTTGAACCAACCTTTCTCTCCCCTCCAAAATTTTGTCGATAAAAGTTATTTTTAGACACAGCTTCCACCAATATCCCTTCTCTTCCATGCTAAGTAGATTTGAACACCTGCGTCTCAAGGTCGCGATTTTTGTGCAAATAGCGACACTTTTGATTCAATGCAGTCTTTCGCTGTTGTGAACAACACTGTCTTTTGTCATTATTTTCATTATTATCTATCCGTCTGTAAAATTAAAAACATATTATTTCACTGCTCAGAATGGGCCATCCGGCCAGCTAATTTTTATATTCCTAACATTAATATTAAGAAAAAGTTACTTTTTAAATTTTGTAATATTTCAAGCATCTGCGTTTGCCGCTGAATTCAAATAAAAGGCTTGGTATCGCAAAAGCGTCCGTTTCCGTACCTCGTGTCAATTTGGGGACGTGAATTTTTTCCTCCGTTTCCCCCCCCCCCCCCCCCCCCCCCCCCCCCCCCCCCCTCCCCCCCCAGTGCGTCTCCTTAGCCTTGCTAGTCTCACGCAATTTTTTTCAGTCATATTTTTTTTTTCCTTTTGATCCGCCGTTCTCATCCCTCCAAATGGTAACCGTTTTGATTTCCCGTCTAACAAGTCAATTTTTATGGAGGGTGATGACCCGCGGTCAGGGCGATCATGTACTATCAGCAGCTTACGCGTTATGTTTTTATCCCTACATTTTATCCTTTTGAGATATTTTTACGTTGTATCACTTGTTAATTTTATGACAGTCTGGCAGACGAATTTCCTGCAACTGCCATGCATAACATTCCGAGCTAGGTTGGTGTTAGCTGTAGTTGTGGTGTATGTATTTATATTGTCGTGTACATTTAGTATTTCTTGTGTTCCGTTTAAGGGGTGTGTTCTCTTGTCCTATCTTACTATCCTGTAAATACGTTTACAGGTATCCCTTGTTTTCGGTCGTGCTCAGTCACGCATTGTAGATATTAATCTGCGTCTTCTCTTTGTGTTCTATCGTCTTGTTCCTCGTGACTGGAATTTTGTTTTCGTGGTGTGATGTGTGTGTTTACTTCATCTGTGTAGTCCTCATTTGTGTTCTTTTTGCCACAGTACTTGCATAACAGAGATTATTCAGTGTAATATTAACAGGAGTGCTATTGGATTATAGCACCAGTGTGGGTGCCAGGATAGAAGTGTGGAAGTAATACCTATTTTGAACAAAGTTGACATTAGTGTCAAGATATCAGAATTGATTATCGTAAGTTGATACATGGTTGTCAGGGGATCAGGAAGTTGTTATTAGACAGCTATTGACTATGGTGAGTTGAGATGATGCTATAATAGAGAATAAGGGATCAGAAAGTCCTAATTTTCACAAATAGTGATAACATAGCCAAGAGGCTAAGGGGGACTTTATTGACATCATAAGAGGTAAAGGGTGATGATATATTTACACTGAGAGTTGAGGTGTCATATACTTACACGCATATATATATATACATATATGTATAGTGAGAAGAGATATTTATATTTATAATATTTACTGCACCATTGTAACCAGAGAGTTTTCTACTGATATAAGTGAAGAGGTTACAGTACATACAACTGAGTGATTTGATAGTAAATCTATTGTAAGAAATAATACTGAGCATTCTAAGTGTACATCATGGACATTGATACTTCCATGCAGATAGGCCAAGCAGCCGGGTACACAGGAAAAGAATTAGTGGAGTTTGCTAAGGCAGAATTCAATTCAATAGAGAATCAAAAAGATTTGAAAGAGAAAGCAGCAAAGGAGGAAAATGACAGGAAAGAGAAGAAAGAGAGGGAGAGAATTGAAAAACAAAATGCTCTAAGAGATGCTCGAGCTGAATAGTTAGAGATAAAAAGAAAAGAATACGAATTACAAGAAAGGAAGATGAAAGAGGATAAGGAGTTACAAGAAAGGAAGTTGAAAGAAGATAAGGAGTTACAAGAAAGGAAGATGAAAGAAGAAAGTGAGTGGAAGCAGAAAGAATTCGAGTTACAAGAAAGGAAGATGAAAGAAGAGAGAGAGAGTTACAAGAAAGGAAGATGAAAGAAGAGAGAGAGTTACAAGAAAGGAAGATGAAGGAAGATAGAGAGTTACAGTTGGAGAAGGAGAGAATGAGAATAGCTCTGGAAGAGAAAATGATGGAGAAGGAGATACAATTAAAGAAGTTAGAAGTGGGTGCGAGTGGTCAGAGCTCAACTTCTGGTGCGGCTCATCGTCCTTTTAGACTGCGGCTACCAAATTTCAATGAGAAAATTGATAGTTTAGACTTCTTCTTGGAAAGATTTGAGGCCGTAGTGTGGCCTACAAGGCTGATAGGGATCAATGGCCATCTCTTCTATCAACACTGCTAGTGGGGCCCGCGATGGAGACTTTTTATAGCCTCCCTGTAGAGGAAAGGGCTGATTATGACAAAGTGAAGGAGAGATTGCTCCGGAGGTTCCGTCTGACTGCTGACGGCTACCGGACGCGTTTTAAAAACGCGATGCCTAGTTCAGACCAGGACTTTGAGGATTTTATCTCAAAGATCAAACTTCTGCTGAATAGGTGGATCGAAATGGAGGGAATAACAAAGGACTTTAATGGCTTGTTGGACTTAATATTACGAGACAAAGTGTTGTCCTCATGCTCTAGTGAGTTGGTGGCGTTCTTCCAGGAACGTCAACCAAAGGACATTGAGTCCATGGCCCAGGTGGGGCACCATTATGTCCTGGCCCATCCGGGCAAACCTATTCAGAAGTCGGGTCTGACAGAAGACATAGTTGCCAGTGTGGGCAAAGTTCAACGCCAAACTAGGCAAAATCAGTCAGATAAGGCAGACAGGGGTCAAGAGCAGAGTTATGAAAGGCCCTCCAGTCCTTATCGGCCATATAGAGGTACTAATACGAATTTTCGTTCCCATAGGAACAGTTGGCCGAGGTGGCAGAGCCAACGTTATGATAGTTATAGCAACGGAGGGGATCGTCAAGCGCGAAAGCAGGTACGATTCGAGGACTCGCGTGACGAAGACCGATTTTGGTATAAAACCAAACATCATAAGCAGAGGAGTGCGTCCTCAGAGAGTCGGTCTTCTGACTCTGATGCGGGGTCTTCGTCATCGAAGGGCTCCAGCAAAGGTACACGCGAGGAGAAAAAGAAAGAGCGCGTGTGTACCAATTGCGGTGGCAGGGGTTATAGTGCTGATAGCTGCACTACTCCGATTGAACACGCAAATTCCGCGGTTGTGTTGGACACAATGAACAGCGAGGACTGTGCGGGGTGCCGCCCTCTGTTCAATGCGAACGAGAGATTAGTGCTACAATGTGGGCATGCGGCACCATGTCTATCGGCAGTGCATGAGACTGGCAAGGTGATCCTCCACGAAGGAAAGGTGGAGAATAGACCAGTCCGGGTCTTGAGAGACACCGGTGCACAACAATTGGGGTGCGTCGATCTAGCATCGACGACTCATGCCTGACTGGCAAAACGGTAAAATGCACCACGTTCGGGGGCAAAGTTGAGACTTACCCCCAGGCGTGCATTACTGTGGACACACCGTTCATTACGGGTAGAGTCTACGCGTTGGTCCTGGAGGATCCGATTGCCGATTTAACCGTCGGTAATGTACGCGGGGTGCATAGTGCCATAGGTGTAGCTGATGCAGAGGTTCAGCATCACCAAACTTCCAAGATTGATAAACAAAAGGTACACCGGAAGCGTAGTTCGCGGCATGTACCGAAGGACATGACTAGGAGCAGTGGGGACTTATATTCAAGTCCGAGAGTTAGTGATCGCACAGTTTTGGTGCGTAATGTGCCACTGAGTGCTAGTTGGCGTACACTCAGACGAGTGTTTGATGAGGTTGCGCCGGTTAAGTTTGTAGAAGTATTGTCGCTACGCGACAATACCAAAATGGCACGTGTTACTTTTGTGAATAGTTGGGGTGCGCGTAGGGCAGTTAGGCAGAAGCATATGTCTTTGCTTCGAAACCATCTGCTAATAGTTCAGCTTTAGCTAGAGCTAGATTTTCGGGTTCGTTTTAGTAAGATCTTAGGCTCTGACCCGCGCCCCCAGTTCTACTATTATATCAATATGAGGATGTTGTAAATGTAGTAACAGATGTCTTGTCCAGGTTGTCAAATAATTGAACAGTTATAGTTTCTGGGAAAACTTACATCTGAAAAGAGAGTATTTATTGGAATTTATGTAAGTAAGGCATTATGACTATTTCAGTTGATATTTCATGATGATGTATTTTAATATTCAATGTATGGTATATGCTGCCATAAAGGCAAGATCTAGTAGGTGTACTTTATGTGTGGACATACCATATTATATTATGCCTATAACTATGTTGTGACATGATGATTGTGTTACGAGAACTTAGGGTTTGATTGGTGACAATCAGGTATTTGGATTTTGTGTAACATACATGATGTGTAGACTACTCCAGGATCAGTACCCAGTGTAGATTGGTGCATATTTCTTTGTATTGAGTCTAGTAAGTGAAAAGGCATGTACGACGAGGGTATAGCACAACTCTGGCATTCTTTATTTGCATAACGAGGTGCTATCTCGGCATTTGTTCGTCCATACTCCAAAGGGGGGCTGGGCATGACTCCTCCGGTGGAAGAAAACTGCGTTTTCTTTCTTAAGGGGGGGATGGATGTCACGACATAGACTTTCGCTAAATTGTATATTGGTCACACTGGAGAGCGACAACACTGGTTCGTCTCTTGTAAAAACTTGCTCGGCCAGTTTTCGATTAGACGGAAGCCGGAAGGGGGCTTTTTGGCGCAAAGGGGAATTCGAGATATGTCTGCCGGCCTAAGCGGTCGTTGTCGGCCTTTGTCAGCAGTTTTGCTGGGATATCATATGGATGCCAGTTTTTTGGTCATACTTCTTGCTTTGCATGTGATCGGGAGTAGTTGGTTTGTTACTTCATAGATATTGTGGAATCTAGTGACTTTCTCCTGGATAATGCTTATAATAATATTAGCGCAGTTATGTATTGCGTTGTTTGTTCAGAAATGATTATAGTGTAGCCACTGATTGTGTCGTGTTAATGGCATTTTGACATTATGTGGTGCTACGGTGTTTTGGCAAGTTATTAGGCATCCTTCATTGCATTGTCATGCGTATTGTTTTGTGTGTGTACAGTTTTCATTAAAGAGGATCAGTACCTGTAGCCAGTGTCATGGTATGTTTGTGTCAGCCAGTGTAGTGTGGTCGTACCTCTAGCATTGAGCCTTGCTATTGTTGTTGGTGATACATTAATATGATGATGATGATGATAAATCCACGTTACACTAGTAGTTCTTCTGACAACTACTAAAGCTCTGCTGAGACACGCCCCTCGAGTCTTCAATGTACATGCCATCCCATGTACGGTCACCGCGAATGTGAAAAAACCTTTTTAACAATGTACTAACTTTCCCATGTACTCTATTTTCAGTTTTGACAGTTCAAATGACTTGCTTCCAGACTAAGATGTCAAAGCCTCACTGAGAAAGCTACTTTTTTCCAGCCTTAGAATACTCATGCCCAGAGTACAATCAAGACCAGCACACGGAGAATTTTCATTAGATAGTATAGTTTTGTGAAATAAAAATGACAAAATAATTGATAAAACACGGTGTTACGAGTTTACAGACATTATTTAGTTACAGACATTTTCTTAATATTTAGAATGTTACACAACCTTACCTATAACACACGTGTCACACTATTCTGTTGTAACATTGATCTCTACTTTTGAAACTGATCATATTCCACGCTCCATTCACCAGACTTCTTGTCCTTGCAGTTCCAGAGTTCTGTAATTTCGCATCTTAGTGCATTTTCATGCAGACACTTTACACCAGTAGTTTTTCTTACCTCATACTAATATTTCTGCGATCTCATTTATGCTAAACTCCTTTATTCTATCACCTTGATCAATCATACTGTTCCTACTATGACATCTGTTAACAGCATATTAACTCATACCCAAAACTAGCATTGCATGTTATGCTATCTTTCTCCACAGGATTATTTATTTTTCCAATGTACATTATTATTTTAGACCCGGATGTATATTAGTACTGTCAAGATGTTAAACATTCTCCAAGATTCCATATCCCAACCTTGACTCTCTATAGTAAGATTTTCTTCACTCCACTGTTACAACATCTTTAACTTACTATTTTTCCTTTCCACTATATTGAGACGACATTCTAGACTTGTGATCTTTTCAATCCCAATCATATTCATTCCTTGGAATTACAATCATGTTGTAATCAGGAGATCCTTGATGTACCCTTTCCTCGCCACTTATTGACAACAGACACTGCTACAATATTCATTCTGTTCTAACCTAAACTATTACTTGCAGCCCTATTGGTTAGGATTTACTATTAGGAATATTGATAGTATCTCTTGTGTTTAGTGAATTGATTTTATCATTCTTTCGTACTTGTGATGCAAACAGAAAAGAAATCACAAGAAAAGAAAAGAAATCACAAGAAAAGAAAAGAAATCACAAGAAAAGAAAAGAAATCACAAGAAAACAGAAAAGAGAAATGGAAAAAAGAAATGAAAAAGAAAAAAAATGAAAAGAGACAAAACATAACAGAAAAATGAGAAGAGAAAAACAATTGGAATGTTTTTTTTTATAAGATGTATTATGTTTATATGCCACCCTCACACATTTTGTTGATGATAAGCCAATATTGTAAAACATTGACTGCCCTGAGGTTAGCAGCCGACATAAAAGAAAAGAAAAAGAGAAAATAAATCACCATTTCAGAGTGAGAAATTAGTATTTACTCCTACTGCCCATTACCAGTCATACCCCCACCAGCATGATCTCTGATACTCCAGCAGTATTTTGTTGATACTGCCTATGACAAGTACCCCAATGACATTTGCGCATGCTGATTTTTTGCAAATGAAAAATCCTTTGAGAGCATTAGTATATGCTAACCCCAGATTGAACACATTACACCTATTTGTTGATGATGCCTTTGCCCATGTTAAAGAAATAGCATTTGCACATGCTGACTTAGCAAATGAAATACCCCTCTACAGTATTTGTATATGCTGAACCCACATTGAACACCCATTACCGGATGATAGCCACTGATGGCACATGAGATGAAGAAGCAACTGTTTATGTATGATGAAGATGCAATTTCCTATTAGGGTGAAACTTTATGTTATCACAGCTGAGATTTTGTTGTAATGTTTATACACAAAATCCCCCACATTAACATTGGAGGAGCAATAATTTTAGTCTTTCGTGGTTACGAGATAAGACAAGGATATAATAGAATATTTGATGAATACCATGGACATGGAACAAATCAGAGCAGATGATTGTTGCACGTATGAGGACCATATTTGAAGTCATTATTGAAGGATTATCAGTAGACAAGAGACAAATGAGTTATGATAATCCCATGGAACCACAGGTACTAAGGACACAAAATGGAGATTAAATAATGAAAAAAATAATGACTGAATAATTGCTACGTCCAGAGGTAAAGGAAATAGAGATACATCCGCATTTTTGGAGAAGACATCTCTTTGATTTTTGCTCATTGCCTTTGTAATATGAACATTGTTGTATAACAAATGATTATTCCTTATCACGAATTACAGAAAGTTGTAAGATAGTTGGAATAAATTGACAATGTACTATACTCATAACATACCCAGAATTACAGGAGAGAAAAAAAAATACATGATTGATGAAATTGGACGCACTGAGATTTGCTCACCCCGAAGATATTGGATAAAAATAACGTTATCCCAAAGACAGACATGTCACAAATATATCATGGAGATATTATGACATAAGAAAAGAATACCTAGATTGGAAATGCAGCAAACTTTGTCAAGGACACCATGAAACAGACCCCCCCCCCCCCCGCCCCACACTTAAGATAACTGACGGACGAGATTTTTGAATTATAAGTACCATAAGTCACCCATCTGGCTGTAGTCAGCGGATGTTACAGGCACCACATAACTCTGACTAACCCTCGACCTGCGAAGGCAGAGTTGGTGTCAAAATTTTGCACATATGTAAAAAGACATGTTTTTGTTCATGTTTTGGTAAAGTCTAGACATTTGTGTAAATGGTTCCATAAATGATTAGTTGATATATTGTTGATAAATATTCGCAGATATAGTACATGGAAAATTAATAAGGATGTATTTCCAGTACAGAATAAGAGGAATAGGAAGGATCCACATTTTAAATATTGGAGCACCATGAGCGATGAATTGGACTTATAGAGAAAATGGAAATGGTACACTGTATACAAGGATAACCAGAAATAATATGGATAAATAGTAGTCAGAGTGCCAGGAACTTTGTCTTATAAGAATATTGTAGATTCCTCACGATCAATTGAATATTTTTTCTTCCCTTCTATGTCACATTTTTTGAGTGATGACCCCCAAATTTTTTTTATCTCATATTGTCAAACAGTTCTTACATCTCAGTTGATTGTTCCATAAATAATTGTTTGATGTGTTTTTGATAAATGTATTGCTAGATAAGGTACATAGGGAGTTACTAAGGATGAATCCTCAAGATAACATGGGGACAAGAATAGATACAATGATATTGGAACACCATAAATGATACATTGGTGTTATGAAAAAAAAAGGAGACAAATATAAATTGTATACAAGGATGCCTTGAGAGTGACAACATGGATACATATTGTCAAGAGTATAAGCAGTTGTCTTAACAGAGAAAATAAAGTAATACGGAACCCAATGTAGAAAATTCATGATGATTTGAAACTATATTTTCCTTTTCCCTCATACTTCATAATATGATAGTAACATACTCGTCTGTTGGTTGCTGAATAATTAGATGTTTGAATATTGATGTATGGTAAGTCAAAGAAGATCTTTGAAGAATAAATATATATATAAAATAATATTTCTAGGGAAGAGTTCACAGAAAAAATACTGGGTTGACAGAAAAGAAGGAATGATTAGAAATAACTGACTAATGGACAGGATCACCACCAGACGTACGGATATTGGAGACAAACATCACATATTTTGAAGAAGAAAAAAAAATGTAATATAGAACATTTTCTACAGTGACGGACTTAGAACGAATTTATACACTTACCATTTAGAAAATGTCAATAACAGGAAACATTCAAATAAATAAATAAGGATAAGCCATGAGGTTTTAATGCTTTTATTGTGAAAAATGATTACTTATAAAAATGATGCTGGTTATATTATCGTCTGATAAAATATGCATATTATGTCTAGAGATGTTTTCTACATATAATAATGAGCAAGTGGCTCATTCACTAGAAAAAAAAAAAAAAGAGAACATGATGAGTACCCATGAGAACATTGGCTATTTTATGAAAGTGGATTGCCATTACCATAGGAATTGGAGATTTTGGACATTTCTTGGAATATTGCAGAGTACTTGGAAAATAGAATAAATAAGTACGCCAGGAAGAAAAAAGATTTTTTAAGTACTTGCAGACTTATATATGGAGCAAATAACAGGAACAGAAAAGAAATAACACCCCCCACCATATCTAAGAGAATGTAATCAACTATATTTTTGAATGAAATGTAATAGATATGATAATGCAGCCAAGTTCTGCAAATAAGATATTTTATTGTTCATTTCCCAGTGTTGCCACTCGTCACATTCTTTTTGGTGATGACCTTATGATTGTTTTTAGGATTTTGTTGGTCAGTGTTGCCAATTTGTAAATTTGGTTGAAATATGTATTGATGTAAAAGATAGTTTGCAATTTTTTGGAGATGATGTCCATCTATAAGGCCCCTTTATAGACGACAGTCCCATATAGACATAGGAGCTCAGATGTAGGAATTTCGTTAAATTTTCTGAAATATTTTTGGACTTAGAAAAATTTTTGAACTTTAAATTTTTCTGAAATTTTTTTTTGAACTTAGAAATTTTTGGGGATGAATTTTTGTTATTGATAGTACTCAAATGTCTCCCTACGGTATACATTTGCGGAGCCCCGGGATCTATATGTAGCCGTGTACATAGTTGTTCCTTTGGAAACAGGCTATAAAAACCAGATTAGCGTATAAATTTCTACTTTCCTAGAAACAGATTAAATTTTAATTAGGCTAAGCTTCGCTTGTAGAGTCGCGTTAGTCACGTGATTTTTAACCAATCGGAAGGCTCAGTATTATTCAGCCGGCAGGAAATGTAGAAGGGACGCGATTTTCCCCAGCAGCCTAGTTAGTTGGAAGGGACGCGTCTAGCTAGTAAGACAAGAAAGTTTGTACTCATAACGCAGTAGTTTACTGCATGAAAGTTTATTCAAGTTGAAGAATTAGAAATTCCAGGGATGATGGCATGTTCTCTTCAAAGTGCATTTTTGTGTATTTAAACTCTATATTCGAAGTCTGTAAGTAGGAACTAATTACTATACAATTATTGACATGTCGAAATCGAATGATTGTTGCAGATTTAGAAAGGAAACAATGGCTGAAAGATTTCTTTTCAAATGTTCATACAAGATTGATTTGTTTTGATGAAGCAATAACATATCAGGAGGAGATATGGCAATCTTATATCCAGAAGAAGCAGAGTAATCCCTATTGCACTACTGGCATGCACGTACTTGAAAATATGGCATTATGAACAAGAAAGAATTTCCAAAGAATAGAACCAGAATGGTTACTTTGAAGTTAGAAACTCATACAGCGGGATTTTGAGAAGAAATATACTCTGAAGAATAATTGTCATATGTGTCTTATGAAGTTTTGCCATGTCGACTTGTAATTACGTTATAATTTAATAAAAGTCACCTTTATACTAAAGGCAGGTCGTCACTCATTTGCTTTGCCATACATTCATGAGAGGAAGGAAGGAAATATAAATGAACCATAACTGCTCTTGCTGGTAAATCATATAAATAAAACACATCTGCTCTAATACAACACCTTAGAGGATAGTCCCCGAACCTGGTAAAATCCCGTAAGACTGTAAGGGAGAAATTGCGAACTCTAGCAGTCAAGCTAGTAAATCTAGATCTAACACTCTCTGCAATAAAACAGCAACCCCCAATTCCCTACCCGGCCACATTTGTATACTGTGCTTTGTTCATTTTTCAGTGCTGCCTCTTCTGCCTGTCTTGCAAGATCGTCCAGGAAATTCCTTTTGTTGGCTCGGGTTTGGCGTTTAACTTGTCCAGCTGACTGTACTGTTCGCTATATAGTTGCAATAACCTGGGGGACTTCGCTTCTAATTTCTTTCTTTTCATTTCCTTTCTCAGTGTTATGGTGTTTAATGTTTCTGGTGTTATCCAGTCTTGCTTCTTCCTTTCCTGGAATCCCAAGCATGATTTGCTGCTTTCCTTATATATTGTTGAAATGGTGTTGAATTTCTGGTCTATATCATCAGTCAATGTCTTTTCCTGACGTTTGGCAAATTGATTTCGTTTCTTTATGTCAGCCGCAAAAGCTTTTCTGGTAATGGGTCCTTCAATTTGCTGATGTCAAACCTTTTCTGTGTAGTTACAGTTGGTCCAGCCCTTCTTAGTTTCACTTTCAGTTTTGCTACTACTAAATGGTGATCACTTCCCACATCTGCACCTCTTCTTACCTTCACATCTTGTAATGCATGTCTCCATCTACCATTAATCATGATGTGATCTGTCTGGTTTCTGTCCCGACCATTTGGTGACTCCAATGTTAATTTATGAATTTATTTATGTGGGAAAAGTGTTCCTCCAATGACCAGGTTGTTAATACTACAGAAACGTATTAGTTTATCCCCATTTTCATTTGCTGTTTCGCTGCCGCATTTCCCCATTACTCTTTCATTATATGTATTGTGTGGACAACTTTCGCATTGAGATCTCCCATTACTATAATAAGATCATATCTAGGCGTGTCTTCCATTTCTTTCTGCAGTTGTTGATAGAATTCACCCTTGACCTCTTCATCGCTGTCATTCGTTGGCGCGTAGCATTGTATTATTGTAGTATTGGTGAATCTACCTCTCAATCTTAATCTTATCAGTCTGTTGTTGATGGGTTTCCATTCCAGTAATGTCCTTTCTATTCCTTTCTGTAGAATAATGGCTACTCCTTCATTGTGCTGCCCATCCTCTCTTTCAGAGTAAAGTACTGTTTCTCCTGTTGCTGTTTTAACTTTTCCTGCCCCTGTCCATCTGTTCTCGCGTATCCCTAGAATGTTGTGATGAAAAATACAGTGATACAACGTTAAAATATCTCCAATTATAAAGGTAACTGGTAAGATAACATGTAGGGATAAAATTATACGTAAGATACGAGGATACATTCTCGCCTACGCCAGCGCTTTCTACCGCCATTGAAACTAACTAGTTAGACATGCAGACGAAACGGTTTACCCTTTTAGACGGGGGGAACGGAGATAAAAGGGAAAAAATATGACTGAACACGTGTTTGAATTTAAAAAGGCAAAAAGACGCAATTTGTAGTTTAAAGAAAAAAATCACGCCACTAGTTGACACAATGTAAGGCATTGGTAGAAAAAAGACATTAGCTCTTATTCGAAACAGTCGTATCTTAGACGTTTTACCGTAATTAGTTGTTTTGTTTGAATACAGCGGCAAACGCGTGGACGAAGGTTCCAAAACAACTTTCAAAAACTAACCTTGAGAAAAGTAGGGTTTTCTTTAATAATAAAGTTATGAAAATAAAACCTAGCTAGTTTGATAGCCCATCTTGAGCAGAGAATTAATGTACTTTTAATTATACAGACAGACAGATAAAACGGAAGATATTGACGAAATACCGTATTGTTCCAATCAGACTAGCGAACAGTTTTTTGTGCATACTTTCACTAAAGTTACATTTTTGGCGTCCTTGAGACAAAAAACTGCAAAAATCAAACTGCAGATGAACGAGGGGCAAAGTCGGAGGATAGAAGCTAAAAATAACTTAGGGGGGCAGGTTTGTGCAGTTTTTGCATGTAGTTAGTCCAAAAAAACAAGTGTATTTTTGTGAAAAGCCAAGTAGAGACAAGACGGACCAACAGAAAATATTACACACTTGACTGAGATTTGACTGAAATTTGACTTTTGGTTGAATATTTGAAAAAAGTTAGAGGGGAAGTTCGTTGATTGGACAGAAGTATTTATATTATTGCATGGGAGACGCACACTTGTACCATTTGATATAAGACTGTCCATTAACACAGTTCTTGACTGCTAGAGGTGATTTCCCGGAATTAATAAATAAAAAATCAGTGGGACGCCCTAATCTAGCCAGCAGCTCAGCTGAGTTTTGCTAGTACTAAGTAACTGTGTTCTCAATTCTGAATTATGAGTTTCTGATCTGGCACTACTATTTTGCCAGATGCTCTTGTAGAAGTACAAAAGCGGGTTTCTGTGCAGCCTAACATTTTACTCCAGCTACTGAGAGGAGTGGGCCTCAAGAATTCTGTACTACATCATTACAGGCCAGTAAAGTGCAAACCTGGCCTGCTGGAGATTCATAAACTATTTTCTCCATCAATAAAAAATAAATCTTGTTATATAAACATTAACATCAGTCCATATGTCAAGGACTATGAACTTTGTAACCATAGATTGGGCATGATGACGCCACCCCAACTAACCATCCAGTGCTATTGTTCCCAAGACGTTGTAGATACCATTAATATTAACCATTGTAATAATATACCTATGTACAAAAGTTATATTTGATTATGCAATATATATATGCATTTCATTGATAAATACCTATCATTTCATAGGTTTTGACCAAAAGAAACAATTGGTTCAGGACTAATAAATTTAAAAAAATTTTTAAACTTAAACTTTAACAGCCAGTGTTAGTTCAGTGTATTATAGAGTTATTATTATTATTAGACTTATTAATTACATGTGTGTGTCTGTGTATTTTATTACCTACACATTACATTTCAGTACCCTAGACTTTTAACGTAGCTAACACTCATTATAGGAGAATAGGTCTGTTTGAGGTCGTAAGTGGTAGCAGAAGGGCCTTCTGTAACTCACATAAGCTTTTATCTCAGGAGCCCTCACAGCTGACCTCATCCAGTACACTAGGCAACATAACAACCATACAATAACATCAAAAGCCACTACAAATATTGGGGTCTTGTCCTGGGATTAAGTTCATCAAAGTTATTAGGGTCTCCTGGTCTGGGAACTAAACTCATCATCATCATCATCAGTTGCCATCTCCACAACGAAGGTTGGCTGTAATGGATCTCCAACGTCTTCTGTCTCTTGTCTTGATGGTGCACTCTGATAGACTCTTTCCTGTCCATCTCTTGATGTTGTCTTCCCACTTATAGCGCTGTCTTCCCCTTGCACGTTTGCCTTCAACTCTCCCTTCTGTTATGGTCTTCTGCAAGGTGTTATGCCTTTTTATGTGGCCAAAGTATTTTAGCTGTCGAACTTTGACCTCTCTCATTAGTTCTCTTTTCATACCTAGATTTTCTAGGACCTCCTTATTTGTTTTCATCTCTTTCCATGAGATACGCCCCATTCTTCTATATATCCACATTTCAAGAGCCTCAATTCTTTCTTCCAACTGCTTATTCATCGTCCATGTTTCTGCACCATACAGAAATGCAGAATATATATAACACTTTATGATTCTCAGTTTTAATTTGTGAGATAACTGTTTGGATGTCAGTATATGTTTCATGTTGTTGAATGTAGCTTTGGCCATTCCTATTCTCTTCTTGATTTCTGTTTCACATCTGCCATCTTCTGTTATTATATGACCGAGATATACGTAGCTCTTGACTTGTTCCAGGATTTCCCCATTTACGCTTATCTTTAATGTGGGTTTATCGTCTGTTTTGCTAATTATCATAGTTTTTGTTTTCTCAATATTAATGTCGAGTCCATATTCATGACTTATACTGTTCACTTGCTTCACTAGTTCTTGTAACTCCTGTTCGCTTTCAGCTAACAACACGGTATCATCTGCATATCTAAGGTTGTTTATTGACCATCCACTGATGTTCAGTCCTGGTATTGCCTGTATCTGTTTGAAAAATTTTTCCGTGTATAAATTAAATAGGCAGGGGGACAGCACACAACCTTGTCTGACACCTCTTTTTATGTCTATGAATGGTGAATAATTCCTTCCAGATCTTACTGTGGCAGTTTGCTCCCAATAAAGGTTACTGAGTATTCTTATATCTTTTCCATCAATACCTATGTCTTCGAGGCATTCAATTATTTTCTCATGATGGACTCTGTCAAAAGCCTTCTTATAGTCAATGAAGCACATATACATACTTTTTTGGACCTCTGTATATTTTTCTGTTAATATTCTTAGGCAAAATATTGCCTCTCTTGTTCCACTGTTCCGTCTAAAAACAAACTGTTCTTCCTGGATTTCGTTGTCTACTTTACTTTTTATTCTTTCCTGTATGATTTTGAGCAGTATCTTAATTGCATGACTCATCAGGCTGATTGTTCTGAAGTCTGAACATTCTGTTGCATTTGGTTTTTTGGGCAATGTTATAAAAACTGATGTCTTCATGTCGTGTGGTATATATCCTGTATTGTATACATCGTTGCATATTTCTGTGATTGTATCTATACCAAAGCTCTCCAGAGCTTCTATCATTTCAATTTTTATGTTATCAATGCCTGCTGATTTTCTTTTTTGTATCATATGAATGGCATTCTCTACTTCTGATCTGAGAATGTTTCGGCCTTCATTAGAATTTGGTGATGGTTTTTTACCTCTGTTGTCCTCGAATAATTCTTTTACGTATTCTGCCCATCTGTTTGATATGTCTTTCTCATCAAGTAATATTACACCATTTTTGTTCTTGATACAGCTTCCTCCTTGTGCAAACCGTGATCGATTTGATAATTTCTTTATTTCTTCATGCATATCTCTTGTCCTGTGCTTTGCTTCCAGGTCTTCTATTTCCTTGCATTTTGTTTCTATCCACCGTTCTTTTGCTTCTCTACACATAGTACGTATGTCATTGTCTATTGTTTTATATTCTGGAGTGTTTTTTGCTTTCTTTCTTTCGGTCATTTTATTCAAGATGTCATCTGTCATCCAAATTTGATTTTTCTTAGACTCGTTTTAGGTAAATTTGCATTTGCTGATGGTATGCTTGTTTTTAAGCATTCCCATTTTGCGGTTGCTTTTTCTTCTGGGTTTTCTCTTCTATACTGCTCCATGCTTTCTGTCAATAACTGTTGATATTTATTTTTGACGTCGATTAAATATTTATGTTTTATATCTGGTTGTTTCAGCGCTGATATTTCTATCTGGGGTTCCTCCTGTCTTCTGTTTCCTGCTCTTTTCAGCTTTATATTTATTAAACTAGAGGGGGCATAAAGGAATAAATTTAAAAGTGTCCCTTAAAATAAAAAGTGGAAAGTAAAAGTTGATGAATCTTCACAGCCAGTGGGGATTAATTAATTAATTAATATATTACCTTGATAATTACATTTTGTTGTTTACCTTAGTAATTATATACTTGGAATTTACCTTAGTCATTGCTAAATTGTGTGTTAGAGTATGGCAGATCTAGCAAAATTTAGATCGGCTGCTGTGCTGACGGCGAGGGAGATGAACATGGAGGGTCAAGTTTTAATTCAGTATGTAACTTCAGAATGTGACAAGTATATTGAAAGGGAAGATAGGAGGTTAGCTGAAGAGAAGAGGTTACAAATTGAGGCTGATAAAGAACTTAAGAGGCTGCAGATTGAGGCTGACAAAGAGGCTAAGGCATTGGAGGCAGATAGGGAGATTAAAAGGCTCCAATTAGAAGAAAAAAAGGCCGAAAGGGAGGCATAAGATAAGAGATTGACTGCCGAAAGGGAAGCAGAAGATAGAAGATTACAAAGGGAGCACGAATTACGACTAAGGGAGCTGGAATTACAAGGCCATGCTCCTGAAAATGGTGCCAGCCTTTTTGCCTCAGATGCTACGCCTAGTCAGGGAGCCTCAACTTCAGCTATGGGGTTTCATTTAGACCATTTTATTGAGAAAGACGATGACATCGATGGGTACCTCAGTAGATTCGAACTATTAGCTACTACGTATGGGTTAGAGAGAGAGAGAGAGGTGGAGTCTTAAGTTATCCCAGGGGCTGAGAGGTACTTCTTATGAAGTTTTTGCTAAGATGCATAGAGACGACCAAGACAATTATGACATGCTAAAGCAGGCTTTGTTATTGAGATATGAAAAGAATGGTGAATTTTATCGTAAGAAGTTTAGAAATGCCAAACTGTTGTCTGGGGAGACATACCACCAATTCTCTGCCAGATTGGAAACCTATTTGGAGAAATGGACTGCTCTGGGGAAGACCCAAGATCTTAAAGAGATGATCATGATAGAGCAATTAAGAGAGTCCATGGCTCCAGACCTGAGAAAATTTATCATGGAACAAGGTGCAGAGAGATTGGGGGAGGTTTTAAATGTCGCTGAGAGGTATCAGGCAGCCCAGGCAGAGGTAAGTGGCACTAAAAAGAAGCACATAGAAAATTTTAAAGCTCCACAGCAATTTAGTAAATTTTATACCAGAGAACAAGGTAATAAAGGCAGGACAAACTTTGATAGGCCACGAAATGATTATCGTGATAGAAACTCACAGTTCAATGACCAAAAATATAATGAAAGAAAACCGTTTAATCAAGGAAAGAGATGGTGCAAATGGTGTAAGAAAGATTACCATAACACCGAATTTTGTAAAAGGAAACCTTCAAACATTGCTGCAATGAAATCGGGGAAACAAAGATTAAAGGTTAATCCTAATGAACAGCAGGAACCTTATCACCCCCCAGTTTGTGAGGATGTTATTTGTAATGGGGTCACCATAAGGTGCCTATATGATACAGGTTTTGATTATGATTCAGTTGTGAAGTCTAGCCTAGTGGACCCAAGTCAGTATACCACAGAAACCGTGGAAATACAAGGAGCAACTAAGGACATACCACTCATGACACTTCCCATCGCAAGGATAACGGTGAAAACTCGCTATGTGGAAGGAGAAATCAGAGCAGCAGTGATAGATGAACCAATCTACCCTCTGATATTAGGGTGTAGATACGTCTTCTTGGGGAATCCTGAGAGACCTGTGATCATGGCGACAGTGCAGACCAGGTCACAGAAAAAGGAGGAAGAAGGTGAACCTATAAATGCTCATCCAGAAAAGATGAGGAAGGCGCAGGCTGAGGATAGGACACTCAAGCCATGTTTTAAGAAATTGCCCAAATGCCACACACCTCCAAGCAAGGGAGAGTACTTTATGAAGAACAAACTATTATACAGGAAGGCCGGAACTGGAACAAATGGTCACAACCAGCTGGTTCTTCCCACTTCATATAGGGAAAAAGTGATGGAACTAGGGCATGCGATTCCCTTCAGTGGTCACATGGGGATCAGCGCCACAGGACAGCGTATAGCTTGTCATTACTTCTGGCCAGGGATAACGGAGGATATAAAAAGATACGTCAAATCCTGTCCAGAATGTCAAAGGGTAGGTCCAAAGCATTGGACTGCTCCTGCAACTCTAGGGGAAATGCCCATAGTGGGAACACCTTTTGAGAGGGTTGCAGTGGATATTGTGGGACCTCTCACTCGGACCAAGAGGAGGAACAGTTACATCCTTACTCTGGTGGACACTTGTTCTATGTGGGGAGAGGCGGTAGCCCTGCCATCAATTGATTCAAAACATGTAGCAGAGGCACTACTTACAATATTCACAAGATTAGGATTCCCGCATCAAATCTTGACTGATAATGGCTCACAGTTCAAGGGGAAACTAACGGAAGAAGTTTTTAAGCTATTTCAAGCCAGACACTTTAATTGTAGTCCGTACCATCCACAAGCTAACGGCAAGGTAGAGAGGTTCAACGGGACTCTCATTTCTATCTTGAGGAAGCTGGCACATGAAAAACCGGATATGTGGGATCAATTTCTGCCCGCCGCGTTGTTTGCGTATCGGGAGGTACCACATAGTTCAACCGGGATGGCACCCGCAACCCTGCTATTTGGGAGGCCAATAAAAGGTCCATTGGAAGCCTTATTAAGGACCTGGACAGATGAGAAAGCAGAAGAGACTGTTACCTCAACATATCAATATGTGAACGAGCTGACCACTCGTCTGAAAGCTGGATGGAAACTGGCAAATGATAATTTGAGACAAGCCAGGAAGAAACATGCAGCTTATTTTAATAGGAAAGCAAAGGACAGAGAATTAGCTGTGGGAGAGAAGGTGCTTCTTCTACTACCCGACAGCCAGAATAAGTTGCAAATTGGATGGCAAGGTCCATATACGGTTCTAGAGAAGGTGTCTAGAACAAACTATAAAATTGACAAAAAGGGGAAGGAGAAGGTATATCATGTAAACCTTTTAAAGAAGTATCTGGACAGACCACTCCAGGAAAGCACCCCCTTACTGACCTTGGCTATCTGGTTTCCACATTGTCGATTGTCACCCTTTTTGAAAATTGGTGTTATGATGGCTATCTCCCAATCCTTTGGTATGGTCTTGTTGCACCACGCTACCTGTAGGACCCTTAAGAGTAATATGTCACTTGAAGCTCCCATGTACTTAACCATTTCTGGTGTTATACCATCATGCCCTTCTGCTTTGCCCATCTTGATTTTCTCCAGTGCTGCCTTCAGTTCATCCATCTTTATGTCATCTCCATCACCATTGGTTTCCTCTTCTGTGCTAGTGGTTATCATTTCTGATGCTTGACCTTGCTCACCATCAAGGAGTTCTGAGAAATATTCTTTCCATCTTTCCATTACTTCCTTTGAGGCAGTGAGCAATTTGCCTTGCTTGTCCTTTATAAATTTGAGAGGGCATTGTTTTTCCTTCCTTATTCATCACAGAAGTAATTACCCAGAAGTCTTTTAGTTTGCTCAAGGCTGCGTTGTAAGTTGATATCTAGTTTAATCAGTCTTTGAGCTGGGTAAACTATGAATACAAGATAACAAGGTTCACTGCTATTTTGCAAATCTTCAAGTGCTGTAGAGTGATGTGTGAGACGAAGAACATTCACTGGCAGTGTTCATTGCTTAGAGGGTGTTGCGCTACTGGGTCTTTTATATTAAGATAGTTATAATGTACATATGCAGTAACCTTTTAGTTACTCTGGTCAAGAACTGCTAGGGTTTTATCACAAGATCACCGCTTACAATCCACACCAAACAGCCATCGTCAAGTAGTTGAAAGCGATGTGGAAACGATTCACAAATCTTTAATAAAACATGAGACGATGCTCCATTATCAGTTATACAACCATTCAATATAATGGCATTCTTTAAGCCGTCATAAATTAGTCTCTGTAATGTCATAGCTCGATAACACTGTCGTTAGATCGACTTCACAATTTATTTAATTCTGACTCACGTTTTTAACTGAATCCATATTCCCTTTTTAAATATCTCTAGTATCATCTAACAGAAACATATTGATGATCTAGTTCTAGAACATCATAGGGATTATACACAATTAATATATATTTCACGAGCTCAGAGACATACGTCCACTTGCCACAACTAAACACATAGAAGACCCTGGCAGACGATCTCCCACTTTTTCTGATCGCAACTTTGACGTCTGTCAATCTGCACTATACGGCAATGACGTCACTTCCTGTGTTACCAATGACTACATACAATATACAAATGAAAAGCCTCGTCGAACCATTTTGATATGGACAGACATGTTATTAATTTTACTCATAACATCTACTCCCCGCCCCCGAAAAATAATAGAAACAAAGTTTTCATTATTTCCGTGGTGTGAGTATAACATCACCAGAGGGAGATTTGGTATCATCAAACTTCACTGTCAGTACGAAATAGCATAGCACCCAGGTTTCTACCACAGAGTAGGCAATTAAACACTCAATGTGTGGACCTTGATAAAGAAAACCAAAGCCAAAGACTACAAAGGACACAAATCGTTCTAACAGCAATGTGAGGTGGCTATTTTTAAAAGCACTCAACATGTCAAAAAAATTATGTTAGCAATACATGCACTCACATACATCACGTCGTCCAATAACACCTATCTGTAAAGTCCAGTATCAGGAGTCAATTAATTTCTTATTAATCAACAGCAATAATGCAAAGCATTAAAATGTTATAAATATGTAATAGAGTCAAAAGATGAAATAAGGCAGACAATCATACTAAGAAAGTGAATGAATGCAACATTATACCTCATCAAAATTTAAGGTTAGTTGTACGTCCTAAGTACTAGTGAGCAACAGTGTATTGTGGCATCACTAAAATGTTATTTTGCATCTAACACTATTGTGTGAGCAATAGATACACCTATGCTGATGTGTTCTACAAATAATAGTAGTATGGAGTAATAGTCATATATATATATATATATATATATATATATATATATATATATATATATATATATATATATATATATATATATATATATATATATATATATATTACTGGACAAAAGTTAAGGGCCACCAAGACAAACTCCACTATGGACCAAATAAATGCAACCAGGTGTAATCAATTTATTACAAAATACCCCATCGAGGCCAGCTCCTTGACGTGGAGATGGGGCTCAAGTACAGCCATCAGCGGCCGAAAACCCAAGACTGGCCAGGCCCTCCTACACTCGAGCAAGACCACAGTCTGCCCTAGCAAGTCAAGGTGCTGAAGACGAAGGCAACAAGCCAAGAGGCGCACCACAGCAATCAGGATGCCACGCACACGCGCAATGGAAATATGCCTATATCTACAAATAGTTATGGCACTCGCCCTGTGACTGACACCCTGGCAGGCGCAGTGCCGGGCCCTCTGCCTCAAAAGGGCCAAACCCCTACTACAAAAGACAATGAAGTTTATACACGAAACAACATTGCAGATATAGACAATATATTTCAAGCGAACGAAAGAAGAAGAAGAATTACAAAATAAAGTTGATTCATCCGTGGAAAAGATCAGTCAAGGTTTTTTAATAATGTGTGACTTACTAACAAAAAGAAATTCAACTCACTTTTTCACCTTTTGAACTAGTGGGGCGTGTTGCAAAAACCACGAGTTTTTGCAGCAACAATGGCAATTTTCACGTGCGGGTTAAAGGGACCCAGTTTTTGGACATTAAAAATAAATTTACCTAGTGCACACAGAAATGTATACACATTTCTCTGAGCTCAGTTTTAATGACATTTTCACTTGTCTTTACAGTTTGTCAATCAATTATATAAACCTTGTCTAAACTGAATGGTGGTCCTTAACCTTTGTCCAGTAGTATATATATATATATATATATATATATATATATATATATATATATATATATATATATATATATATATATATATATATATATATATATATATATATATATATATATATATATATATATATATATATACCGTAAAATCTCGCGTATAATACGCACAATTTTTACTCATTTTTGCCCGCTAAAACTCGGGTGCGTATTATACGCGAGTACTATAAAATACGTAATTTTTGATATCGAAAGTAACCTACATTGGAAAGTCTGTCAAGTTTTTGTCACACTTTGAGAGTAAAAATGGCGCAAAATTGAATGTGCCATGTGTTTTCTTATGTGTCAGACATTGTTGCAAAACGCATTTCGCACTCTTGGTCTTCAATATGTTTTGATATTAAGCTTGGTTGTGAAGTTTGTCATTTGATTATTTTGAGCCCTAAAAATGAATTCGAGAAAATGTTGTACAGCAGCAGAAAAGCTCTTAGTGTTAAAATATGCAGAATCTAACGGCAATCGGGCAGCAAGTCGGCATTTTTCCATTAACGAGTGCAACATTCGATTATGACGAAAAAAAAAGAGGCGCTGCAAGGGTTGCCTAGTAAGAAAAAGGCGAATCGTGCGTCACCACCAGGTATGGCGGCTTGTGTACCCTGATTACCCCCAGAGCTATGCCAGCGGGAGTTTTACTCCTGGAAGCTTCTACCAAGCTGGACAGGTTTGCGCGGGCAGGGGTCAGACAAAAGCAGACACCCTGGTCCTCCAGGTTGGGGGTTTTAGCATAGGGCTGACACCACTGTCTATGTAAAAAAAACGAAGTTACGGAAAGAACAACGAATGAACAAATTTTGCTGCGGGATGGACATCCGGAGTCTGAGGCTCGTATGACTGTCAGTGGTGAAAGCCGAAATGAAGCCACTGACACGAGAACGGACGTCCTGACCGCAAAACATGATACAAGAATAGGATTTTGGAATGTCAAGACAATGAATGAGACGGGTTGATAAGGATGAGGTCACTCAATTTGAAGCTATCACATAGATAAGGTGTTGTATTGTTGTGATGTTTGATACTGCTTTCTTAAGGTTATGAATGGTCAAATCTTCCTGACACAGTGTTAAGTAGTTAGGTCACCTTGTACGTCAAGTGTTGGAGCGCTGCCAAGGGACCGTGTTGACATGGAGTGAGAGTGTAGATGTAAACAACGCGAATGTGTGTACTGTTCTGTTGAGTTGACAAGTCCCTCACTCAATCATATGTTGAAGTCAATAAAGGGCAGACTACCGCTGACGTTTCATACATTTAATACTGGACGTACACTTCGACATCACGATTACAGTCATTTGAACAGGTTGGCAAAAATCATCGTATATTTGAAAAATGGGTGACAATATCAGATGTACAGTTATGTGGCATATCAATATAAAGGAACGATAGAAGGCAAGCACTCAATATCCTGGTTGTCTATCGTCTCATGCTCCAACTGACTAATCGCGTCAGTTAAGTGGATACATAAACATCAACAATAATGGTTCACTGTCAGAACCTTCTCTTGGCTAAGTTTCTCAAGCCGAAAGTTCATCCAATGTTTACAGCAACAATGTTAAACCACAGTAATGGGTTTTATATTATCTAGCTCCCTGTACCATCATCAGATAGTAAGACCTTTTCTTTTCTCCGACGATGGTCTTACAATGGTAGGAATCCAAAATGGCTCTTCTCCGTGAGCTTCCCTCACCTGGGATGGAGAAGTATGAAGCAGAATTAATGCGTTATTCCTCCATAAATGTCCTCATTGCTTCTATCTATTTCTGCTATCAATAAGGCTGGTTACTGGAGTAATCTAGTGCTGCTAAATTACTTGTCATCTTCATCTGTGGTCAGCAATCCGAGATACGCGATAATACGTCTCTCGTTTCGGGTTAGCAACAAAGTTCAGCAAAAAAGGGTTTTTGTTTTACCTGGCTTTAGGAAAACACTCACAAGCAAATCACGCACGCCATTCCTAGGCGTTAATAATGGACATAGGAGAATCTCTGATAATACAATCATCTAGAGAAACAATCTCCTTTCTAGAATAAATCACAGATCAATCTTTAAACTTTCTAAATGACCAGCCATAGTAACCACGACATGACAGCCTTCCCTGTCTACACACCAAAACGGCGCATGCGCAGCAATGCCTTTCACCCCAGAGTTCAGCTCACAAAATAGTCCGACATAGAAATACAAAGATACAAAGATATAAGACCGAATCACCTTAACTAGTCAAGGAATACATATAAATTCAGGTCATAAACATTTTCAGCAAGACCAATCTGTTTCTGGCCATACCCGACGCAAACATGACATAAAACTAGTATTCATGCGCCAGATTGTGACACAAGAAAAGATAACCCATGTAATCGAATATAACATCGACCGATCCGGGTTTTGTCCCCTTACTCTAAGAATCATTGATTCTCAAATAAATACTTTTCATCAGACAAATAGTTATTACTTTACATTTGTATGCCTACCAACAGTAATCTGTGCGTCACAGACTAATATGTGCGCAACACGGGTAAACTAAAACAGGTCACGACAGAAATGAGAAACTATAGGTTACAAATTTGTAGTGGCTTTTGATGTTATTGTATGGTTGTTATGTTACCTAGTGTACTGGATGAGGTCAGCTGTGAGGGCTCCTGATGTCACCGTGGGGTTTTTGCAGCATTATTAGTGCTGACTTTAAAGTCAGTTGAACAGTAATTTTGGGTCGTTAAAATAACAAAGTATGAGAATATGGTTTTAGAAATTTGAATAATTTGAGTATTAAGTTATTTATTCCTAAGATGGGAGATAAAAGTTAACGAATGTAATACTTTTTAGTAAGGGAGGGAACCTTTTTAGACTTTAAAGTAATCTAAGTATACATCATTAGAGTTTACCAACTTTGCATATCAGATTAATTTTAGTAAAGATATAGAATGATAAATGAAACTAAGGTAAAAATCACTAAGGGAGATAACAATATTATTAGCGCCCTTTACATTTAAGAGAACAGAGAGCAGAATAAACGCACGTGAAAAGTGAGCGAAATATAAACAGTTATGTAGCACAGTTCACGGGGTTGACAGAGTAGGGTTAAAAGCGTGAAAGGTGAGATTAGGTGAGTGAACTGAGGATCATGGGAATAAATTGAAGGGAAAAAGAGATTAGTCCCACCAGAGAAGTTGACCGGGCAAGACGAGCCTCGCTGGGAGCTCAAGAAATATGAAACCTGCGGTTTTGCAGAAGGTCTACAGAAATAGCTAGATATAGAAAACTAGTAATAGGAATTCAGGAGAGTAGCTTATCTGTGTTTAAATACTGAGATGAACAGATTAGGAGTAGAATAAGGGTGAACAGTAGGGATTGTGATAGGTGCTGGACTTCGTTTAAAACGGTAAGATGAACTTTGAACTATTTTTTAGACTTTCAGCAATTTTTTCAGAGGGTAATGATGCCCACATCTCAAGGTACATCAGCAAGAAAGAATATTGTAGATGAGACACTGAAGCATGACTAAAGAAAGTAAAACAGAAGATAATGGTTATATAAATGATAGCTAGGATGAGCTGTCAGACATAGCCTCTGAGGTTTTGAAGTAAGACCAAAGATTATCATTGATGCAGATAATGGTTGCATACCTGATAACCAGGGTGCTCTGTCAGGTAAAGAAGCAGAGACTTTGAAGTAAGACCAAAGATTATCATTGATGCAGATAATGGGATTAGCTGTCAGGTATTGAAACTGAGACACTATACAAGTGTATGAATACTTTGCATTGATTTATTAGGCTGTAGAAGGCATAAAGAAAGTTGCAAGGGAGAATTTTGGCTGATGAATTGTACCTCCAGGAAATATGTAAATAAACCCATCATGTTGCACTTTACTACTTCGATAGCCTTTATATATAAGAAAGAGAGAAGTAGAAGTCTGAATGCAAGGCCATTATAAAACATCACACCCAACACCACTAGTACGAGATAGTCGCTGCTCACCACCAAGGAGAGAAGAACGCGGTCTGGGTTGAAGAAAAAGACGAACCTTATCTCATCCAGGAATCACCATCTCTGGCGGAAAAAGGCCAGTCAAGGAGATAGCTCTACTTGGAAGATAAGTCAAAGGAAAGAGTTTGACTACTTGAATTATAAACTAGGCCTGCCTCAGTCACCTAGTAATATTAATAGCACCTAGTAGTAGTAACCTTGTGACCTATGAAAAAGAACCACCCACACGGTCACACTGAGATAAAAGCTTATGTGAGTTACAGAAGGCCCTTCTGCTACCACTTAAGACCTCAAACAGACCTATTCTCCTATAATGAGTGTTAGCTACGTTAAAAGTCTAGGGTACTGAAATGTAATGTGTAGGTAATAAAATACGCAGACACACACATGTAATTAATAAGTCTAATAATAATAATAACTCTATAATACACTGAACTAACACTGGCTGTTAAAGTTTAAGTTTAAAAATTTTTTTAAATTTATTAGTCCTGAACCAATTGTTTCTTTTGGTCAGAACCTATGAAATGATAGGTATTTATCAATGAAATGCATATATATATTGCATAATCAAATATAACTTTTGTACATAGGTATATTATTACAATGGTTAATATTAATGGTATCTACAACGTCTTGGGAACACTAGCACTGGATGGTTAGTTGGGGTGGCGTCATCATGCCCAATCTATGGTTACAAAGTTCATAGTCCTTGACATATGGACTGATGTTAATGTTTATATAACAAGATTTATTTCTTTATTGATGGGGAAAATAGTTTATGAATCTCCAGCAGGCCAGGTTTGCACTTTACTGGCCTGTAATGATGTAGTACAGAATTCTTGTGGCCCACTCCTCTCAGTAGCTGGAGTAAAATGTTAGGCTGCACAGACACCCGCTCTTGTACTTCTACAAGAGCATCTGGCACAATCGTAGTGCCAGATCAGAAACTCACAATTCAGAATTGAGAACACAGTTACTTAGTACTAGCAAAACTCAGCTGAGCTGCTGGCTAGATTAGGGCGTCCCACTGATTTTTATTTATTAATTCCGGGAAATCACCTCTAGCAGTCAAGAACTGTGTTAATGGACAGTCTTATATCAAATGGTACAAATGTGCGTCTCCCATGCAATAATATAAATACTTCTGTCCAATCAACGAACTTCCCCTCTAACTTTTTTCAAATATTCAACCAAAAGTCAAATTTCAGTCAAATCTCAGTCAAGTGTGTAATATTTTCTGTTGGTCCGTCTGTCTCTACTTGGCTTTTCACAAAAATACACTTGTTTTTTTGGACTAACTACATGCAAAAACTGCACAAACCTGCCCCCCTAAGTTATTTTTAGCTTCTATCCTCCTACTTTGCCCCTCGTTCATCTGCAGTTTGATTTTTGCAGTTTTTTTTGTCTCAAGGACGCCAAAAATGTAACTTTAGTGAAAGTATGCACAAAAAACTGTTCGCTAGTCTGATTGGAACAATACGGTCTTTCGTCATTATCTTCCGTTTTATCTGTCCGTCTGTATAATTAAAAGTATATTATTTCTCTGCTCAAGATGGGCTATCAAACTAGCTAGGTTTTATTTTCATAACTTTATTATTAAAGAAAACCCTACTTTTCTCAAGGTTAGTTTTTGAAAGTTGTTTTTGAACCTTCGTCCACGCGTTTGCCGCTGTATTCAAACAAAACAACTAATTACGGTAAAACGTCTAAGATACGACTGTTTCGAATAAGAGCTAGGGTCTTTTTTCTACCAATGCCTTACATTGTGTCAACTAGTGGCGTGATTTTTTTCTTTAAACTACAAATTGCGTCTATTGGCCTTTTTAAATTCAAACACGTGTTCAGTCATATTTTTTCCCTTTTATCTCCGTTTCCCCCCGTCTAAAAGGGTAAACCGTTTCGTCTGCATGTCTAACTAGTTAGTTTCAATGGCGGTAGAAAGCGCTGGCGTAGGCGAGAATGTATCCTCGTATCTTACGTATAATTTTATCCCTACATGTTATCTTACCCGTTACCTTTATAATTGGAGATATTTTAACGTTGTATCACTGTATTTTTCATCACACATCTCCCCACCTGAGAACATGCACTCATGCAAGTTCCAAAACCAGTGATACACATAGACAAAATTAACTCTTCACGCCTGCCAACTACTCTAATTGTGATCACAGGGGTGCCTACTGAGGAAATCTGCACCAACATTCTGTGACCCGGGGATATATTCAATAATAAACTGATAAGGTTGCAACAATAAAGACCATCTTAACAATCTTGCATTTTCATGCTTGGCCTGAGATAAGAACACTAGGGGCTGGTGATCCGTCTGGACCACAAAAGTCCTACCATACAGATAGATTTGGAACTTTTTCATTGCCCAGATTAACGCTAAACATTCTTTTTCGCTTGTGGAATATCCTTGCTCCGCTTTATTCAACTTGCGGCTTGCATAAGCGACTGGGTTCAGTTCCCCATTGGGTGAAGAGGACCTTTGCAACAGAGCCGCCCCCAAGATTACATTACTTGCATCTGTTCTCACCACAAAGTCCTTAGTCAAATCAGGCAATTTGAGAATAGGCTTGCTAGTGAGTTTTTCCTTTAACTCTTGAAATGCCAATTCACATTGCGCAGACCAAACAATTTTATCTGGATTTCCTTTGCGAGTCAGATCAGTCAGAGGAGCACATATAGAGTTAAAATTTTTGATATATTTTTGGTAAAACCCACATAACGACAAGAATGATCGCACGTCTTTTTTTGTTTGTGGTCTAGATGCTCTCTGCAGTTTTTCCAAGTTCTTTGGGTCAGGGGTCATGTTACCCTGATATACAGTATGTCCCAAGAATTCCAACTCTTTGCATCTAATACAACATTTTGTTGGTCTAGCAGTTAAGTTCGCTTCTCGGAGCCTATCAAATAACATATTCAGAGAGTTAATGTGTTCTTCAAATGTTTCCGTGGCGACAAGAATATCATCCATGAAATTCGTGATACATGGATTATTCAAGGGATCCAACAATTTGCGCATCATCCTAGAAAATACACTCGGAGCATTTTTCAGTCCGAATGGTAGCATGTTGAATTCATAATGTCCTTCCGAGGTGCTAAAGACTAAATAAGGTCTAACTTCAGGCTTCATTGGAATCTGGTAATAGCCTTTGCTAAGATCCACCTTCGAAAAGTATTTTGCCTTGTTCAATCTGGCAAATAACTGTTTTGTGTCTGGTAATGGATCCACTTGTCCTTCTGTGACAGCATTCAGTTTCCTGTAATCTATGCACAGTCTATGTTCCCCAGACGGTTTCCTCAACAAAACTACACTGGAGCTAAAAGAAGATTCACTGTGTGAAATAATCCCTTCTTTCAACAAATAATCTATTTCCTCTTTCAATGTCTTCTCCTTCGCGAACGGAACAGAATAGGCTCTCATACAGATTGGGTTTGAGTCTACCAGCTTCATGTCATACTGTAGCAAATTTGTATGTCCTGGTTTATCTGTTAATACATCTGTATGTTCCTCCAGAACCTTTTGAACTCTCTCCCTCTGATTTTTAGTCAGGTGCTTACTGACTTTTACCTGTGCGGCTGTCTCACAGGGATGTAATGGGTATTCATGTGAGGTGAGTGGTTCCTTTTTTATTTTACATATCATTTCTCAGTGTCCCTGGTAAAATCTACTCTAGAATCCTAGAGCAGAGACTCCGACGCCTAGCTGAGCCACAATTGGATGAGTTCCAGTGTGGATTCCGAGCAAACCGAAGTACTCAGCAGCAAATTTTGGGACTGTTTGGCAAGGAAGAGCATTCCAGTACCTCTGATTCATGCTATACAGAGCTTCTACAAGTCTTGTAGAAATTATGTGAGGACAGCAAATAATAAGTCAGAAGAGTTCAGGACCACCACTGGTGTAAGGCAAGGTGATATCCTGTCACATTATCGTTTCATACTCCTCATGGACGATGTTATCAAGGCATGTAAGGAGAGAACAAGAAAGTATTCAGTGGGGTACTGGAAGATAAGACAGGTCTGTATTTCAGAGCTGGAATTTGCTGATGATGTTGCCTTGATTGCTAAATCAGAGGCACATCTCCAATCCAACCTGCAAGTCTGGAAGGAAGAGCTGGAGAAGAGAAGGATGGTCATAAGCAACTCTAAAACAAAATCCATGGTGATATCACGAGAAGAAAGAAGACATCAGATTAAGCTGGGAGAACAGGTCCTGGAGCAGGTCGACCGCTTTAAATATCTCGGAGCTATTATAGACCGAAAGGGAGGCATCAAAGAAGAGTTGGCCACTCGAAAAGCTGTAGCTGGGAGACTTTTTCAGGCCATTATTCGAGAATTCCTCAGCAAGAGAGAGGTTGGTAAGAAAACGAAGATGGCTGTATACCGCTCCACCTATGTCCCAGTCTTGACATATGGATGCGAGTCATGGGAAATGACTACAACCCACAAAAGCCAGATCCAAACCTCAGAAATGAGGAATCTGAGGAAGGTGGTTGAAGTAACAAGAAGAGACATGGTCCGCAACCAGACGATACGTCAAGGCCTAAATCTGATTGGTGTATAACTGAGACTACTTGGATGTTGTCCTTTAGATAAATATAATAAACAAAGATTCTCATCTTGTGCAAGTCGAAGTAAAGTCTAATGTTAAATCTATGAAGAAAGTCTCGGACCAAGATAAAGGCAAGAACTTTCTGTAGAAACTTACTAGACCTAACAGACTGCGGACCTGTTTCTTTGTTTTAGGAGTTTCAAGATTCAAGATTTTAGAGATAGTTGAATCTTCAGGTTTAAGAAAACCATCTCCAACCTTAGGACCAAGAACAGAAATTTCAGTGAATCCTATTCTTGTTTTGGAAGGTCTAGCAGTAAGGTTATGACGACTCAAAGTATTCAACAAAGATTGAACTCCAAGAACATGTTCCTCCCAAGATTGATGAAACAGACAAATATCATCAATATAAGTAATTAAGTCACCACGGTCAGAGAAAAGTTTGCGCATCATGCGAACAAAAGTAGCAGGATAGGTCTGAAATGTGTCAGCAGGATATCATGTTGAATGATATCAGTATGACCAGGAACATCCGTGAGCACATCATAAAAAGATTGTAGTAACAAAGAAATCTGCTCCTTCTGATAAGAAGCAAGAGTTAGCGAAATAGACATATCTTTCCAACTCTAAATAGACAAAAGAGGTAAGTTTGGTAAAGACAAAACAAGGCTCAGAATTATCAGGTAAGTTAGATAACTCTTCCGGAATCACCGCCATGGAAGAGCGACGATCAATAGATTCGTTGATAGATTCAAAGAGTGGTTTTAGATGTGGAGGACGAGAATGAAATTGCTGCAGCATGTTGATATGAAAGGTTTTGTTCCTTTCCCTTTATAGATACAATGTAGTTGATACAGTAAAAAACATACTGGCCACCACTGATAAAATAAGCTTTATTCCTTGCACTGATAAAGTATGATTGGTACAGGCTGCTATTCATTCAATCTGTTGCATACAGTTTGTTCATGTGTATTCACCACTGCAGAGGTAACAGTTTCTTCATTGCATACGCTATATAGGCTAATTATTCATGTGTGTACTGCTGTGCTGTTACCGTGTATGATATGTGAAGGGTGTGTAGAAACAGTCACTCACGCCACGATAGCTCACGTACGAGTCATGGGGGGTTGAACGCCTTGTGACAGTTAAAGAACAGTTTTATTACACCACAACACGGTCACAATAACGTAGACGAAGTACAGCATGTTACACAGGTCATAATAGCATACCAAAAGAAGGATCCACATTATATAATAACAATAATCCATCAAGAAGAACTACTGGCAAACGCAGTGCCAATAGTTATAGGCCTCAAATATATATGACGTCTCAGCGCTCTTTAATTCATGTACATACGACTGCTGACCATTGCAGTACTAGTAAATAATAGGCCTGTAATATTTGACGTCTCAGCGCAGTTTAACAGCTTCATAACAGCTCCACAAAATCGCTGTACTGCAGTTAATCATAATACGGCCGGTCCAAACCTTGGCCTCACAATATAAGTCGACATATCAAGCACTGTCTTTAATCCATCTAGAAGACTGCTGATAAATAATAGGCCTCACCAATATATGACGTCTCAACGCAGTTTAATCCATCTAGAAGACTGCTGATAAATAATAGGCCTCACCAATATATGACGTCTCAACGCAGTTTAATCCATCCAGAAGACTGCTGATAAATAATAGGCCTTATAATATAAGTCGACACATCAAGCAGTGTCTTTAATCCATCTAGAAGACTGCTGATAAATAATAGGCCTCATAATATAAGTCGACATATCAAGCAGTGTACAGGCTTCCCTCGAAAACACTGGGCTGATTTCTCCAGTCACGCCCAGGACACAAACTCTTCAAAAATGTACATAATCTTTAAACACTGGCCTGTATACTCAAAGGCCCAAGAAACATCTCCTTAACTGATACATCTCATCTGGGATAATCACACATAATATATCTCAGCATAAATGCATGTACACTGGTACACATTGAAAAACACTTTACATCTCTCCAGTGCACTCGCCCGGTACACACTGACACCAAAAACATTCTTCCCTAGAACACCCCAGCCAATCACAAAAAATGCCTGGGGCTAACTTTCCGAGAACTTTCGCCCACAGCTCAAAAATAGCTTAGAACATTAAACTCACGTGGAACTCCGCCACCGTGACAAGCATTCTGAATCTCGAAGATTCGAATGCGATACACTCATATATTTTTTTTAAATAAATTAACAGCTAGACAACAGCTGTTCAAGTGGAATAACCACTATAATCTATGGTACATCCGAGACTCATAACGATTACTGCGTTTGCTTAAATTTGGACTTATCAGTAGTCAACATCTGACAATTTCTCAATAATAGTATATGGTCCTCTCCATGAAACAAGTAATTTATTGTCTTTATTTGGTAATAACACAAAGGCCTCATCACCCGGCCATAATTGGCGTAGTTTTCTGCTTTGATTTACAAACAAACGGGCCTTCAGTTTTGACTTGTCCGACGCCTCGACTATATGGCATGCGTCGATAATTTTTTTTTCTCAAATTCACAACATATTGGTAAGAGGTTTAAACATCTTCATTCATGTCAGCTCCAACCAATAATTGTTTTAGAATGGACATGGGTCCTCTAGGCTTAGCTCCGAATACTAACTCTAAAGGAGCAAAACCATACTGGTATGTTCGTTGGGTATTTCCCTATATGCGAACAACACTGCACTTAATACTCTATCCCAGTCTTGAGGGTAATGCGCAGTAACTTTGCCTAACATCTGTTTAAGGCTACGATTGAGTCTCTCAATTTTCCCATTTGAACTTGCATGGTATATTGAGCTAAGAGAACGATTTATATCGAACTCTTTCATCATTTCTGTCATGACTTCAGAGACGAATTGAGTACCTCGGTCTGATAAAATGCTTTTGGGAAAACCCAATCGGCTAAAAATTAATAATAGCGGATCAGCGACATCCACTGTTGATATGGTTTTAAGAGGAATAGCCTCTGGCCAGCGCGTGTACATATCAATGCAGGTCAGTACATATCTGTGACCTCTAGCTGACGTGACTGGTAGTGGACCAATAAGGTCAATCGCCATCTTTGCAAAAGGACGCAATGATATATCCGATGCCTGGATAAGCGCATTATGTTTGGGTCTTTTTGTTGCCATATCTTTTTGAGATCTTTTGTCACACCAGGCCAAAAGAAATGAGACAAACCCTCTGTTTTGTCCTGGCAATCCCCAAATGCCCAGCGCAATTAACATCGTGAGCATGTCGTAAAACGAATGGGCGAAAACATGCTGTTACCATGATCTGTTTTCTTGTAAATGTGGAATCTTGGAAATTTATAATTAAGATTCCATTATTTAGAGTATACCAATGTATAGAATTATCATCAACCACCACATCATCAGACTTGGCCACCTGAAAAAATTTCTTTAAGGAATCATCTTCATTCTGTCTCTGAATGAATGAATCCTTATCAATAATTTCTAACTGTAAATTATGAACATTTTCCTTCTCCTCATCATTATTCTCCTCATCAGTCCCCACCTCCTCAGTCCCACTCTCATCATTCATTACCTCATCCACAACATTATCAGTTTGGTTGTGATTATGTAACTCAACACGAGTCTGAGCTCTGGTCGTGACAGCATTTGCAATAATCAGATGCTGTTGTTCCCATTGCACAGTATTTTCCTTAGTGCACTCACGAAGTCCAGGAATATTTCCCAGGGTTATTCCTGCAATAGGATTGTTCAACAGGCACACGAGAGTCCTTCCTGTAAAGTAGGGGGTATCCAAAAATACTTCTGCAGTTGGATAGTATTCCACTGCGCCCCCGAATGTAATGCATGATCTACCAACGACCTGCGCACTCCAATCTTTGTGCACCCTGTGTCCCTGAGAAGTGAAACAGGTTGGTTGTTAACAAAACCTTTATTAAACACCAGTGAACCTGTCCCATCATACGAGGACATAGCTGGCAAAGGATGTCCACACGGGAGCCTAGGAACTGCCTCCAGCTGAAACAAAGATTTACATTCAGAACAATTAGTACTGTTTGATAAGTCTACACTACATGCATTAGCATGAGAGACAATATTAGTATTCTGTACTGGATTACTGTCATTGAGATGCACAACAGCATTAGAACGTTCAAGGTTCCTTGACTGCCTAAAGTTAATGTTCTGTTGAGAACATCTGTTATTAAAATAATTGTCATTATCTCTGTAAAATGACCTTTGTCCCCCGCCTGATATGAAATTTTATCCACCTCTGTTCTGATATTCATTAGACCTGAAGGATGATTGAGGAGGAAAATATCCATTATCATAAGAGTTATAATTTCTTTGAGGCTGTTGTGATCTTTTATTGAAATTATATCTCCCTCTGAAATTGCCATTATTGTGATCTCGATTTACTCGAAAGTTTCTATCCATACTATTAGATCTCTGTCTCGGTGAATTAGACACCACAGTCCTAGCAGATGCCACTGGCAAAGAATCTTTAAAGTTATTTTTTCTAAGGTTCCTACCAGGATGTGCAATCTGGTTGTAGAAGTACGTTTCTCGTGCATCAGTCCGTACTGGCCTTCACTGTAGACGTCGATGATACTGGCCAGTACTGTTGAAGTTTTTTTTTAAATATTATATTTGGAGAACGATATGGTTAGCTGTAGAAGGATGTGACATTTTGAGAGTACAGCCATGATAACACACACCAATCCACGTATATAAGTCAGGAAGGTTGTAACGACTGTGGTACGGTTATTCACAGTTTATTACCACAGTAACAAGGACATCATCACATTCAAGACACACACTGTCAATAGCACAAGATTGCACTTCATGTAAGTAACATTGATCTACTACCAAGTAGTGTAGGGTAAATAATATCTCTGTGACTTCTCTTCAACGAGCTGAAAGTAGTGCAGTGTAAATAATATCCCTATGACTTCTTTATCACCCCTGACCAAACTAATCAGGTATATCTCTGGAAAAAATAGGCCGCATAGATGGCGGGCTTCCTTATATAAATAATGTTAATCTTCTTCATCACATCTGACCAAACTAGTCAGGTATATCTCTGGCACAAATAGGCCGCATAGATGGCGGGCTTCCTTATATAAATAATGTTAATCTTCTTCATCACATCTGACCAAACTAGTCAGGTATATCTCTGGCAAAAATAGGCCGCATAGATGGCGGGCTTCCTTATATAAATAATGTTAATCTTCTTCATCACATTCCCGCACCGGGAGTAAGTCACCTCAAAATGTAAAGTTCGTAGCTACTACAAATAGCTTCAAAAGTATTGTTACCTGCTCTGCACTCCAGGAAACAAACACACAAGAAGCACTGGCCATTTCCTAGGCTTTACCGAACTATGCCAGAATAACAATCAAGGGGAATCTTAAACATATTTAATACACAAAGAACTCTGATCCCCTGTCACACTGCCAGATAAACATGGCGGGACACCTTTTCCGCTAAACCGCCAAGCCAGACTGACAAACGAAGCAGTCTTTCGGACCCACCAAAACCTTGGCGCATGCGCGAATCATCGCGTGACATGAGTTTATTTCACAACTGGAACGTTCAGGGGACTGTTCTAGGAAAATCTACGAAGAGCTCCTTATATGGGCAAATAACTAGACAATAGCAAGCCAAGAGAGATAACAACTAAATCTAACTTATTCCAGAAAATATTACAACTGGTTAACTCCCTTAGACCACAAATATAAAAAAGAAATATAAAAAGGTCACATTCCTAACTTACAACAAACTGACTCTTAACACTGGTATTGTTGTCCAAGATTTTCCATACCAGATAATGTTTCAGGTTTTCTCTCCTGTAGGAATGATAAAAAGTCACCACTAATTGAAGACAACACGTTGTCTCTTAGAATCAAATCAGCCAGCCCATCAAAAGTTTTTTTTCAATTTTTGACAAATCAACCCATCTATAAAAGTAAAGTTTAATAGATGAGACAAATCCAGCAAAATCGTTAGCTGAATCGGGTAATAATGATTTAAGTTTCAAACTATACCCATTTTCATCCAATTGATACTTCAACAAAGCTTTTACAGCCTCGTAGTCATTTCTAGTCTGATCATCCTTTGTGCAGACTGCAGTAAAAGCCTCGCACATCAATAAACTCATCAGCCTACTAGGCATGTAGCTCTATCAATTTTAATGTCTTGGCAATAAGTTTCATATCTATTTAGAAAGCTTGAAATGTCATCAATATTTTAGTAAAATTTTGGCAAATTGAGCTTAAAAGTGGATACATGGTCTTTTTTTCCAGTTGCACCATTGACTGGATTAACCTGTGGTTGTTGAAGTCTTAATTTTTCCAACTCAAGTTCTGCCATTTTCAAGTTCTGAGCATAGGCTAATTTTTTTCTCCTCAAGCTCCTGTTGTGCTTTTATTTCAGACTGAGCTTGTGCATGTGCAAATTTTTTTTCTTCAAGTTTATATCCTCTTCTCCTATTCTCTTGTTCAAGAGCCAATTCATCTTGTCTCCTCCTCTCAGCTAATTCTTCTAGTCTCCTTTTCTCAGCTAATTCTTCCTCTCTCTTCTTCTCATCTCTACCTAATTTTCTTTGATCTCTGAGTTCTATGTCTTCAAGCCTTTTTAATTCTTTTGCACGCTCATTGGATGCATATGTCTTTAAAGCCTCACCTTCCATAACAAATGATTTTCCAATCTTTATAAAATACTCCAAGGTAGCCATACTTCACTGTAATTATGACTACAAATGGTTCAATAACAATTCAAATATTATATAATCAATATGTAGGCTAAGCAATATGAGCAATATTAGCAACAATTATTTCACCACTCAAAATCAATCAACTGAATGTAATATTAGATGTTATTAACTGAGCAAAAAAATTGATACGAACAAGATGACAAAATACAGTGAAAGAGCTAATTGAAGATAATACAAATGATCAACCAAGGCAAAAAAGTATGAACTGTAGAAAAAATGAAAAACAAATTCAGCTCTACCACACTTATGACAAGACAAGCATAATTTTACAACATATATGACATCTAATAACTGAAGGATAGCAAGAATAGACCTACAATTTCACAAACAATAATGGACAAAAACTGAAGAAAATTACAATGAACTTTACACCAATAACAAACTTACAAAATTACAGGACCTTCACAACTAGACAAATGTTGAACCTGGTTAATTCAATCAAGGCAGTAACATTGAGCTATGTTTGCAGGCCCCTGAATTTTAAAAAATCAGATGCAAAAAACTACAGCACGCCCTTGAATTCTCGACCATACAAGTAGGTATTGACAATTCATGAGTCCCTCCAACCGCCCACTTAATACAGAAACATAGATACACAGATACATAGAAATACATATAAAATGTAAAAAAGAACCCTGTCAAATTAGATTCTTTGATTCTCACGCTGTATGTATCTATAAATATACTTATCTGCTTATGTACAAAATAAAATTCCTCCTTGTTTCCGCCTCCTTCACAAGGAACGATGAAAACACCTCCGTGTAGACAAGGGTTAGGTTTAACGAAGCAGCCAGCAGCCGACACACACCGCCATCTTGAAAAATTTTGACATGGGCAGAAAACGAAGTCCAACGACTCGAAGAAAATTTCTTAACATCTCTTCTGGATCCCGGCTTGGGGCCTCCAAATGTTGCGCTACGGGGTCTTTTAAATTAAGATAGTTATACTGTTCATTTGCAGTAACCTTCTAGTTACTCTTGCCAAGAACTGCTAAGGTTTTATCACCAGACCACCGCACACAATCCACACCAAACTGCCATCGTCAAGTAGTTGAAAGCGATGTGGAAACGATTCACAAATGTTTAATAAAACATGAGGCGATGCTCCATTATCAGTTACACAACCATTTAATATATAATGGCATTCTTTAAGCAGTCATAAACGAGTCTCTGTGATGTCATAGCTCGAAAACACTGTCGTTAGATCGACTTCACAATTTATTTAATTCTGACTCACGTTTTTAACAGAATCCATCTTCCCTTTTTAAATATCTCTAGTATCATCTAACAGAGGCATATTGATGATCTAGTGCTGGAACATCATAGGGAATATACACAATTAATATATATTTCACGAGCTCAGAGACATAAATCCACTAGTCACAACTACACACATAGAAGACCCTGGCAAACGATCTCACACTTTTTCTGATCGTAACTTTGACGTCTGCCGATCTGCACCATACGGCAATGACTTCACTTCCTGTGTTACCAATGACTACATATAATAAACAAACGAAACGCCTTGTCGAACAATTTTGATATCGACAGACATGTTATGAATTTTACTCATAACAGAGCGTGTTAAATCATTTTCACAATCTCTAGTCGCGGACGTCAAGTAAATCTTAGGTTAATTAATTAGTTAATTAATAATTTATTATCAGTACATCTTTATAATTAATGACGGTGTCACTAATAATTGTTTTCCTTTAGAATTACTTTCTACTTTTATTTCACTCTACTAGCGCAGCCCTTGTCTAAATTTCAAACTTCGGGCGTGACATAGTTCCTCGTATCCCGAACAACAACTATTGACACTTACCTAAGTATAGCATCTAGTTCCTCTTATAATTCCTCCAATTCAAGAATCGTCTTAATTTCTATGTGCAAAACTCACACCAGAAGATAGGATAGGAAATATAAACGAAATGGTTTTTATTCAATCTGGAAAGAGCAAAGGATTGTGGGCTGATCTCAAACTCATTGATCTCCCGGGAATCTTACAGGCGCAGGAAAAGCTTAGGATATAGATAAGCAACCAACAGAATAAGAAGGACAGAAGCTTTCAAATCGACGCCCGATCTCAACTATTCATAGTACGTCTTTCAGGTATAGAGAGTGTGACCGTCACAGGTTTCCTCTCCTTGCTCCGCAGTGATGGTCAAACAATGGCCAAAACCTAGAGTATCTAATGTGGGTCTTTAAATATATCTACCTTCGCACAAGATTACTCTTGGCAGAGATGCTGAATGCGTCTTAGCAGTGTTAACTTTTATCTGCCCGCCGCCTTTTGTGAAGGGGTATTAAATAATTTAATTTAGCTCGTACAAGCCCCCAACTTAATTAACAGTAAATTTCTTCATATTGGCTCTATCTAGATATCGATTAAGATACTGAATCATGCGTGTGCACTTCTCTCTGTAATAACTAAATCAACTATGACTTTGTAAAACAACATTTAACAAATTAAAATTACTTTTAAACAAATGTTAATAAATAAGAACTGGTGATTAATAAAATGTTGGCATCTTCCCAGAAAAGATGTCGGTTTTAGAATGCTTATGGGGAAAAGTAAAATAAAGTTCTTCTGAATGTGCCCTGCTAGAAATATAATTCAGCTGCTGAACGCTGACGCGTTAATGCTGCTGTTTCCGTCAATTCGTCTCCGTGGCAAGGGCGTGTCTCTAGATCAGTTCAAGAGGTAACCTTTTCTGGTCAAGGCATGTATCTTCACCACCAGTGGAACGTAGGTTTCCAGTGTCGATCACAAGCTTTGAGCCACAGTATAGTAGTACAACTGGTATCGTAGAGTAGTACCTAAAATGGTCTCTTCTTTTCGTACCCCAAACTTTAGAGGAAATAAAAGAACAAAATCTCTGCTAAGTCTTTGCTTTCCTGATATTAATCAGGCGCCTTTCCCGCTGTCCGTCACCGATTCTTTTCTCTGAATTTTTACTCTCCCTGAGCGTGCATCATATACTTCAGGGGATATGATGAAAAATCACCATTCTTTTAGTTAATTTAATTTAAAAATTGCAAGTGGACAGCGGCGAGGGCAATGGCTTGTGCCTTGGTGAACATGTTAAAGTATATATACAACATATTACAAATGATACTTAATATATACATATGATGCCATCATCATCCACATCCTGCTCCACTCAGAGTCTGAGGCTGCCTCTGCTTTTGGTTTCCTGTGAAAACTAGCACGAAGCAATCACCAGCGCTTTGCTGTGGTGGTTCATGAATATATCATTTTCCCATGCTGAGGTTGACAGCCTCATATGGACCTGTATAATGATCAGCAAGATCAAACATGTCAACTTCAAAGCATAAAATATATATTACAACTTACCCCAAACTAGTTGGAAACTCTAGACTTCTTGCTCAGTAGTATAGTCTTGGCAAATTGATAGATATGCCTCGAACAGGCGTCAGGGGTATTATTTCTAATTAGAATCTCTCTGTGACGTTGGGAGTAAGTCCTGAAGGAGTTCAGTTTCCGTATTAAAGGGTATGTTGTCCTTGCTGTAGTGTTCATAAGGAGTTCCGATACGTGTTAGTCCGGTCCTATTAGGTCAGAATCCTAACTCTATTCTTTCCTGGCTTCAGTCCGAGCTGTCTCTTTGACAATTCTGGAATGCAGTATGTTTTAGCCTCCGAATTTGCTAGTTATATTGCAGTTTTCCTGCCCACGCTTCCACCTGGCGTTTCCGACTAAACGTCCAATCAGAATAAATGACAATTTCTGATTCTCATATGATCCAATCCATTAGCTAGAATGTAGTGGGTCGAGGTGTCAGTTATTTTACTTTCCCCCTAGTGTTTTAAAATATCATTTGAAAATTTAAACACATGACCTCATCTAACATATATGGGCCCAAGTTCTTGTAGTCGTGTACATCGTTGTTTCGTTGGAAACAGGCTATTTTCTAACCAAAGAAAAATAAAACCCAGATTAGCATATAAATTTCTACTTTCCTAGAAACAGATTATAAAGTAATTCAGTGGCATAAATTTTAATTAGGCTAAGAGTCGCGTTACGTGTCAAAAAAGTTAGCCACGTGATTTTTTTAACCCAATTAGGGAGCTCAGAAGCTTTTCCCCAGCGAAAACGGACGCCATAATTGAGCAGTCTTGATCCGAACCGCGATGTAGAAAGATGTGTTCTTTCGGTTCAATAATTCTTTGTTTGAGAACTCAACAAAAGGCACAAAAGTGTATTCAGTATTATATTCTGGATCATCATGTGGTTATATGATTATTTTGATTCAGGTCTTGTGTAAGTATGAACCAATTTTCATGCTTTTGATTTGCCAAGGTATTTGGTTAGACCATGTCTCTGAACGACGACATGCACTTAGATTGAAGAAAAGTGGAAACATGATATATCTCCCTACGAACCAAGGAAAATATGGAGAGATATATAAAGCAAAATGAAACCCAGTAGCATAAGAAGTGCTAAACCCTGGTACAGGATCACAGAAGGAAAATATATAGGAGATAAAATATGAACTTTGAATCAGCAATAACACATTGCCTGATTATGAATATAAATGCCACCGGCATGTATGTCTGCACAAACTGATGAACTGCATTTTGTATATAGATTTTGAATGACTTGTTGCACTGTTGAAAGCAAACAAATAAACCTTTGACAATTACCAGCAGTTGATGATTTTAATACAGTTGACTATTGTAAGGAATATGTTACATTTCTACCCAACTTACAAGACTCGTAACAAATAAAACAACACCAGCAATTGAGAGGACTTTAAATAAAATCAATACAAACCTGGTCCACTATACCTAAGTGAGCTAAGGAACACCTCTGGCGAATGGCCAGTTAAAACAAACTCACTCGAAAAACATAGAACACTATCTAGTGCCGTGCCGGTACTAATAAGAAACCTACACCCCGGCCACATTCTTTAGTCCCTCTTAGATAACCTTTCAATTACGATGTGTAACCTCGCTTTCAGATAGTGTCATCGCTAATTTGTCTACTCAGACGGGTTTCTCTGTAATAATTACACAAACAATGTCTGGTCGGAAGTTAGTTAAGCTATTATCACCTACACTTTCCTAGTCCCCAGAAGGATAAGATGCGTCATATAACAGACAACATCTGGTCTTCTTTTTGTATTCTCCGCAAGTGTCTGAATGCTTTTGTAGCGAACAATGCGCCTAGGCGGACATTTTCACGGTTACCGTAAGAAGTCAATTTGGTTTAACAACTTAAGCGATTATACTTAATCCATAATGATGGTCAATTAGCCGTGAAATAACACTATCGCACTATGAACAGAGGTTAACAAATCTAAGTCGCGGCGATAGGGCAGGTTTGTGTGCGAAAAATGAAGAAATAAACGGAGAAAGTAGGAGGGAAAGAAAGGGAGTAAAAGGACACAGCCAAAATCCGCCACAGTTAAATAATGCATATTTGCTTCTTTGCTCCTCCATGCTTTTTATTTTTTTCCGCGTAAATTTTCTTACATGCATCAACTTTTAAATGATCTCTTCAATTCCCTTTTCTATTGTTATTTACTTTTCTTCATACGTAGACTAAGCTATCGATTACTTAATGCTAACGGTGTATCTGGTCTATGATACCATATAATATAGCGGACTATATTTTCATCTATCTAAACCCTCACCAACTTTTATACTTTGTTCATGGTTTGGCCATTACTGCTTTAGATCCTACTAGCGCAACCATTGTCTAAATTTCTAACTTCGGGAGTGAGATAGTTGAACGACGAGAGAAGAGTTAAGCACCTCTTTGAACGGTAGTAAAATAGTGCTCGTATCCCGAACACCAACTATTCACACTTACCTAATGATAGCATCTGTTTCTGTCCAAGATCTTAAGAAACCGAATGTGTGAATTGATAAGATGCCTGTATTAAAAACATAGTCTAATACAATATACAGTTTTTGTCTTATCTCAGATTTTCTTGCACGCCTAAAGCGTGCCTAGCACGGCAACTGTGCAGTGAATATGAGTGACTGTTTGAGTCAAAGCACTTCTCTTCATCTCACTCTATATGAAGACTCATACTTGCTAAGCAGGGAGCAGTACCAAAGGTAAAGAATTAAAAACAAGTTCTGGCTGAAATTGGCCAGAAAACCTGGAGCTGACAAATTCCAGTAGGTATGACGACTTATTTTAATTATCCTTGAATACACACACACACACACATATATATATATATATATATATATATATATATATATATATATATATATATATATATATATATATATATATATATATATATATATATATATATATATATATATATATATATATATATATATATATATATATATATATATATATATATATATATATATATATATATATATATATATATATATACTGTTCAAAAAAAAAAAGAAACGCAACATTATTGCAGTGGTAATCGACACCACATTTCAAACTTGTAACAACATTTTATTTTACGGAATTAATGTTTCAATCTAGGCATGAAGAAACTTTCATACTTTAACAAGGAAATGATGTTCATTAAATTTGGTTTGGACTTTTATTCTTTGTGACTGAGGCCTCCGTTTCAGTACGGTGTATGGCCTCCTCTGGCCTCTATCAGAGAACGACATCTCCTTGACATGGATCCGATTAGCCATTGGATCTGTTGTTGTGGGATGGCTGCCCACTCTTCCCGCAGTGCAAGAGACAACTGTCGGAGATTGGCTGGAGCCACGTCTCGCTGGCGGAGTCGTCTGTCGAGTTCATCCCATAAGTGTTCTATGGGGTTCATGGCTGATGACATGGCTGGCTATGGAATGGTCTGGACTTTGTTTTCAGCAAGGAACTGGGTGGTGAGTTGTGCCACATGAGGTCGAGCGTTATCCTGTTGAAAAATCGACCCTCGTGCAGCCAGAAGTGGAAGGACGTGAGGACGAAGAATTTCAGCGACGTATCGTTGGGCATTCAGGCGTCCTTCAATTTGCACCAGTGTCGTGAAACATTCTAAATCCACATATCTAAATTAAAAAGTAAATGTAAAGCCTAACGAATTAATTCAATAAAAGGAAAGAAGAATGGTAAAAGACCAGTGCTGTCACAATGGCGTACGCCTGTGTCGTGGAATGCCATAATGACTGAACCCGAGATCCCCTTTTTCTACTTCGTCTGCATATTGTAACGCTTTCACGCTTGCTAGAAAAGCCTACTGCATAAACTACACGCGGTTCAAAACAATAAAACGTGTACTGTATTTCTTAGAAAACCTTGAGATATACACACTGCGTAATGACCTAGATTAATATTCCATTAATGTCATTTTATACACTGCGTGACTAAAAGACAGACGGACTTATAGATAGAGAGAGAGACGGAGGAACGCATTCAATACTAACACGCCGTCTCGCGATATACAATTAATGCCACCCCCAAGCGTAAGGCATGAAGCACTAACTTTTTTTCAAATAGACAGTGATAAAAAACACTACCAATACACGGTTAGGTTTTAAAAAACATCTTCTTCTTCTTTGATCCATAACCGCCAATCGTCAAAGCAGTCAGCGGCCATCACGCCTGGTGGCGTCTTGTAGGGCAGCAACAAAATGATTCCACTTTGCTCGGTCGGCGGCCATCCTTCGTACAGTGCCCCAACTGTGGTTCATTCTTTGCATCTCAGCTTCCACAGTTCTCCGCCAAGTTGTTTTTGGTCGGCCTCTCTTTCGCTTTCCCTCGGGGGTCCATTGCATAGCTGTTCTTGTGATGGTATCAGGGTCCCTTCTGAGGACATGGCCAACCCAACTCCAGCGTCTGCCAGCTATGATGGTGTGCATGTCCTCCTGGTTACTCCGAATAAGTAGTTCTTGGTTGCTGATGGTGTTTGGCCAAAAGATTCGGAGAATTTTCCTTAGGCAGATTGTGTGGAAGGAGGACAGTTTCAACATTTCCTTCTCTGTTACTCTCCAACATTCCGCACCATAGAGAAGCACAGAAAGTACACAGCTCTCATACAGTCTTAATTTGGTGTTTGTGCTGTACTGGGAAGACTTCCAAATGTTTTTGAGAATAGCAAAGGCTGCTCTCGCTTTATTCATTCTGTTGTTAATGTCTTTGCTTGTTCCGCCGTCAGGTGTTACAATGCATCCTAGGTAAGTAAATGTGTCTGTCTGTTCTAACTTCTTGTTTCTTACTGGTATTGGCTCAGGATTGCCCACATTTAGTGTCATGACCTCTGTCTTCTTCAGATTGATAGTCAGGCCAACCTGCTGGCCATATGTATTCAGTGTATCGGTTTTGTCTTGAATGTGTTGATGTGAATGCGAGAGTAGTGCAATGTCATCTGTTGGTTGTTGTGAACATACACTTCATCATTATCATAACCCTAGACATTCAACGTAGTCATCACAATATTCCAGAATAGGTCTGACTGAGATATAAATGTGGTAGCAAGTAAGGTCATCTGTAATACACCACACTTATTAGATACAGATACCTTCACAGCTGATCTCAGTCAGTACACTAAGTCCCCTATAAATATTTATATCATCCCACTTTACCACATATATTGGGGTCCTGTCCGGGATTTTGAATCTTTCCCTATTATAAATATTGGGGGTAATTCACTTCAGGGAATAATAAAAATTAAAAGGTATCCTGGGGTGAAAATAAATAAGGTTGAGCTCTCAGTGCCTGTGGTTGTCCTTAGATAATCATTCATAGATTGAATTGTTTACATTTGCCTGTTAGAAAATGGCCGACTTGGCAAAATTTCGATCTGCTGCTGTGCAGACTGCTAAAGAGTTAGGAATGGACGGGCAAGTTATGATTGCCTATGTTACTACGGAATGTGACAAATATATTGAACGTGAACAAAAAAGATTAGAAAAAGAAGCAGACAGAAAATTAGAATCTGAAAGATTAGAAAAAGAAGCTGAAAGAAAGTTAGAGGCTGAAAAAGAAATTAAGAGGTTCCAGATTGAGGCTGACCGGGAGGCTAAGGCATTGGAGGCAGATAGGGAGATTAAAAGGCTCCAATTAGAAGAAAAAAAAGGCTGAGAGGGAAGCAGAGGAAAGAAGGCAAGCTACAGAAAGAGAAGAAAGGAGACAGGCTGCAGAAAGGGAAGCAGAAAAGGAGAAGAGATTACAAAGGGAGCATGAGTTACGACTAAGGGAGTTTGAGTTTCAAGGCCATGCTCCTGAAAATGGTGCCAGTCCCTTTACCTCTGATGCCACTGCTAGTCAGGGAGCCTCAACCTCAGCTATGAATTTTCATTTAGATCATTTTGTGGAGAAAGAAGATGATATCGAGAGCTATCTAAATAGATATGAACTATTAGCTACCACGTATGGGTTAGAGAGAGAAAGGTGGAGCTTAAAGTTATCACAAGGGCTTCGTGGTGCAGCTTATGAAGTTTTTGCCAAAATGAGCAGAGGTGATCAAGAAAATTATGACATGCTAAAGCAGGCTCTTTTGTTAAGATATGAAAAGAATGGTGAATTTTATAGAAAAAAATTTAGGAATGCTAAACTACTGTCAGGTGAAACCTATCACCAGTTCTCTGCACCGTTAGAGACATACCTCAAGCAGAGGTAACAGGTAATAAAAAGAAACAGGTAGATTATTTTAGGACACCACAAAACCTTGATACTTTTGATCCTAGAGATCAGAACAAAGGTAAGCACCAGTTTGATAGGCCACGGTATGACAATAAAAATAAAAACCCACAATTCGATGAAAAGAAATATGATGAAAGAAAATCTTTCAACCAAGGAAGGAGGTGGTGTAAACATTGTAAGATGAACAATCATGACACTGACCGTTGCAGAAGGAACCCTATAGTAATGGCCACCCTTCAGGTCAGGTCGACCTCACTAAAGGAGGAGGATATTATGTTAAATACCACTCCAGAAGAGTTCAGGAAGGCGCAGGCTGGGGATAAGACCCTCAAGCCTTGTTTTAGAAAATTTTCCAAGTGTCACACACCTTCAAGAAAAGGAGACTTCTATGTGAAGAACAACCTGATATACCGGAAGACTGGAACTAGATCCAAAGGTCAGGGACAGCTGGTACTTCCAAAAAGGTATAGGACAGACTTAATAAGGAGCTTAAATGTGAAACAAGATGGGGACCATGAGAAAATAGGTACCATCATTCAAAAGGTAGCTCAGAATTATTATTGGCCCAAGGCAAGGTGGGACATTGAAAATTTTGTAGAGAGGTGTAGCATAGCACATGAGGGAACACCCACAAGTGGGAACATTGATCAGTACCTGGACACGCCACGGGGCAAACTTAGGCCTGACAATAGAAAGAATAATAAAGTGGACCAAGTGGAATGGGAAGCCCCTTTTCAAGGACAAGCTTCAATTGACTGTTTTACAATGGCCACTATGCAGAGAGTGCAAAAAGATGTCTTACCCCAGGATAAGCCGAAAAGCCCTCAGTCGGACCTATGTAAACTGGAGGAAGAAGATGTAGAGAGGAAATCTTTCATCAAGAGTTCTAAGTGGGGAGAAAGCCCCAAGAGAAAAATTGGTAGCGGTCGTTTTGTGCAGGATGATTCTGGAAAGAAAAATCATCACTACAGTGCTTCTAGTGGAAGAGACCCTACCAGTGCATGGAAAAATAGACAAGAATGCTAAAGACAGAGATTTGGCAGTGGGAGAGAAGGTACTGCTTCTTCTACCCGGTAGTCAGAATAAGTTACAAATTGGATGGCAAGGTCCATATACAGTTCTAGAGATGGTGTCTAGAACAAATTGTAAGATAGATAAGAAGGGGAAAGAAAAAAATCTATCATGTGAATCTCCTGAAGAAATATTTGGAAAGAGAAAATCAGGAAGAGACTCACTTGTTGACCTTGTCCATTGCAATGGAGATGAAAAAGGAACCACTTTCATCATTTGAATATCCATTACATCCCTGTGAGACAGCGGCACAGGTGAAAATCAGTACACATTTAACGAAAAATCAGAAGGTCAGGTGGATCCATTGCCGGATACAAATCAGTTGTTTGCCAGGCAAAAAAAAAAAAAAAAAAAAATAAGTATTTCTCAAAAGTGGATCTGAGTAAAGCCTGAGATCAGACCAATTGTTCGCTGGGAACATTTCGGAGGAGCAGAGTGTCTCCCTTGTTGCCTTTTGAATTGAGGATAGTTCGAGTGTTTATTAAGGCTGATGAGAAATTATTGGATCCACTACACAACTCAGATATCACCATATAGATCAACTCCTCATAACGTACAATTTGAGGAACATCTAATCTTCTCTGGACATGTCGTTGAGCAGACTCAGAGAAAAGAAATGGTGGATATGGATTGCTAAGCAGAAGTAAGACAAGCCGTAACACTTGCAGCTGTACAGTAACATATCTGAAATGGATTCTTGGATTGCAGAGGTCTGGGGCAGATTTCTTGAGTCGTGCCTACTTTGAATTGACCCACCTGCATTAATCCATGATAAAAATAAAATTAGCGAAACGGTGATGCGGATTTTCTAAGCCGCCATCCGTGTGATGAAAATCACCGTAAGCCCCAGGAATAATAATATTTAATTTCTCTATGTGTATATAGAATTATAGACTGACATATAACGTCTGTTTTAAGTGGGGAGAATTTGTCGTGAAAATTCTAAATCCACATATCTAAATTAAAAAGTAAATGTAAAGCCTAACGAATTAATTCAATAAAAGGAAAGAAGAATGGTAAAAGACCAGTGCTGTCACAATGGCGTACGCCTGTGTCGTGGAATGCCATAATGACTGAACCCGAGATCCCCTTTTTCTATTTCGTCTGCATATTGTAACGCTTTCACGCTTGCTAGAAAAGCCTACTGCATAAACTACACGCGGTTCAAAACAATAAAACGTGTAATGTATTTCTTAGAAAACCTTGAGATATACACACTGCGTAATGACCTAGATTAATATTCCATTAATGTCATTTTATACACTGCGTGACTAAAAGACAGTCGGACTTATAGATAGAGAGAGAGACGGAGGAACGCATTCAATACTAACACGCCGTCTCGCGATATACAATTAATGCCACCCCCAAGCGTAAGGCATGAAGCACTAACTTTTTTTCAAATAGACAGTGATAAAAAACACTACCAATACACGGTTAGGTTTTAAAAAAACATGTTTAATGCTTATTAGGAAACAGGACATTCTACTGTTTTACGTCTGAAATTCTGACATTAGCCTGACAGAACAGAAGACACCCCATAGTTTGGAAGTGAGGAGGTGGTAACAGCACGACTATCCTAGAAGAAAATACATATTTTGAACGCAGCCACTTAGCTCCCTTAAAACTTATATATTTGGGTGCCTTAGGACTTGCTGCCAAAGAATATGTTAGGTGTTAAGCAATTAGTCTAATAATTAACAAATTATAGCCATAATACTAGAGTGAGGGTGTCAGACAACACAGGATCAAATTTGCTCAGTGGCATGTTTTGAAACCACTATTTTACGGGAAATAGGCCAACAAGTTAAATCCGATTTCATTGGCTAGAAGAATATGTAAGCCTAAACACGATTAGTCGGACTGCAAATACTATTTTTGGTTGTTAGGGGAAACGTAGGAAGGGTACTTTTTTTCAAATACTTTTGTAAACATGGTCTTATTGGTTAGACCATTTGATATAGTCAATTAGGAGCGTCTGTTCAGTGCCACATTTTTAAAAATAAACTTACTGAGAAGCAAGTGCGTTGAGAGCCAGTTCATAATTTTTCTAATGAAAGCCTGGGACATAGGCAGATCGGAATTGTGCCATAAATCATCGCCAGTCAACGTATTTGTTTATTATTTCCATGAATTGCGGTAAGATTGACGTATTTGATATCTTTTAGATGAAAATTGAATGTGAATTGATAATTTATGTCTGTATATGTGTGTGGTTCAGTAGCAAACATGAGGCAAAGCCTAGATATTGCTCCAACCTGAACAAAACTTGTCGGAAAAAAGTATAACTGCATGGAATTGCCAAATAGTACTGTGACACCTATCTTATTGTATAGAAGGAATTACAGCTGAAATTGCAGAGGCGTAGTAGCCATTAGGGAAAGGAATACTGGTGAATGTTATTACATGAGAAGCTACAGTTGGCCTACGGCGCTGAACTCAGTGTTTGTTATGTATTGTGCTCAGTGTGGAAATAGATTATAAATTAGTTCTGAAGTAGGAGGTACAACCTTCTTGTTTCAGGGACAGTGGTACTAACTTATTGAAGCAGCACCTGGTCTGAGTTTTGCTGAATCCAGAGGCTGGTAGCTTACTCCTTGGTCAAGACCGCGACCATTATTGTTTCTCAAGAACACGGTGAAGCAAGCGAGCAGTGGAGACTGTTTCCTGCCGCCCACACAGAAGATAAGATTCGTGGCCAGAGCAGCTCAATCTTGTGCATATCCCTCTAACAGTGACTTTACCTTAAATCTAGAGGGACATTTATTTGTTTCAAATAAACGGAAACTGTGACCTTTCCACTATTAGTTCCACGAGAAACAAACACTTGAAGTCATGATGACAAACAACAACTTAGCTTGTAAAGCCAGTATTACCTCCTAGTCCTACATCACACTTACACACATATTGCAATAATAATATATGTCAATACAAAGATTATATCTATAAATTGTGTACATATAACTTGTGATTACATTTGATTGTGATTCCTGGTTCACTTTGTAGTTGAATCAGGATATCTAATATTTGAAAGAATTAATACATATATTTTTAAACTTTAACGCTTGACTCATTTAAGATAGTCTTATAGAGTGTTCTATGTATGTGGGTGTCACAGTGTTGTAAAGTATTGTGGATTAAATTAAATTGTTTATCTGTCAGTTGGTTGTTGTGAACATACACTTCATCATTATCATAACCCTAGACATTCAACGTAGTCATCACAATATTCCAGAATAGGTCTGACTGAGGTATAAATGTGGTAGCAAGTAAGGTCATCTGTAATACACCACACTTATTAGATACAGATAACTTCACAGCTGATCTCAGTCAGTACACTAAGTCCCCTATAAATATGTATATCATCCCACTTTACCACAACCAGATCACTTCTTCCCATGAAGTTGATCGCCTCCCACATCAGTACACCTCCACCACCATGTGGAGGAGCCTCATCAACGCTGTTCTGGGCGTATCGCTCATGGACTCTGCGGTAATCTCTTCTCCGTCTATCGTGTCGCTGGAGCACAAAAAATGATTCATCACTAAACCAAACCTGTCTCCAGTCATTCCCAACGGTCCATTGATGATGCTGGTTCGCCCACTGCAGTTGGTTCTGGCGATGCCGGTCCGTAAGAACAGTACTTCTGTAGGGTCTTCTAGCCCAAATACCAGAGTCGTGCATCCGGTTCCTGACCGTTTGATCTGAAATTCGACGAGCTGCTGACATTGACTGGACTGTGGAGGATGCAGATGCAAGTCGATTCCTGAGGTGACGCAGCCGTATGTAGCGGTCTTCGGCAAAAGTTGTTACTCTGGGTCTTCCACTGCGCGGCCGGTCTGCTGCTGAGCCAGTTTCTTGAAATCGCCTCCAAAGGCGACTAATGGTGCTTCTAACCACATTAAATTGTCTGGCCACTACACTTTGTGACTGTCCAGTCTGTAAACGTCCAATGATGATGAGTCTTATTCTGTAGTAAGATTAACCATACTTGCGCATTGAATTTTCAACTGAATTTATTCGAGAAGCGTCAATCTTTTATAGGCATTCAATAATATGGTCAGAGAGTTTTGTGTTCAGTAAGTTTCACGGGATTCTCATGAACCTGTCACGAGTTATTGTCAAAAATGTTGCTTTGACCTTGACCTCTTTCATGACCTCACGAATCATGAGTTGAGTACAATTCGGGTAACCACGAGAAGTTAATGACCAGGTGGACACAGGCGATAGGTTTACTGATATCCAATCAGCGAATATCTTTTATAAAAGTAACACCAAAAAAGTTGCGTTTCTTATTTTGAACAGTATATATATATACATATATATATATTAGCAGGTATAGCCGGCGTTGGCCGAGTAAAATAAAAATAACTGAACATTTAATGTATCACCTGGTTGCGGCACATCTGTCAGAAAAGACCGCAGCTGAGAATCAAAGATGTGTGCAAGAGAGACATGAGGGCACTGGACATATTTCCAGCAACCTGTGAGGATGAAGCTGCCAATCGCACCAAGTGGCGATGCTATCTGCGGTGCCGCCTCAGTTAGGGCGAAAAGAAGCTCACACAAAAAGCAAAAGAGAGAAGAAAACGTCGAAAGGAACGCCATGCTCATAAGCAGTGTCACAGAATGGATTGGGGCGACCCCTTCTTGAGACGCACCCTTTTCTTTCTCTGTCCACAGGAGCAGATATTTTGTGTCTACATTCTTTTGCTACTTTCAGTATATTGTGTCTTGTCTGTTTATCTGACATGCCTGGTGGATAATAATACTAAACATTTGCAGGAGCGTCTGTGAGAAAATTATCGACAACCAAGTTGGTTAATCGCAGCCACGGCTGATATCAGCACACAGATTAACACGTACACCGCCCAGCGAAATCTGCTTAATCACTGATAAGGCACGGGTGCGTCTCCGCCAAGGTTGTAAATAGACGGATTTTGTGTGCTCAAGCAACAGATAAGACATTACTTTAGCGAAAGTAATAATTTGTTACATCTTACACAATTGTCGTGTGAGGTTACTGATATGTCTGTGAGCTCGCCTGCCCGGCAATTGGATGTTTACAGCACATTTTCAGAAAAGTAATGTTTGAAATTTTGCACTAGATGAGTCATGCAAAATATTCAAATCAGATTGGATGATCATCTGAGCTTCATAACAAATAATGCGTGGCAAGGCAGTGAATACAACCTGACGCTTCAGTCAGTCAAAACCACTGTGAAGTTCTCTTGCTAAGACACCAGACCTTGCCAGAGTGAAGCCTAGAATTCAGAATTCTATTTTATCAGACCGGACCCTTTTTATATGAATATTTATCAGGACTTAAAACTGCCCTGGAAATCTCTATCATTTTAATAAGAAAAGCAGCTGTCTGAGGAAACTGAAGGAAACGCACTAGGTCAGAGAGGGAACTTTCTAAATTAACGACACCCCAGACGCGTGTAAGAGGCCGATTCAATTCTCTTTATTCATTTGAGCAAATAGTATGTGAGCCCCGATTGGCGTAAGTTGTGATTTTACATTCTTTATTTCATTACTAACATGTGAACGAACATGTATATATGTATACTGACATGTGAATTTTAATATGTGAAAATTGCTAGTGGATGTCCCAGTCAATTGAGACTGGCAACCTCAGCGTATAAAATGATGATTCATGAACCACCACGGCACGGGATGGTGATTGCTTTATTGCTAGTTTCGTAAAGAGAACTAAACGCATAAAGTATGCCAGAGTTCCATATGGAGCAGGGAGGAAAAGATGAAAGAAATGATGTACATTGTAAGTATAATACTTACAGTTTCAAACCAGTGTAAATGTCTATGTGAAAATATTTATTTTAAAATTAAACGAAGTTTCAAACTTTTTAATTAGTGTAAATATAAATGAAAACCTTTTCAATTTATATTGTGAACACTTTTCAAACAGTGGAAATGTAAATGTAAACATATTCTATCTGTACTAATAAACTTTTCATTTAAATGTAACTTAACTATAAAAGCTATTCAATTTAAATGTAAAGAAAGTTTTATCTCGAGGGACTAAATTTAATTCTCATCGAGGGTAATCTCTGAGTAAAATGGGATGGTGGAATGGGAAGATAGGGACACATTAATCATGGGTTGGAAAACGTAATACTCAGAAGAGCGTTTCGTTTCTATTCTTTACCATAGTTATTGGCGGTACCAGCAGAAAGTACCAGTATCTCTGGAACAAGAAGGGAACAGCGGCCTAAGCTTTAAGACGATGGGCCATCTTTGTAGACTCTCCCTGACATTTCTGGGAAACGAGCTGCACCCGACAACCTTGACCAGCAACGAGTGTGAACCAATGTAAAAAGAACCAACCCATCAGAAGGAGCAGAACAGTCATTGGCAGCTAAGTTCAATATATGCTGCCACTTGAACCTCTTATAACAGTTTACCTCCTATCATGACCGTGATGATAACTTTTCGTGATCCATAACTATTTATATTATTTTCAAACTGTTAAAACTTAAGTGAATATTAAATTTTGTTGTTTGTAAATTTACAAATGTAATTTCGATTTAATCATTTTAAAGTTACTGCATGTTTGCCTCAGTCAAATTGCAACACACACTCTAAAGTGAGCTATACCAGAATAATAAGAATTCCCCTGAGTTAATCAGAGGTGGGAGCTCAAACGAGCTAACATAAACCATTGCTTAATCCTTCACAAAATTTGTCGACATATTCTAGAATTTACGTGCTCCTTCAAATGCAGCATTGTTTTAGCTTATCTGCATATCTTATGAACCTCCTTTGTGGTAGAAGAGTCTACATACCTTCTATCTACATAGGCTTTCCTGAATATCTGATAGTTCTTCCTTCTTTGCTTCTCTCTGTTGTCGCAACAAAATTATGATACCTGGTCTCAACTTCTGGTTCTTTCAGCTTGTAGATTGTAATTCTCATATCTCTTACTTAGTTGTTTGGTGTCTTACTACTGTACATAATTGGAGGCAGTGCTGACTATGCCTGGCAGTTCTTTCAGTTTGTCTATTGTCATAAGTAGTAGTCACTTCCGATCTCTGGTGCTCATCAGATTCTATGTTCTCTCCCATACTTGAATGGTTTTCCTTACAATGACATAGTCAATGGTTGATTTTTCATTCTTTGGTGGCTCATTTCTCGTGAATGCATTGGTGCCTTTTGAAGAATCGTGAACAATTCTGCTTTGCCATCTGCTAATCTGTGTTTGGTCCATACGATGACAAGGTTTACTATATTCTCTCTTTCTTGTAGGTTTAGCAACATGTGGCACTTCGAGTCGAAATTCTATCATTTAATGTTTTTGGTGTGGTTTTTGGCCTTAACACAACCAACACCACCTTTAGCCCTTTCAGTCATGGGAACTCCATTGTTGCGCAGCATTTTGCCAGTAAAATCTGTAACTCCTTGTCCTTTTTTCTGACTTTCCATCAGACACAGGATGTCAAAATTTGCTTTCCTCAACTACCTATATAGCATTGTAAAGAAATAACATGTGAGTGTATGTGGGAGATCACTTTCAGCCTCAGGAACTTTCAGCTGAGTCTCTGGTGGTTCCTCATTCAGTGTTTCTCTGAAATGCTCTGCCCATCTTGTTTCCTGTCCCTGTGCTGTGGTGATGAGATTTCCGTGTTTGTCCATCATAAAAAGCCTATATTCTAACTTTACGTGCAGTGTTGGATTGAGTAATGTAGCTTTCAAAGTGAAAACAGGAGTACGACAGGGATGCCCCTTATCAACAACAATATTTTTGACAGCCATAGATTGGGCGATGCGCCAGACAACAGAGGGCAGTCCAAGAGGAATTAGATGGACAACATTTTCTACACTGGAAGAACTGGAATATGCAGATGACATTGCACTACTCTCGCATTCACATCAACACATTCAAGACAAAACCGATACACTGAATACATATGGCCAGCAGGTTGGCCTGACTATCAATCTGAAGAAGACAGAGGTCATGACACTAAATGTGGGCAATTCTGAGCCAATACCAGTAAGAAACAAGAAGTTAGAACAGACAGACACATTTACTTACCTAGGATGCATTGTAACACCTGACGGCGGAACAAGCAAAGACATTAACAACAGAATGAATAAAGCGAGAGCAGCCTTTGCTATTCTCAACAACATTTGGAAGTCTTCCCAGTACAGCACAAACACCAAATTAAGACTGTATGAGAGCTGTGTACTTTCTGTGCTTCTCTATGGTGCGGAATGTTGGAGAGTAACAGAGAAGGAAATGTCGAAACTGTCCTCCTTCCACACAATCTGCCTAAGGAAAATTCTCCGAATCTTTTGGCCAAACACCATCAGCAACCAAGAACTACTTATTCAGAGTAACCAGGAGGACATGCACACCATCATAGCTGGCAGACACTGGAGTTGGGTTGGCCACGTCCTCAGAATGGACCCTGATACTATCACAAGAACAGCTATGCAATGGACCCCCAATGGAAAGCGAAAGAGAGGCCGATCAAAAACAACTTGGCGTAGAACTGTGGAAGCCGAGATGCAAAGAATGAACCAGAGTTGGGGCACTGTACGAAGGATGGCCGCCGACCGAGCAAGGTGGAATCAATTTGTTGCTGCCCTACAGGACGCCACCAGGCGTGATGGCCACTGACTGCTTTGACGGTTGGCGGTTATGGATCGAAGAAGAAGAAGTATGTGGGAGATAGTTGGACATACTGTAGAATGAATAACACTGTTTTTATTGATTGTCAGTTTTAGTAAGATGACTGATGTAGTTTCATTTGAATGTTTGAGTAGTATTCAAGACCGTTGTGAGTTTATGGATATTTTGAGTTGTGTTGGTTGTTATGATGGAAAGTGACACTTAGTTGAGTTTGCGTAAAGAGTACAGGCCGTGAGCAGGACAGATTGTAGCAAGATATTTATGGCAGATGCTAATTTGAACTTTGACTGGAAAGTATATTCTACGCCTACGATTTTACATCACAGCGCCACTAAAGCTTTAATGTCCTTCATAATAAAAAAGGATATAATTTAAGTGCATATCATTCCAATCTTTTTAATTTAAATTAAGTTCCTATAACTGATAAACCGGTGTTGGGGTTAAAATATTACATAGGTCAAGTGAGTAAGACTCCCATATGTTTGGGAAGGAAGATCCTCAGGTAATATGTTATAAAACTTGCAACATTCTCAAACAGATAATTCATTCTTATTATCTAAGATTGAAATATTCTACATGAATTAATGTGAATACAAATTCAACTTGTTCGAGTACAAGATCCTTCCTGATTGTTGATAGACTAAATACCCTGCACAAATTATTTCATGTGCTATTAAAATGAGGCTTAAGAACTTTTTTTAACCGGAAAATGGCGGCTAACGCCTAGCTCAACTTGTTTTTTTCGTCTCTAACGTCATGAATTAATTGTCTCCTGTTGGAAGGGGTGGGGGGAGGGGGGGGGGGGGTTACCAACAGATTACTAGTGGCAATGAATATATATATATATATATATATATATATATATATATATATATATATATATATATATATATATATATATATATATATATATATATATATATATATATATATAGGAAGATATTTATTTGTTTGTATACTTGTTATGTTTTGGAAATATTTGGTAAATATATTTTGGGTCTAAGATTAGAACTCTAGTCAAAGGGCGAATACTCATTTTTTGCTTCGAGTGAAAGTAAATATGCAGTCGCCCCACTTGAATATAGTTGAAAGGTTAACATTAGCGCATGCCCAATGAGACGATTTTTGTCGTTGGCTCTTCCGTGATGATGGACGAATCTTGAATGCTGTCGGACAAAAGGGAGTCCGAAGTTTTTCGTCATTGTGATTGATTCTGGGGAAAAGAGGAGTTTCTCTTAGTAGACCATGATGGTCGATACTTCTCCCAGAATATATATACTTTACGCCGAGGGAATGGCGTGTGCTAGTTGCTAGTATTTTCTGAACTTAAGGTAAAGAAGGAACGTTTTCTAAAACTTTACCTAGGCCTAACGACATCATAGATGTTATATCATCTATATATTTGATGGATCGTATGTAGACGATTCCTGTACTAGCAGCACAGTGAGTGGACATATGTAACATTTCTTACGGGTATGGAAAAACCCAAGATATTAGTTGAGCAAATGAACGGAGCTTTCATTTGTAGTGAGGAGATCTTTTTGGATGAACGCCGCTCACTGGGACCAGCGCCATTTTGAACCCCACTGTTGGTCTGTTTGAATTGTCAGTCAGAGAACAGATATATCTTATTACCTGATGGCGATACCAAGACTTACATTGTATTGAAGTCCACTCTTTGTTATTTGAGATTGTCAACCTTAAAAAAAGACCCTGTTGATGTTAGAGCCTTAAAGACTTAGCCTGAAAGACGTAGTCAGCAGAGGGTCTGTAAAGGAGCATTGTGATGACCATTATTATTGTTAACTCAAACTGATACGATTAGTCAGTGGAGATATGAAACGATAGACAATCAGAACTATATATGTGCTACTATCGTTCAATTACATTTACATGCTATGAGATTGCTAAATTGATGTTGCTATTTTGCAAATTTATAAAGTACAAAAATAAAATGGTATGAAATCAGTTTTACAAGTTAACAAGACTGTAAAGTGCAATCTTTACTATCTTGCAATATAATACATTTATATACTTATTATGTTCGCAAATATTTTGTAAACAAAGTATTTCCTTTTTAAGTGCTTAAGGAGAAGTCATTTTTGAGTTACTTCCCTTGAAAGGAGTTCCGTCATCTTCGATCGGACTCCGCGGACGAATTTAGGCCTACTGCTATTTATTCTTTGGCTGGGTAGGAATAGATTGTTCTTGCTTCAGTATATCTATGGCCTGAATTTATACGTAGTGTTTGTATGAGTAGGACGAGTCTGTCTTATATATGGATATCTTTACATTTCTAAGTCGAACTATGTTGGTTGTCGCTAGAAAAGGTCAAAGGCTATGCAGCGGAAGTATCGCTAGCAAGGGGGTGTGATTCATGGCTGTCATCCTGTCGGGATGTCGAATTTTGTTGTAGCCGGCCTATCGCCGAAAAAGTGATCTATAAGTAGATGGGGAAAAGTGATAGTCATTTAGACATGTTGTATGTACTTTACCCCAGTGTTTATTCTCTTTCGCCAAGGAATGGCAAAGTTATATTTCGCATAGAAAGGTAAAACCACAATTTATTATGAACTTGGGCTTCGCCATCGTTGTCGATAAGCAGATGCACAGTGGTACTTTTGAAAAGAATATTTATTCAAAGGAAGATGACATTCCTATGTATCAGCACTAGATTATATGATATTATTCAATTACCTCTATGATAGAAGCTATGAAGAAATGAGGACATTTAACGAATGACCAATTTTGGTCTGTATCCAATAGTGAGTGAAGCTCACGAGAGAAGCACAGCCATGTTGAAATCCATATACTTTGTATTTATCGAGTGAGAAAAGGGATGCCTGTACTATCGCTCGATGAACCAAGAGATCACTGCTACATGTGAGAACCCATGTCTGGGATTCCTATATCTTTATGGAAAATATATATATTGAACTTTACGTGAAGGGATATTCGCTAGACGAGATTAGGTCTAGGAGCCTTCCTATATATTGGTTATGGTCTGACGTCGTGCCCAGTCAGTAAAGCCAGATGATTTACATGATGGAACTCTGAATGCTTATTTACGAATGCTCCATTATGATATTTGCCAAGCATGAATGCTAACTTAAGATGATATTCCTGTGATCAACATTATGCTGTCTATGTCGACATTTGTTCCTGTAACCATACACGTACTGTCCAAGTGTGCGTCTCATTAAATGTTATAAAAAGACCACCGTAGTTCCAGTACTTCTTGAATTCGAACAGTGTGAGTATGAGTGATGTACTACCAACTTGTCAACTCTATCGAATCATTCTACCATTCGCGTTCTGACATTCATATACACACTCATTGTCTACACTCACATTCTTGTCGGAGCCTCATCACGTTCCAGGACAAGATGACCTGTATGACCAAAACTGTGCTGGGTTTAATGAGTTGACAATCGTTACACTTTACTACACCAGTCCCAACATCTACATTTATCAACTGGTGGACATTCACGTCATTTAACAAATAAAGCGTGATTCAACAACTAGTAGCCAGTATGAGTTAACAACTACAGAGTTTAACAACTGGTGTGCCAGCTTCCTGGGTCAACCTGCACAGTGACCATATTGAGAAGTAAACTACTGAGACCAGACGTTCCTTGGGGTCTGTTACGACACACAGAAATACATCAACAGTACAACTCTACAGTGATGTCAGCGTGACCTGTCCTGTCGAGAGTATGCGGTAACTAGGTCAGCGTTTGTTGACATTTGGTTCGTTGGACATTTGCCATACAACTGACAGTGTTACACAGCAAGCTTGGTTGAAACATAGAACATTACACATCAGGACTGGAGAATATTTGACAGTGTTTGCGAAAGGAAATGTTATTGAACTGAGAAGTCCTACATCGATTGTTATCATTCACATCAACGATGGAGCTTCTATTTCTGTGTTGAATTTAAAATAATTAGACCAGAAGTATTTGTTTAATAAAGTACCACAGTACTGTACTATTAGGCAGTGTAACTGAGCCTTCTTTACAACACATTCTTTCTGCAACACTCTATTTACATCATATTGCCATACTATTTATGCATTTATGTATTTATGTTTAAATATTTATATGTGATATTTGTTTGTATCCAGCGGGTTGTTGTTTTGGTTGGGCGGTGTCACACAACAGAGTATCCCACGTAATAGAGGGTCTGTTGTGTGCGTTTCTATAGGTGCAATTTTCTTGATTGAAAATTTGCTGCGACAGCTGTTGCTATTAGTGTTAGCTGTGAAGACTGTACTCATTGTTGTTTTTGTAATATTCCTCTGTTCTTTAGTTTGTTTTGATTTGTTTGTAATTTGTTGGTCTACCCTATTCTATCTTTCAGTTCTATTCTCAATTTATATTTATATACTGTGGCGTTATTTGTATTTGTTATCCTCTTGCGGTTTATCTTTTATTGTTTTTCCCATTTGATTTATTTCATTTCCGCAAATGTTTTCATGTTCTTCTGTATAACTGTTTTGTTTTGTGCCTGATCGACATACACTATTTTAAATATAGTTGATCATATAAATTGATGTACAAGAATCAACTGATAGTTAATTGCTATTACTAAAGGTACACAGTTGATGATATAAAACACTATTTCTGGTGCACTGCACTTATATTATAGAGTGAACCAGCAACTTATAGCTGTTATTATATAAGGATTTATACAAGACCTTTGTAAGGCTTGTTTCCCACAGTGATTGGGATAGTTAAGTACTATTTTCCACAGGTTACAAAGTTATCATACAAGGTCTTTGATTAAGACTAAGAAAGTGAATTTATTTACTTTTGCAAATTACTGATCTTATTAGACAAGATGTCTACATTAGATTATTTTATCACACAAGGCAAGGTTCTTGATAAGACTGGTCAGCAATTAGAAGAATGGGCAGTTGCTCAATATGACAAAGCATTAGCTGCAGAAGAGAGAAAACTTGCTGCTGCTGCTGAAGAAAGAAAAGCATTGATTGAAGAAAAGAAATTAGCAGCTGAGGAGAAAAGATTAGAAGCTGAGGAAAAAAAATTACAAAGAGAGGATGAACAAAAGAAATTGCAGATACAGACTGATGAAAAAAGATTCCAGATGGAAATGGAAAAAGAGAAAAGAAAAGATGAGGCTGCTGCTGAAGAGAAAAAATTACAAGCTGCTGCAGAAGAGAGAAAATTACAAGCTGCTGCAAAGGAGAGAAAATTACAAGCTGAAGCTCAAGAGAAAAAAGCAATAAGAGAACACGAACACCAAAAAGAACTTTTAGCATTTGAGTTAGAAAAGTTAAAGTTAACAAACATAAGTGATGGTAATCAAGCATCTGGTGGTAATGGTAAACCCTTTACTTACAAGGTCAAGGTACCAGCGTTCAACCCTTCCAGTGATGACATAACATTCTGGCTAAATAGATTTGAACGCTCGTGTCGAGCCCATAATGTGGACAAATCACAATATGCTAACCAGTTATCAGAAAATCTGAAAGGTGATTCTCTGACTAGTTTAAGTTTGGTTGAAGAGGCTGACAAAGATAACTATGATGTTATTAGGGCAGCCTTATTAAAGAAGTATCAGTTGTCTGAAGAGGGTTATCGGAAGTTGTTTAAGACAATGGTGCCTGAGGCAGGTGTAGAATTCTCAGAATTCATTGCAAGGACACGTCTTACATTTGATCGTTGGATTGAGCTATCCAAAACAGAAAAAAACTTATGAAGCCCTTATGGACTTGATACTCAGAGACAAGATTATGTCAAGTATAAATAAACCTTTCCTCGAATTCTTACATGAGCGTAAACCTAAGTCTCTAAAAGAAATGGAACAGTATTGTACCCAATACGTCACTGCACATCCGGACGTAGCTATTAGCAACAGTAAGGTTAAAGAAGGTATGCCAGTTGCTTCTGCAACACCATACAACCCTAATCACTCTCACAAATTCCAAGGACCTCAAAATAAGTTTAATAAAAAAGGTAACTATTACAGTTATCAGAACCAAGGTAACCAATCATTTCAGGGTTCTTCTTCGAATACCTGGAGAAGAGCTGACAGCCCTCGATTCAGGGGTGGTCATAATTACAGGAACTTTCGCAAAGGAAGTCATTCTAGAAACTATCCAAGTTTTCCTTCATGGAGACAACAGGATCATAATTACCGAGATACTCATTATAATGAATATGATGATAGTAACCAAAGGAGCTATGATTCAAACCCGAGTAGGGGTTATAATAGTGGAAACAATGATAAGTACAGAGGCAATAATAACAGAGGTAGAGCACAATTCAAAAAACATAAAGCTCATTACCAGGCGAACTCTGCACAGCAAGAGTCCCACGAAGCCTATAAACAAAATAAAGATAATGATGACTCTAATAATATGGCATGTGCCGCTTTTGATTTTGGGAGAGCATCTCAGTGCCCCCAATGCAAAACATTATTTGAGCCAACCACAGTGTCTACTTTAAGCTGTGGGCATCCTCTTCCCGCTCTTCCTGCGTCAATCGCGCATGATGGGAGAGGTTCTCTTGTCTTACACAAAGGTTTAGTAAATGACAATCCAGTCTCAGTACTTTTTGATTCTGGATGCACAACTATTGGGGTTAGGCAGTCACTCATAGATCCTTCTCATTCTACAGGCAAAGTAGTCAAATGCGTAACATTTGGCGGCACCATAGAGAAATACTCTACCGCTATCATTAGGATTGCTACTCCTTTCTTCACAGGAGATGTACACGCATGTCTTTTGCCGAATCCGATCGCTGATCTTATCATCGGTCGCATTCACGGAGTCAAAGAATGCACTCCGGAGCAAATTTCCGTTTGGGAAAATCAAAATATGCAATCTGCTAATGCGGTAGTCACTAGAGCTCAAGCTCTCAATATGCCTGAAACTTCATCTGTTGAAGATAATGAAGTGCATAACCAAGATGATCCCTTGGTAATTTCTCGTGACTCGTTTATAAAACAACAAGAAGAAGATCCGACTCTTAAGAAATTCTTCACTCTTGTAACGAAAGGTGATCCGAATAAAGATTCAAATTGTAAATCTTGGATTACAATGAAGAATGGCGTACTTGTACGTATGGTGCAAGACTCCACTAAGTCAAGTCATTCTCAGATTCTTGTACCCAAGAATTTGAGAGTTAAGATCTTACAACATGCACACGACTCTCAGTGTGCTGGTCACATGGGTTTTTCCCGTACAAAGTCAAGAGTTCTTGCGGCTTTCTTTTGGCCTTTTGTGAACAAGGACATACGGATCTATTGTCGATCCTGTAAAGTATGTCAAGAAGTCAAATCCAAAGGTCCTCGTCATGCTGCGCCTATTCAGGCTGCAGATATTCCTATTCGTCCATTCCAGAAAATGGCGATAGACATCATTGGTCCATTCAAGATCAAATCTGCTAGAGGACATCAGTTTATCTTAACGTGTGTAGACATGTGCACACGTTGGCCAGAGGCTATCCCTCTAAAGAGCATTACTACCGCTGACATTGCAGATGCTCTTTGGCTTATATTTTCTCGGCTGGGATTCCCCGGAGAAATATTATCAGATCATGGCACCCAACTGATATCGGATACCATGTCTCAAGTAATGTCTACTCTACAGATAGAGAGATCTTTGAGTAGCATCTATCATCCTATGTCCAATGGGATGGTCGAGCGACTAAATAGAACACTTAAGAACTTATTAGGGAAGATAACTGAGGATCATCCTCAAGATTGGGATAGGGTTTTACCCGCGGCCCTCTTCGCGTACAGAGAGGTCCCCAATGAACATACAGGGTTTTCTCCCTTTGAACTTGTCTTTGGCGCGCGACCGCGCGGCCCAATGTCTTTGCTGCATGATCTTATAACAGCTGACAATATTGACGATGACACAAAATCTTCTTACGAGTATGTCATCGCGCTGAGACAGAAGATTATCGAAGCATGCAAATTGGCAACGTCCTCTTCTGAATTTGCTAAGCAGAAGGCAAGACAATTTGCTAATAAGAAGAGAACTTTACGACAACTTTGTCCTGGTGACAAAGCATTTGTTTTGCTACCTTGTCGTGAAAATAGACTCCTTATTAGTTGGAAAGGTCCGTACGATATAATATCGAAAATTTCAGATGTTGACTACATCGTCGATATCAACGGGAAGCATAAAACCTTCCACATCAATATGCTTACGGAGTTCCATGAACGTCCTGACTATCTACAGCCTATTTTCCAGGCAACGGACGATTCTCATGTCAAACATGGTCATTACTCATCACTGTCTGTAATACAGGATGAGGAAACAAGTTTTTCGGATGTTAATCTTCCGCTTCCAATGATCCCACTTCATTCTAGTGAATCATGGAAAGACGTTACTGTTTCTCCTGATTTGTCTCTAGGAGAACGGCGACAAGTTTCGTCTATGTTACAAACATTTCAGGATGTCCTCACTGACATCCCTGGACAAACTCATGTCATTGAGCATGACATTGTTCTAACTGAACATACTCCAATTAGGGTTAGACCTTATCCTATCCCTATACATTTCCAAACACAGGTTGAAAAGGAGTTGGATGAAATGATAGATTTACAAATAATCGAACCATCCACTTCTGCATATTCTTCGCCGATGGTTATTGTTCGAAAAAAAAGACAATAACATACGTCTTTGCGTTGACTATCGCAAATTGAATCAAGTTACGAAGTTCGATGCTGAACCTATGCCTTTACTGGAAGAACTACTTACTCGTCTTTCTAAATCGCATTTTTTCACTAAACTTGATTTGTCTAAAGGATATTGGCAAGTTCCATTATCCGAACGCGCCAAACCTCTTACCGCTTTCTCTACTCCCAGAGGCCTTTTCCAATGGAATTTTATGCCTTTCGGCCTTATGAACGCACCAGCTACATTTGTACGCATGATGCGTCGAATCCTATCGTATCGGTCAGATGTCATTGCTTATCTAGACGACATCTGTCTTTTCAGCGATACTTGGGAAGATCACTATTCAGGGTTAGTTGAATTATTATCAACTCTGCGTGAGTATAACCTGACAGCAAAACCATCCAAAGCTTGTATTGGCTTTAGCGAAATTGCTTTCTTAGGCCATCGAGTAGGTCACGGTTTCTTGAAGACAGAAGACCATAATATCACTAAGATACTTAACATCTCTATCCCTAGGACTAAAAAGCAAGTGCGAAGTCTTTTAGGTCTCATACAATTTTATGGACGTTTCATTCCGAATCTGTCCTCTATCATGGCACCTCTCTCTACACTATTAAAGAAAGGGTCGCCTAACATGGTTCACTGGTCTCATGAATGCCAATCTTCACTAGAGAAGATCAAAACTATGTTTTCATCACCACCTATTTTAGTGTTACCTACAACAGATAAGACATTCGTTCTTCGTAGTGACGCTTCATCCACTGGGATTGGAGCGGCACTAATGCAAGAGTACTCTGGAACTCTGCATCCTGTAATGTATATATCCAGAAAACTTAATGCTGCAGAAAGGAATTACTCGGTTTTAGACCGTGAATTATTGGCAATGGTTTGGTCAATTCTCAAACTCCAAAGATTCCTTCTGGGCGCGCATTTCGTGGTGGAAACTGACCAAAAAGCTCTTACGGCTATCCAAAGTAAGAACTTGAAGAGCTCGAGATCAACTCGATACGCAATCGCTCTTCAACCTTTTCATTTTTCGGTACGAGCTATCCGTGGTTCAGAAAATGTGATGGCGGACATTCTGTCCAGATGCCCACATGATGCCACTTAACTGTTAAATATTGTTTTTTTTATTATGTATAACTTTACAACAGTTATTTTTTGTTTCTTTACTAAGATACACATTTGTAATTTAATAATAGAATGATGGTATCTCTACTTAGCGGTTTATTGATGTTTATTCACCGCTGTTCTTTGATGATTGTTTCTTCATAAATCATAAATTTAAGATTATAGTGTGAATTTTTGGTATGCATTGTATAATTACCAGAATTGTATTATACGTACATCACACCTTCCTGGAAACATTTATTCGTAGAGAAACAATTTCTCTCAGATTTTGAGATATATTCTCACCGGTCATATTAGGAATTATAGTTATTCCTGATATTTTCATCTGCGCAGTATTCTTGCGTTGTGAGCCTATTCTACGTTGCTCCTAGATGTATTTAAAAAAAAAAAATTGTTTTTTTTTTCCCGGGAGGTGTGGTAAGACTGTAAAGTGCAATCTTTACTATCTTGCAATATAATACATTTATATACTTATTATGTTCGCAAATATTTTGTAAACAAAGTATTTCCTTTTTAAGTGCTTAAGGAGAAGTCATTTTTGAGTTACTTCCCTTGAAAGGAGTTCCGTCATCTTCGATCGGACTCCGCGGACGAATTTAGGCCTACTGCGATTTATTCTTTGGCTGGGTAGGAATAGATTGTTCTTGCTTCAGTATATCTATGGCCTGAATTTATACGTAGTGTTTGTATGAGTAGGACGAGTCTGTCTTATATATGGATATCTTTACATTTCTAAGTGGAACTATGTTGGTTGTCGCTAGAAAAGGTCAAAGGCTATGCAGCGGAAGTATCGCTAGCAAGGGGTGTGATTCATGGCTGTCATCCTGTCGGGATGTCGAATTTTGTTGTAGCCGGCCTATCGCCGAAAAAGTGATCTATAAGTAGATGGGGAAAAGTGATAGTCATTTAGACATGTTGTATGTACTTTACCCCAGTGTTTATTCTCTTTTGCCAAGGAATGGCAAAGTTATATTTCGCATAGAAAGGTAAAACCACAATTTATTATGAACTTGGGCTTCGCCATCGTTGTCGATAAGCAGATGCACAGTGGTACTTTTGAAAAGAATATTTATTCAAAGGAAGATGACATTCCTATGTATCAGCACTAGATTATATGATATTATTCAATTACCTCTATGATAGAAGCTATGAAGAAATGAGGACATTTAACGAATGACCAATTTTGGTCTGTATCCAATAGTGAGTGAAGCTCACGAGAGAAGCACAGCCATGTTGAAATCCATATACTTTGTATTTATCGAGTGAGAAAAAGGGATGCCTGTACTATCGCTCGATGAACTAAGAGATCACTGCTACATGTGAGAACCCATGTCTGGGATTCCTATATCTTTATGGAAAATATATATATTGAACTTTACGTGAAGGGATATTCGCTAGACGAGATTAGGTCTAGGAGCCTTCCTATATATTGGTTATGGTCTGACGTGCCCAGTCAGTAAAGCCAGATGATTTACATGATGGAACTCTGAATGCTTATTTACGAATGCTCCATTATGATATTTGCCAAGCATGAATGCTAACTTAAGATGATATTCCTGTGATCAACATTATGCTGTCTATGTCGACATTTGTTCCTGTAACCATACTCGTACTGTCCAAGTGTGCGTCTCATTAAATGTTATAAAAAGACCACCGTAGTTCCAGTACTTCTTGAATTCGAACAGTGTGAGTATGAGTGATGTACTACCAACTTGTCAACTCTATCGAATCATTCTGCCATTCGCGTTCTGACATTCATATACACACTCATTGTCTACACTCACATTCTTGTCGGAGCCTCATCACGTTCCAGGACAAGATGACCTGTATGACCAAAACTGTGCTGGGTTTAATGAGTTGACAATCGTTACACTTTACTATACCAGTCCCAACATCTACATTTATCAACTGGTGGACATTCACGTCATTTAACAAATAAAGCGTGATTCAACAACTAGTAGCCAGTATGAGTTAACAACTACAGAGTTTAACAGGTACACACGAAACACGGGACGTTTCGGGTTTCATCCGCCGTCAGCCAAAGTTACAAATTGGTGACAAGGACAAGAATTACATACAGGTCAAAGAAATATACTACAAACACATACGAGGATGAGAAACATATACAAAAAAGAGCAATACAAACCGATGAAAAAGTAAACAACACAGGTGATGAGCGAAAACAGAACAATAACAACACAAGAAAATTGGAAAAGCAGAAAGAAATATCGAAACAAGAAAGTAAATAATCAATGAAACGCAAAATGAATTAACGAAATTGCTAAATCCAGTCCTGATCTAAGAAGTAATATCCGTGGAATAAAACAGAAGAGCGCTAGTCTGGTAACGTCTATGGAAGTTACGTTTAAGATAGCGGCAATTAAAAAGACACAAAAAGATACGAAACGAAACAATACTATTAAAAACTTTAAAAAGATAGATCGCAAAATCAACGACGGAAGAAATAAAGAAGAGCCACTAGAATTTATGCAAAGTGATGCTGGACATTTAGGCCATTGGGAGACAGACAACCCATTTGAAAAATCAGACGATTCTCCAAGGAAAAGCGAGTTCTGTCATCCCCGACGCAAGAAGGGAGGGCAGTAATATTAATATCAGAATTACCTGAATGGTCAGGTCTATTAAAATGAAGAGCCACCGGTGTGAGTTTGCCATAATAAATGTCATTTGAGTGCTCACGAAACCTGTCTGCCAAACGTCTGCTAGTTTCACCAATATAAGTAATGCCACATCTCTTGCAGATGTGATAGCATAAATCAGGTTTCTGGATTCACACGGGAAAGACTCTCTAATGACAAATTTTCCTTTCCGAAAGGTAACTGTCTGAGTTTGGAGTATAAACGGACAGCTCTTACATATACGGCGTTAGCACGATTTAGTACCAAAGTGTGAAGGGCTAGTATGTCTCAAGCGACTGTGAACAAGAATATCCCTAAAATTCATATCCCTACGATATGCCACCAAAGTCGTATCTCAAAATAACTCCCTGGTAGGAGGATCAGAGTGAAGAATAGGCAGATGACGAAACATAATCTTTTTCACCACCAAACAGTGGGGATGGAAACTTAAGACAAGATTGAGTCTGTCAGATGTAGTAGTAGGTTTGGCAGCAAGTGCCATCTGACGAGTGCCGTGTCTGATAAGATTAAGAGCATCAGATAAAACTCTTTCCGGATAAAAACGTCGGCGAAAAAACTCTAGCATCTCTTGAGCTCGTTCATGGAAATCATCATCATCGTGACATATCCGACGTAAGCGTAGATGTTGAGCAAACTGAATAAAATTTTTGCAGCTGAGAGGATGAGAAGCAGTGTTAAGAAGAAAACCATGAGCGTCAGTAGGTTGATAAAAGATAGAAGTTTTAAGGCCAGTAGGACTAATGTTGACAGTATTGTCAAGAAAGTTTACTGAAGTAGTAGAAATCTGAGAAGTGAATTTGATGGCAGGATTGAAATTACCAACATAGTCAATAAATCGACGTAGGTTTACCTCAGACATGTCAGTAACTCATATACCATCATCAATATAGCGACGGTAAAACTCAGGTATCGGCCCATCATAACTTTGAAGGACCAAATATTCAAAGTGGCCCATAAAAAGGCAAGCATAACTAGGGTTCATTTTAGTGCCCATAGCCATGCCACTGATTTAGTTAAAGAACTGACCATTAAATTCAAAAGAGTTGAGAGTAACAACAAATTCCGCTAGGCGAAGAAGAGGACCTGTGCTAACCTAAGATTAGTACGTCGGTCAAGAAAAAAATTGTGCTTTAAGAGAATGTGGAATAGAAGTATAAAGCAAACAAACATCAAGAAGGAAAAGACGGTAAGTATGGTCAGGCGTGAATATGGTCGAATAAAAAGTAGTAATAGCATGATTAGTGTCCTTCAAATAAGAAGGTAGATTAGCCACTAAGAGTTGCAAAATACTATCAAGGAATTCAGAGATACGTTCAGTGGGACAAGAGCAGGCTGAAACAATGGGTCGACCAGGATTGTCCTTTTTATGCCCCTTAGGTAGCATGTAAAAGGAAGGTTTACCTAGACTACTTTCAAAAATATGGAGAGACAAAGCACCAGAAGGAAGAAAATCATCATGGACGAGATCACGAACAGTCTTATAAACAGTAAGATTATTGCGGACTGTGGCATCACCAGAACAAGATGAGTGGAAAGGGGAGTTACCGAGCTGTGAAACTCCTTCTTGAATATACAAGTCCTTACGCCAAACTACTACTTCACCACCTTTGTCAGCAGGTTTGCTGATAATGTTATCACGTTTTTTAAGGATGATAGTGCCCGCCATTCAGAAGCAGTCAGGTTAGATCGACGGAGACGGGGTAGAGAAAGTTGATTAATGTCATGTAAAGTGTTGGCAATATATAAATCAAGAGCAGCAGAAGCACCTGGAGCTGGAGCAGTCTTGTTTAGATTTATCGAAACGACGAAAGAAATCACCAGCAGCACAGCAAACCCTGTTGGAATCATTACCATTTGTATGGTAATATTTGAGACGCATGAGGCGATGGAAGCGGTAGACGTCTTGAAGCAGAGAATATTTATCAAATTTTGAACGAAGAGGAACAAACTTTTACTCAGGACAGACAATTCATCGGGAGATAGCTGTAGATCTGGAGGAATGCAAATAACTTTAGTTTGAGTAGAAGTCTGAATAGAGGACACTGAACATTCAGAAGGACCATGAGGACGGAGGCCACACAATGATTCTTTTTTATGCGTGCTCAGCCGAGTATAAAGTTCCTTATTAGTATCATGGATAATGGTACGAAAAAGAGAGAAAGCTGCGGGCACGAAGAAGTCAGTTGACATAGTTGGTGAGTAAGGTTAGATTTCGAACGTTCCAAGTCAGTGAGCAGGCGTTTATGCATAGCAATAACACACCTCATACGTTGGAAGGAACATTTCTTCTCAACTAACAACAAGCGGTGTAGTTCAGAAGGATGAAAATGTCCAGCCGACGGATGGAAGTGGGAGAGAAGTCCTTTAGGGATACCTCTAACACGGACAGTTGTTGAGAACATTATAGTGGCATATAAGGCGTACTAGCCCTTCACACTTTGGTACTAAACCGTGCCTACGCCGTATAAGTAAGAGCTGTCCGTTTGTACTCCAAATTCAGACAGTTACTTTTCCGAAAGGAAAAATTTGTCATTAGAGAGTCTTTCACGTGCGATTTCAGAAACCTGAGTTATGCTATCATCTGCATGAGGTGTGGCATTACCTATATTGGTGAAACTGGTAGACGTTTGGCAGACAGGTCTCGCGAGCACTTAAATGGCATTTATCATTGCAAACTCACACTGGTGGCTCTTCGTTTTAATAGACCTGACCATTCAGGTAGTTCTGATATTAATATTACTGCCCTCCCTTCTTGCGTCGGGGATGACAGAACTCGCTTTTCCTTGGAGAATCGTCTGATTTTTCAAATGGGTTGTCTCTCTCCCAATGGCCTAAATGTCCAGCATCACTTTGCATGAATTCTTGTGGCTCTTCTTTATTTCTTCCGTCGTTGATTTTGCGATCTATCTTTTTAAAGTTTTTAATAGTATTGTTTCGTTTCGTATCTTTTTGTGTCTTTTTAATTGCCGCTATCTTAAACGTAACTTCCATAGACGTTACCAGACTAGCGCTCTTCTGTTTTATTCCACGGATATTACTTCTTAGATCAGGACTGGATTTAGCAATTTCGTTAATTCATTTTGCGTTTCATTGATTATTTACTTTCTTGTTTCGATATTTCTTTCTGCTTTTCCAATTTTCTTGTGTTGTTATTGTTCTGTTTTCGCTCATCACCTGTGTTGTTTACTTTTTCATCGGCTTGTATCGTCTTTTTTGTATATGTTTCTCATCCTCGTATGTGTTTGTAGTATATTTCTTTGACCTGTATGTAATTCTTGTCCTTGTCATCTGTTTGTAACTGTGGCTGACGACGGGTGACACCCGAAACGTCCCGTGTTTCATGTGTACCGTTAACTTATAAAACTGATTTCATACCATTGTATTTTTGTACTTTATAAATTTGTTTCCTTACGAGTTTTACTGCAGCGTCCTCATTTATTGTTAGATAATAGTTTTTGCATTGTTTGCCATTTTCTAAAGGAAATATTAGTAATGGAAGGCATGGCCCCTTAAAAAATGGAAAGGCGACGACCTAGACGACGGTGGATCCAGGACATCACAGAGAGTCTGAGCTTGTCTTTGGGTGATGCAGGTCGACTTGCCCAGAATCGCGATGCGTTCAGAACAGATGTAATGGAGACAACGTTCTGGACAGAATACGTCATTTGATGATGATGATTTGCCATTTGTTGGCATGTTTGGGCATTTCTTGTGCTTTTTCTATCATTTTAAAGCATTTTTTTAAATGTTTGAGTCATTATTTTGCATATTTTAGCATTTTCAGTAATAATCGGCATTTTTTGTTAGTTTTGACGTGTTAATACTTATTTATTTTTTTACAAATTTCTGCACTTCACTGTTTTCCCCATGCTGTTTAATAATTTTCCCTAAACACCTGAAAACGAATGTTGCTGGTAAATTGTCCTACATCAAGTCGAAGTTTTATATTTCTGCCTGGTGCCATTACTTCCTTGGAGATATCAGCAGCTCTGTTAGTGGATTATGAGAGATATTATTTTGAAGAAAATGATGAACGACTTTGACAATGTGAAGATCTGGGAAGATAGACAGTTTACGTGGCCTCGATTCTATCAGCCTTAGTTCTTAATTTCATAAAATTCCAATGAGGCTCCCTAGAATTGAAGCACCATTCTTCAATACACATCTCTACCAAGAGTAATCTTGAGCTAAAGGTAGATACCTTTGAAGGCCCTCACTAGATACTCTGATGTTTGTCCACTGTTGAACCATTACTGCAGAGCAAGGGGAGAAACCCCGTGACAGATATCCACAGAGTAATCTATTCTATAGCAGTGAAGGAAGAGAATTTCCTAGTTGTGAAGTTACTTAGCACAAACTACGACTGGCATTAGTCAGAAAGACTCAGGGATATTTATTTTGGTGATTTCTAACTAAAAAGAGGTGTATACCCCTTTGGAGTTAGTTAACTAAACAGAAGTTGTCTTCCTTCTACCTAGGACTAGGGACAACTTGCTGCTAGTTTGAATCGCTAGCTCAGTTTTTTTTTTTTTTTTTAGTTAGATTTATTATTACTGAGTCTTATTTTTGTTGTTAACTTTTCGAGTGACATCTAGTGTATTCTGTGTAAATAGTGCATTAACATTTATATTTATATATATATATATATATATATATATATATATATATATATATATATATATATATTTATATATATATATATATATATATATATATATATATATATATATATGTTCTGAGCTAACAGAATTTACCTTCTACTTCACCTGTCACTTCAATGTTGACCTGTCCTATCCTTACTGTAATATTTAATATTTCGGGGTGGAAGAGTGCCTGTATGACATTTTAACAAGTGTTGCGAAAGTGGCAGGTGAGAAGTGATTTAACAAATATTCTCATCTGTCTTCTGGCCTGACTGCCAATCTTCACTCTCTATTCACATTCGTGATTATTTGTATCTACTATCATGCACTCGCTTAGACTTGTCTTATCTCAGACGTACTCGTAATCACCTCGCGACACAAAGACAATGGGAAAAATTAAATTCCATTTTTAATGTGCATGTGTGTGTATGTGAGTGTTGTGTGTGTCTTATTACTCCGTGTTTTTGATTAATTAAATAGACTGTCAATTTGGCACATAATTTTTTTTTTGTCATTTCTTATTTTGGTTAGTGACTTAAAGAATACCATTTTGGCTCAGTAACAGCAAAAAGAAAATTTTAATATTTTTAAGGTTTTTTATGCCATTCATTTTCTTCTTTTAATAATACAAAATAATTTGTTTAGCTCGGAAACTAAAAAAGAAAGTTGTATTTGTTAGGTCATTTTTTTTTTTTTATTGTACAGGGCATATTTAGGGTTTTTTTTTTTTTTGGTCATAAATGCATTTTTATAGGTAATTTTCTAGCAATTTTTAGATCATTAAAATCCTAGCCCTAGTATTTAGTAGCTTTTGTATAGTTTTAGAATATGCATTTGAAGATAACTGTCAGTTGTTTCTATCAGGGTGTTTAACACGTGTGAAGATAACAATGAATGGTATTATCTATGGTGTTTTACAACGTGTGAACATAACAATGAATGGTATTATCTATGGTGTTTTACAACGTGTGAAGATAACAATGAATGGTATTATCTATGGTGTTTTACAACATATAGTATAACATTAAGGTAAAGGTAGTTCCCATAGCAGATACTACCGTAGGGGAGAAGTGTTAAATATTTTACTTTACTAGGTTCAGCATCGAGAGTTAATGTGACCAGTTCCCATCCTCGCTGCCTTTTCCTTCCCTAAGGGTACCCATTTATAGCTAGGTAGACAGAACGTGTCAATGCCGTGAATCGAACCAGGCACCTTTGCTGCGAGATAGCACTCTATCAATCGAACGCTCATACGAAGAAAACAGTATATACTATTTTTAAAGTGGTTCACAACGTATTAAGATAACAGTGAATGGTACCTTTCTCTGTGTTGTACAACATCCGAAAATGATAACACATAGTATCTTTCACGGTGTTTTACGACATATGAAGACAATCATAAATTTTATCTTTCCGCCTGTTATAACATTTGAGGGAAACACTAAACGGTGGGTTATCTGTCACGTTGTTTTACAAAATAAGAAGATAAGAATGAATGGTTATATTTTACGCTGTTTATCACATATGAGAAGAGAATAGGAATGGCCAAAGCTACATTCAACAACATGAAACATATACTGACATCTAAACAGTTATCTCACAAATTAAAACTGAGAATCATAAAGTGTTATATATATTCTGCATTTCTGTATGGTGAGGAAACATGGACGATGAATAAACATTGCAAGAAAGAATTGAGGTTCTTGAAATGTGGATATATATATATAAGAATGGGGCGTATCTCATGGAAAGAGATGAAAACAAATAAAGAGGTCCTAGAAAATTTAGGTATGAAAAGAGAACTAATGAGGGAGATCAAGGTTCGGCAGCTAAAATACTTTGGCCACATAAAAAGGCATAACACCTTGCAGAAGACCATCACAGAAGGGAGAGCCGAAGGCAAACGTGCAAGGGGAAGACAGCGCTATAAGTGGGAAGATAACATCAAGAGATGGACAGGAAAGAGTCTATCAGAGTGCACCACCAAGACAAGAGACAGAAAACATTGGAGATCCATTACAGCCAACCTTCGTTGTGGAGATGGCAACTGATGATGATGATGATCACATATGAAGATAACGGTAATAGGTTATTGTTAAGTGTCAGTTTGATTTAATGTGCCCTCTTTTCACTTCTTCTTATATTTATGGTCAAAGGGAGATTACCAGTAGTTTTATTTTCTGGAATAAGGTTGATTTAGTGGTTATATCCCCTTGGTTTTCCTTGTGTCCAGCTATATGCCCATATAAGATTCTGTTCGTATATTTTCCTGAAACAGCTTCAAGTACATTCTTGTTTTTGTTGTTATATCACCTTGGGCTTACTTGTGTCCAGCGATATGCCCATATAAGGTTCTGTTCGTAGATTTTCTGGGAACAGTTTCGGGTACATTCCTGTAGTGAACGAACTCAGGTCGCGCGATTGATTTGCGCATGCGTTATGAGTTGGGCGCGACGGGAAGACTGTTTTTTGTGGAGTCGGTTAGTGTTGTTCGAGCTGACAAGTCGTTCAGCGTTTTTGCTCTGGCAAGTGTCTTAGGGGATCGGAGTTCTTCTGTGATTAGATTATGTTTAAGATTCCCCTTTAATGTGATTCTGGCATGGAGTTATAAGCCTAGGAAATGGCAAGTGTTTTCTGGTGTTTGATTAATGGAAGGCAGAGCAGGTAAAGAAGACATTTTGAACTTATTTGTATTGCCATAAAACTTTCCGTTATTTAGGCGACTTACTCCCAGTGCGGAGAAGTGGTAACATTGCTATTTTCGCCAGAGGTGTTGAACCAAATGATCAATGAATTATTTATGTAAGCCCGCTGTCCAAGGCGGCCTATTTTTGCCAGAGGTGTTGAACCAAATGATCAATGAATTATTTATGTAAACCCGCTGTCCAAGGCGGCCTATTTTTGCCAGAGGAGTTGTACCAGAGTATCAATGAACTATTTATGTAAGCCCGCTGTCCAAGGCGGCCTATTTTCGCCAGAGATGTTGAACCAAATGATCAATGAATTATTTATGTAAGCCCGCTGTCCAAGGCGGCCTATTTTTGCCAAAGGTGTTGTACCAGAGTATCAATGAACTATATATGTAAGCCCGCTGTTCAAGCGGCCTATTTTTGCCAGAGGTGTATTGGCGTGTGATTACGTCTACGATGTGTTGAACCTTCGTTCAGATGTCAATGTATGTGTCGATGGCAGCGTGCCGTTATATTGTACTGTAATAAAATGTTTGGAAACGTCACCAGTCGTTCAACGCTTCCTGACTTCATTATCCTGTATGACTGTGACGTCTTCACGACCTATGTACAGTAGCCCTGTGTGGGCGTGTATGTCAACATATTTACACTAGTAGCGGTATCAACTACCAACAGTGCCAGTACACCTATCTTCTACTGTGGTACCACTCATATATACACTACCTTCAACAGTCACCTAATCATACAACCCTTTCAACAGTGGGGTTATCAACAGTGGTCGCCAGTTTCAGGCTGTTACCCTAACGACATTGGCGTCTATAGATCCCAGCATCCTACATGAACTACTGTGATACGTTCCTGTACCATCGTTGTTGCTGTGATTTTGGAAGCCAGTACCTGTACCATCGTTGTTGCTTTTATTTTGTAAGCCAGATCCTGTACCATCGTTGTTGCTGTGATTTTGGAAGCCAGTACTTGTACCATCGTTGTTACTGTTATTTTGGAAGCCAGTTCCTGTACCATCGTTGTTACTGTCAACTTGAAAGACAGTTCCTGTGCCATTGTTGCTGTCGTGTTGGAGGCAAGTTCCGATATCCCTTTAGCGTTGGATCGTCTTAGCGCTGAACTGTGTGTGCTGAGAACTTCATTGTTGTTGTTCCAGAGGCCAGGAGTTTTTTCGCCAGTATAAGATAAGTGGCTTTATGTTTGTTAACTGGGCCTTTATGTTGTGTTTGAATTAAGCCTTCCATAAATTTATATTTTCATATTTCATGTTACATATATTTTATATGTTATATTTGTTTTTGCATTTCTGCTGGTTCGGTTGGGTGGTGACTCCAGTAGGGTACATCCCACTTAACCAAGGGCCTACTGTGAGCGTTCTTTAGGGACCATTGCGATTTTCCCTCAGTGGAAATCGCTAGCGACTTTTGTTGCTATTTTTGTTTAGCTGTGACGACATGTGTTAGTGTTGTTTTCGTATATTTTTTTCTCTGTTCTTTAGTTTTGTTTAATTTGTTTGTATTTGTTCGCCTTCCCTTCCTATCGTTTATTTCTTTACATCTTTTCGTTTATACACTGTGTTGTTATTGTCTGATCGTCATATTTCGCAGCTATCATTACAAGTTTTGTAACATTCCTCTTTAGTTCTGCTTTATTCTTTTGTTGATACCTGCGAACGTTTTCGTTTGTGATTGATATCTTGTCCTTGTTATTTTTGTATGTATAGTTGATTTTTTCATACACTGTCTATATACATACTAGGTAATGCACTATTAATAGGATAATGCACTATAGATAGAGGTGATTATTGGTTATATTGTAATCAAGTTATTATACAAGTTCTTTGATAACGACTTGTCTCCCACTGAGGTTGGGATAAAATGAGTTTCTGAGATAATATATATTATACAAGGTGTTATAGTATATTATTACACATAATGTCTACCTTACATTATTTCATTGAGCAAGGGAAAGCCCTTGGTAAGACTGGAGAGAAATTAGAAGAATTTGCTATGGCTGAATATTCCAAGGCGCAGAAGGCTGAAGAAAAGAGACAGAAAATAGAAAGAGAAGCAGATGAGAGAAAATTCCAAATGGAGATGGAACAAAAGAAATTAGAGGCTGAGGAGAGACAAATTCAGCAGCAAAGAGAATCTGAAAAAGAGAAAATGTTACATGAGGAAAGAAAAATTCAGCAGCAAAGAGAAGCAGATGAGAGAAAAATACATTTGGAAATGGATCACAAGAAGCTAGAAGCTGAGGAGAGAAACAGAAAATGGAACATGACGAAAGAATCTTAGCTTTGGAGTTGGAGAAAATAAAGTTGGTGAATATGGGTAATTCTCAACATGAGTCAAATAATCAAACAACTTCTAATAAGACAAATGCTGGTTCTTATAAGGTCAAGATACCTGCCTTCAACTCTACCTGTGACGATATAACGTTCTACCTAAATAGATTTGAACTTTCATGCGAAACTCATAAGGTAGACAAATCGCAATATGTTGCACAACTAATGGAGATACTTAAAGGTGAAGCATTGAATACTATACGTATGGTAGAAGGCCCCGATAAGTTTAACTATGATGTTGCCAGAGAGGCCTTATTAAAGAAATATCAGTTAAATGAAGACGGTTATCGTCTTCGCTTTAAGACTATGCTACAAGAAACTGGGGTAGAATTTTCAGATTTTATCTCAAAGATACGTCTAACGTTTTCACGTTGGATCGAGCTGTCAAAGACTGAACACACATATGAAGCCCTTATGGACTTATTGCTTCATGACAAAGTCATTTCATCAGTTAATGAGTCTTTTCTTGCCTTTTTACATGAGTGTAAGCCTACAAACTTGAAAGATATGGAACAATATTGTTACCAATATGTTACTGCACACCCACATGTAACTGTTAGTAATTCTAAAGTCAAAGAAGGTTTACCAGTGGCCTCAGCAGCACCATATGGTCCTAATTTTCGTCGTAAATATCAAGGTGCTCAGCGCAACTATGATAGGAGGAGTAATCATGATTTTCGACAGAACCAAGGAGATCCTACTCGTAATGATTCTTCTTCTATGAACTGGAGACAATCTAATAGTCCTCAATATTTTAGTCCTAATAATTATAGGAACTTTAGAAGAGGTTACTATAATAGAAGTAGTCGAATAAATAATAACTTTTCAGGGAGACAACAAAACCCATCTAACAGATATTTTGATCAATGTGAAAATGACAATCACAACCATGGAAACTTTGGTTCAAACTAGAACAATAGTTTCAGCAGACAAAATAACAATGATTTCAAGAAAAATAATAGTCGCGGTAAATCGCAACATAATAATAGGTCATGTCACCATGGTTACTCTGCTCAACAAGAATCCCAATGTATGATCAATCAGGGTGACAATGGTAATAATACCGCTAATGCTAATGCTTGCTATGCTTTCGATTTCGAGAGAGCATCAAAGTGCCCACAATGCACAACTTTGTTCGAACCTACAACTATATCTACTTTGAGTTGTGGTCATCCTCTGCCCGCTCTCCCTGTAGCAGCTGCGCATGACGGAAGAGGGTCTCTTATCCTACATAAAGGTTTCGTGAATAATATTCCAGTCTCAGCTCTTTTTGATTCTGGATGCACGACTGTTGGGGTTATACAGTCTCTAGTTCACCCATCTTGCGAAACTGGTAATATGGCGAAAAGTGTGACATTTGGTGGGACAGTCGAGACTTTTCCGACTGCCATAGTCCACATTGCCACACCATTTTTCACTGGTTAAATACACGCATGTTTGCTCAGAGCATCTATCGCCGACCTTATTGTCGGACAGATACATGGAGTAAAGGTTTCACCAAGTACATTCTGCTAATGTGATACATTCTGCCAATTTCATGCAATCTTGCAATGTCGACAATACTGTTGTTCATCTTGCTAATTTTGGTGCTTCTTTAAGCCCAGTTCAACAAACCTCAGTACGTCGCAACTTTAACTGTGATTCTTCTTTAATCACTATTGTCGAAGAAAATCCTTCGATTTTGTCTGACACACACAGTAATTATAGCAGCTACTTTTGTACGCATGATGCGTCGTATCCTTTCACATCGTTTGGATGTTATTGCCTACTTGGACGATATTTGTCTTTTTAGTGATTCTTGAGAAGATCACTTTTTAGGTCTATATGAACTGTTATCTACTCTACGCTTTCATAATCTTACAGCTAAACCATCCAAAGCCCATATTGGATTTAGTGAGAATTCTTTTTTGGGTCACCGTGTGGGTCATGGTCTCTTACTGACGGAGGACCATAACACTTCTAAAATTTTGAACATCACTACGCCTAAGACAAAAAAGCAAGTCCGTAGTCTCTTAAGGTTAATACAATTCTATGGAAGATTTGTTCCAAACCTATCGTCTATCGCTGCACCTCTCTCAACTCTACTGAAGAAGGGGTCACCTAATATGGTACGCTGGTCCCCATAATGCCAATCTTCATTTGATAACATTAAAACACTATTTTCATCTTACCCTATCCTAAGACTACCCACTGCAAGTATGACTTTCGTTCTTCGCAGCGACGCCTCATCCACAGGGATTGGGGCCGCATTGATGCAGGAATATGATGAAACTCTGCATCCGGTAATGTTTGTCTCTATAAAGCTGAATGCAGCAGAACGGAATTACTCGGTACTAGAACGAGAATTATTGGCTATGGTCTGGGCGATACTTAAACTTCAGAGATTCCTTCTTGGCGCCCATTTCATTGTAGAAACAGACCAAAAAGCCCTCACTGCTATACAGAGTAAGGACTTGACGAGTTCAAGATCAACTCGATACGCTATTGCTCTTCAACCTTTTCACTTCTCTGTTCGTGGTGCGGATAATGTTATGGCAGACATACTGTCTCGATGCCCACAGAATTCTACTTGACACTCATGCCTGTATTTTCTAATGCAAAGCGGGGTTTCTTATATACCCATAACACTGTTATACATTAACAGTCTGTTATTACATTTGCTTGACTCTATTTAATACATTCTGCTAAGCACTTTGCATTACTTTCTCGGTGCCGTCTCTAATGTAAGGAAGAAGGTTTGATTAGCACTATATAAAGGCCGGTAGTTTACAAGGCCACATTTAATAAGTAGGAATTGCAATTAAGTGTTATATATAGTAGAATCTTACAGTTGTCAAACACATGTCTTTCATTTATATTTTCTCACAGCGAGTCAATGCTGTTATACGGAGAATCTCTACAGTTTACAAATATCTCTTCATGTGATGTCCCTGTCTACCATTAGGAGTAGACGCTACCACAGAGTTCTGGGACTCTGCATATCATCGCTTAGTTGTATTTGTAATGGATTTTAGTAATGTTGTAAAATAGTATTCGATATTATGCTAAAGATACGTTGCTATGTTTGATATATCCTTTAGTAGATATATGTTGGTGTCTCTATATTACTGTACATCACAATGTTAAAGTATAATACGTTAATGACACTTCTAATTTGGTAATTTATTATTAGGCATGTCAATATTGTAATTTTTGTTCGTGCTATATGAAGACATACCTATTTAATTTGTTCTGGCATTGTTATGTTGCCAGCACTTTATTGTGCTATGGTGGCAACTTCCTTTTATAATTATGTTAGTACTATGAGAAAATATTTTCTCTAAACTTGGTGAGATTTATTTTTCTTCTCACCCGACGTTCTATCGTGCGCCAGTATAGCACGGTATTATGGCATTGTAATTGTTTACGCCCTTCGTCAGCGCATTATTTATGCGTTATGGACCTGGTGCCTGCGTCATCATGCTCATTATTTTTAGCGTGTGTTTCGGAATTTATATTATACACGCTATAGTGTTACTGTGGTATTTATTTATGCATTGTATTGATTACCTTTATATATATATATATATATATATATATATATATATATATATATATATATATATATATATATATATATATATATATATATATATATATATATATATATATATATATATATATATATACTTATATGCTACCGCCCTCATTGGTTCAATGTATTTTTTTAACAACAAAAAAATGATGTAACATTTTTTTCCTCGGGGGGTGTGGTAGACTGTTAAGTTTCAGTTTTATTTAATGTGCCCTCTTTTCACTTCTTCTTATATTTATGGTCAAAGGGAGATTACCAGTAGTTTTATTTTCTGGAATAAGGTTGATTTAGTGGTTATATCCCCTTGGTCTTACTTGTGTCCAGCTATATGTCCATATAAGGTTCTGTTCGTAGATTTTCCTGGAACAGCTTCGAGTACATTCTTGTTTTTGTTGTTATATCCCCTTGGGCTTACTTGTGTCCAGCGATATGCCCATATAAGGTTCTGTTCGTAGATTTTCTGGGAACAGTTTCGGGTACATTCCTGTAGTGAACGAACTCAGGTCGCGCGATTGATTTGCGCATGCGTTATGAGTTGGGCGCAACGGGAAGACTGTTTTTTGTGGAGTCGCCTAGTGTTGTTCGAGCTGACAAGTCGTTCAGCGTTTTTGCTCTGGCAAGTGTCTTAGGGGATCAGAGTTCTTCTGTGATTAGATTATGTTTAAGATTCCCCTTTAATGTGATTCTGGCATGGAGTTATAAGCCTAGGAACAGGCAAGTGTTTTCTGGTGTTTGATTAATGGAAGGCAGAGCAGGTAAAGAAGACTTTTTGAACTTATGTGTATTGCCATACAACTTTGCGTTATTTAGGCGATTTACGCCCGGTGCGAAGAAGTGGTAACATAGCCATTTTCGCCAGAGGTGTTGAACCAAATGATCAATGAACTATTTATGTAAGCCCGATGTCCAAGGCGGCCTATTTTCGCCAGAGGTGTTGAACCAAATGATCAATGAATTATTTATGTAAGCCCGCTGACCAAGGCGGCCTTTTTTCGCAAGAGGTGTTGAACCAAATGATCAATGAACTATTTATGTAAGCCCGCTGTCCAAGGCGGCCTATTTTTGCCAGAGATGTTGAACCAAATGATCAATGAATTATTTATGTAAGCCCGCTGTCCAAGGCGGCCTATTTTTGCCAAAGGTGTTGTACCAGAGTATCAATGAACTATATATGTAAGCCCGCTGTTCAAGCGGCCTATTTTTGCCAGAGGTGTATTGGCGTGTGATTACGTCTATTATGTTTTGAACCTTCGTTCAGATGTCAATGTATGTGTCGATGTCAGCGTGCCGTTATATTGTACTGTAATAAAATGTTTGGAAACGTCACCACTCGTTCAATGCTTTCTGACTTCATCATCCTGTATGACTGTGACGTCTTCATGACCTATGTACAGTAGCCCTGTTTGGGCGTGTACGTCAACATATTTACACCATTAGCGGTATAAACTACCAACAGTGCCAGTACACCTATCTTCTACTGCGGTACCACTCATATATACACTACCTTCAACAGTCACGTAATCATACAACCCTTTCAACAGTGGGGTTATCAATAGTTATCTCTCACGCAGTTTTACAACATATGAAGATATATTAATATGTTACCTGTCAGTCGGTTTTACAACATGTAAAGATTCAGTAATATGTTACCTGTTAATCTGTTTTACAACATATGAAGATTCGGTAATATGTTACCTATCACCCTGTTTTACAACATATTAAAGATTCAGTCATATGTTACCTATCACCCTGTTTTACAACATATGAAGATACAGTAATATTTTACCTGTCAATCTGTTTTACAACATATGAAGATACATTATTAGGTTAACTGTCAATCTGTTTTACAACATATGAAGATACATTATTAGGTTAACTGTCAATCTGTTTTACAACATATTGTGGCCGTGTGTGCTGGTATGTGTTGTTGTTGTTTAGTGGTCACTATCCTAACGGTGGGTATTGGCACGTGATGATGTTTCACGTACGAGTACATACATTTAACACGAAGAACTGATGCAGGATGATGAACTCGATAGTAATGGACTTCACTAGAACAGCGGTGAAGTAAACAAAAAGTAATCAAGTTTATTTACATGATGTTAGCAGGAATGTAATGATACATCAAGTGGAAAGGGATTCAATATATCCTGCCATGCCACTGCAGTAATCAAACGTTTTATACAGTCATTTCAATAGTGTTGATTATTTACAAAGTCGACTTTTCATTCCTCGTATCATGGGTTCGGTTAATTGTCCCTGTTTCTATTTTTGTCATTACTTTTTCCTGCCCAAACTGTATTTTTGTTTCATTTCTGAGTCTAGAACGTTGAACACTTCTAGTTACTGGTATATTGTATTCTTTTCTGACGATAAAATTTCCTGGACTATTTCTGAGTAAGCTGGTTGGTTTATTTCGTATGACGAAGACTGGCCTAAATGCCAGGGTATTACTCTTTCTACCAATTGTTCTTGCTACACACTACTAAACTAACCGTTCATACCTGCTGTCTCTGTGCTTGAAAAAAGAACATACTTGTCTTGAGCCCACTGCGTGGGTGCCCATTTCGTGGGAATGGAAAAACACATATCATCAAAACGATATCTTAATTGCTTCAAGCAGCAATTCTCTCTACGAAGATGGTATTTGAGGCTCCAAGGAACTAGACAACCGTACATCTCTTGTGAACACAAGAGCCAACCAAAACTATGGCTTGTTGTCTACGATCTTCCTTGTGGTGCTCGCCATTCTAACATTTTAAAAACATGGGAGAAAACATTCCCAAACCTTTGCTACTGCTACGTTTGTCATCTCAAATCCAAATACCCTATTTTCCTAAATTTCCTGTTACAATTTCATAAACTCACAACTCATTCATTGTCACGGACTTCATAATCTCGTGCATCTTTCTTCGTTAACAAATTCTTATCCAAAACAACCTTCAGCGAGACAATGGGCACAATAATATTTGTACTTCCCTTCGCTAATTAAGTCCCTATTCCATATATCATTATTCCCCTTAGTACCATTCTATAACGTTATTCAACAATCGTAAAGCATAATTAATTACCGGCCTAGTTTTCATACTCACTATCTAACACTTTTCTTAAGGGCCGCAACTTACAGAGTTGGCTCTGTAAAATTCTGTTTGTTCGTGATGTTAAGCTTGGTAGAGAGGGAATGTCGTTTTATCACCTGGACAGTACAATGTTGTGGTGTATCTAGGTAACCAGCGTGAGGCGCTGCCAGGGTGTAATGAAGACACTCACACAAACAGCTTACATGTTTTCAGGCGTGTACTACTCGTAATAGGATGTGGAATGATGTGATAAATGTGTGAGTAGACGAATGCGTTTAGGCTCGTGGACAGCTTCACACTGAACCCACTCAACCACATGTATAAGTCAGTAAAGGTTGGTAATACCGATGACTTTTCACACATTTATTACGAGACTTACGATGATATGGACGATACAGTCAATTGCACAAAGATCATGGATATTACATGCATGGTAATGGTTGTAAACACATGGCATCATCAAATCTTGAACAGCTCCTACGTAAGATGCTAATAACAATTGCCTGTCAATTTACATACTGCTCGTACTGAAGTTCTGGTACCCTGACAGAACCCGTCAGGTACCCCTTTGCAAATATACCGCACGGGAAAAGACGGTTTCAATTGCCTAACCAAAAGGCTATGTCTTCTTCTATCATCACATGCCAGGCACTTCTTCTCATGAAGAATAAAGGCCGTAACAACGGGCCTCTATGGCGACAGCATCAGGCCGCAAGTAGCGGGCCTTAAATATATGGTAACCTTAGTGTTTTATCCTTCCGTGTACATATTCCTGCCAATCCTACCGCTGGTATAGCGGGTTACTCAAGTAGATAACTTTCTCTGGGCTTCAATGTTCAAAAAGACAACTTGGTCTTGGTTCACGTATCAAGCACCAATAATGGGGCTCTATGTAATATATCAGCTGTGAGCTCTGTTCAACATGTCGCCTTAAGGTAATCAAATGTACTTCTCTAACCTAGGCATACGAGAAGATCAAAAATGACTCTATTACCTTGTTTCAGAATCCTATTAAACACTAAACACAACACTGCCATTACTGGCATACGGAATTAACTAGGGGAAGGAAAAATGACATCTCAGTCATACAAAGAACTTCCAAATCCCCGAAAAAGATGGCAAGGAAAAATCTTCGGACCTCTGTCCGATCACAACGCCCAGGGAACACTGTCAAGACGGAAGTCTCCTGGTCTTTGCGCCAAAACTTGCGCATGTGCAAACAAGCACAGACCTGAGCGAAACTAAACACAAGACCAAGTGTTAAGGTTAAAAAGGGAGGTGATATTTTGTATATGGGTTGGTCACAGTAAACTAAGGGTTACATCACTTGAAGACTTGATTAACGGTAAAATTGGGTGAACAAATATATGATAGAGGTCATAGGGTACAGATAGCTTCATGAGCGCGGGTCTGTATTGTTAGAACTGTAAATAGTTCGCACGGCTAGTTCGTGGAAGGGACTAAGCTGGAGTGAACTGCGAAGTCCCGTGACTGTTTAGGCGGGAGTTTTTGTGACCGCTAGCAGTGCGGTTCTGGCGTTGACAGAGTGAAGTCAACGAAGGTGTTTTTCTAAGTGTGTGTTCCCGACCAGTGTTCGGTGAATATGGTAGAGTGTTTTTCAATGTGTATCTCGATAGAGACTTTTTTTGAACAGGCCTGTAGCTGAATATTCTTCCTGCATATGTATTCTTCCATGTGTTAGGTTATTTTGAAGGTATGTACTTTGATATTTATGACTGCAGTGGATTCAGCTTATGAGAGTTTGCACTGTGCACGTTCCATGAGAAGTGCATCACTATTTATTGTGAGCTCTAAGAGATAGCGCTGATGATGATTATACTGCCGTGGAGCAGCTTTATGTGAAGATAGACGTTGGTACACGTTCTATGAGAAGTGCACCAAAAGTGCTATAAAGAGTCCGAGATTTGAAGGACATTGCTTTGAAGGCCAGGATTGAAGGCCAGGATTTTGTACAGGCCGCATTTGAATTAACTGCAGTAAGATGTTTATGGAACTATTATTAAGGCCAGGATCTTGTACAGGCCGCATTTGAATTAACTGCAGTAAGATGTTTATGGAATTATCTATGATTAGGCCTTGGATATATATATATAGCTGACGATGATTATTCAACTGCCGGGGAGCAGCCTTGGTGGAGAAGGGGAGGACGGAGTCCTTTGAAGAAAATCGTGATGGTCATCTTCAATGAGAAGTGCATCATTATGCTATAAGTTATGAGGCCATATTTATAACTGCGGTGAGCGCAGTTCTTTAGGAGTGTTGTACGTGCATTTATATGAGGAGTGCACCACGATTTATAATGGAGCTCTGAGGGGTGTTTTGTGCTTATGAATTGACTTACCTATGCTTTGTACTATATACGTAATTTTCGTCTGTGTCATCGTGACTGTGTGTGTAGCGTTAATAAAACTGTTCATTAACCATCACCAGTCGTTCCACGCTACATGGCTTCTATGTGTATTACTGTGCTGTGACGAGAGAGTGCACCAATACACACCCACTTTGAATAGTCAAGGCACAGTGACAATAGGGACATATTTACAAATAGCCCTGAGGGGGCGTGGCCTGGATAAGGAGAACACATTTACGCCTTCATCACTTATCTACCACTGGTTTCAGTTATATAGAATTATCAGTGGTGGCCTAACATTCTAGTGGATCAACAACCTTAGATGTATCAATATCATCACTCAACTCCCACTGTTATCAATGAACATAGCTTAACATACTTGGTACCCAATACAGAAGAAGTTAATGCACAAAGGAGACAAAAGTACATTTAACATACTTGTCGGCGATATACCTCAACATACAGGGTGGTTTCAGTAAAGTTGGAATTTAGAACCTATTTACGCCATTATCCCTGGATAACGAAAATAAGCATTAACACCAAGGCGTTTCCTCAAGCGAGAGGCAAAGCCACTCCGTATATGGTCATGGGAATAGAGACTTAAGACGTGACAACAATTCAAGACCTTCCCCGCCACAGGTCAACATAAGACAAGGGGAAGATAACCACAAATCAAACCTGTCACTAAAGTAAATCACCAGTTCCCTTTCTTAGACTATCAAAATAATTAACAGGTTGATGTCTTTAAACATATATGCCAAATAGACAGCAACAGATTACCGCACCCCCCGGGGGAAAAATGAAAGTTTTTTTTGAAATACATCAATGAGCAAGATGCAACAAGCTCATAACGCATGAATGATGCGCCGATGAAAGGATCAACATAAATATAACGACATAATGTCAGACCCAATCGACGCACAATAGCACGTCTGGTGAACAACAGTTATCCCACAAGACAAGAGTAACTATATATTCTCCAAATAAAACATATCCGGGGAGGTGCCACCAAAGAACCCAAAGGTGCACGCAATGTTACAATGCAAACAATATTTACATAAATATCATCATGTGTAGCAATGGGGAAAGACAATATATATCTAGAAGTCATATCAACAGAAATCTCTCGAAGTATAATGCTATAAAATTATTATTATCTAATGGTTGAACATAACAAAATTTATAAAGTCTTTTCACATCAATATGACTATACAGGTATACATTTTAACTAACAGGCGATAATCTCAGAAGCCTTGTCCGGAGGACGCTTGTAAGCAGCATCCGAATGGTCAGCATGGAAGTCATAATGCATTAAGATAATTCTGTGACGGCACTCCCGGACAAAGTACTGGTTTGCTGAGAACAATACACATAACACAATTTTAGAATGTTGTAATGTACCATAGTCACTATTATATTTCTACCTTATTAAGTGTGGCTGTAATAATTTCCGACCTTTATATCATGCTAACTAAACCTTCTCTGTTATACCCAGAATTGTAACAGAGACAGAAATCATTCAATTCATAACACTGAATTTATGTAGTGGCATAAATGTTCTATTAGCATGTTATTGTAAGGTACAGACATAAATCTAGATATATATCAGGAGATCTAGACATGAGAGTTAAGTAGATTCATGTGGGCATCGCGACAGTATGTCTGCCATCACATTATCCGAACCACGGATAGCTCGTATCGTGAAATAAAAAGGTTGAAGAGCAATAGCATATCGAGTGGATCTTGAGCTCTTCAAATCCTTACTCTGCATAGCTGTGAGAGCTTTTTGGTCGGTTTCTACTATGAAATGCGCGCCGAGAAGGAATCTTTGAAGTTTAAGAATTGCCCAGACCATAGCCAATAATTCTCGGTCTAGCACGGAATAATTCCTTTCTGCCGCATTCAGTTTTTTAGAGACGTACATTACTGAATGCAGAGTGTCTGAATACTCTTGCATCAGTGCCGCCCCGATCCCTGTTGATGAGACGTCACTACGAAGAACAAACGTCTTATCAGCTGTAGGTAGTCTTAGGATAGGAGGAGATGAAAATAATGACTTAATATGATCCAATGAAGATTGGCATTCTTGTGACCAGCGCACCACATTAGGAGACCCTGTCTTCAACAGGGTTGAGAGTGGTTCCGTAATAGAAGAAAGATTCTGAATGAATCTTCCGTAGAACTGTATTAGGCCTAAGAGACTACGGATCTGTTTCTTTGTCTTAGGAATAGTGATGCTGAGTATCTTAGAAGTGTTGTGGTCCTCTGTCTTCAAGAGACCATGTCCAACATGGTGACCAAGAAAAGAAATTTCACTAAATCCAACATAGGCTTTAGAGGGTTTAGCTGTCAAGTTATGCTCGCGCAGAGTAGACAGCAGTTCACATAACCCCAAATAGTGATCTTCCCAAGAATCACTAAAGAGACAGATATCGTCCAAGTATGCAATAACATCTGAAAGATGTGAAAGAATTCGACACATCATGCGTACGAATGTAGCTGGGGCATTCATAAGGCCGAAAGGCATGAAGTTCCATTAGAACAAGCCCCTGGGTGTAGAGAAAGCAGTGAGAGGTTTGGCTCGATCAGTTAGAGGAACTTGCCAATAACCTTTAGACAAGTCGAGTTTGGTATATAAACGAGAGTTAGAAAGTCTAGTAAGTAGCTCATCCAATAGCGGCATAGGCTCAGCATCGAATTTCGTTACTTGATTTCTTCTTCTTCTTCTTCCTCGTTCGCCTTCAGACTTCCACATTTATGACTCTTATAAAGGCAGCAGTCAACTCAAGGTTCCCGATATCTCCAAACAGTTTTTCGTTGACAGAAGTGGGTTGTTGCCATATGCTACCCCGTTCATTACTGTAGGTTGGGCAGTACTGCAGCAGGTGTTCGACTGTAATCGGGCTGGTACCGCAGGTGCAGAGATCTGTTGCACCAATTTTGTATTTGTGGTACAGATGGCATCTCAATCTGCTGTGCCCAGTGCGCAGTCGAAAAATGATGACCTGTTCTTTTCTGGATAGTTGATGATATGCGTCATTTTTCAAATGTCCCGGGTGCTCTCTTTCCCATTTGGACCTGAATGTAGCCTTTATAGTGGTCTTTGCCGTTGCGTAAGTTGTCTCTATATCATTTTGCTGTAAGGCACCTCCTTCTTTAGCAAGTCTATCTGCCTCTTCATTTCCTGGTATGTTGCAATGGGCTGGTATCCACTGGATAGTGCACTTCTTGAAGCATTCGGCCAGTCTTTCAAGGGAGATTATCAGATCTTTCAATCCTTTAGTTTGGTGGCTCTTCAGCGCTGATATTATTGAGAGGGCATCTGAAAAGATTACTATCTGTTTTTCTGCCTGTGCTTTGCATTCAATAAGAGTTTCAGCTGCCTGTTTCAGGGCTTCTGCTTCAGCACAGAAGTTGTTGCAGTATTTTCCAGTGGCAATTGCCATAGAGTGAATTCTATTCTTTAATTTTATGAGGATGCCGGCACCCCCATTTTCAACTGCATTTGTTGCCGAACCATCAGTATATGCATGTGTCCAAAGCTTCGGTGGAAATCTTTGGTCAATATACTTGGTTGCTATACACTTTCTTTGTGTTTCTGTCTGTGTTCCCTTACCTTCAATGCCTGGAATATCAGATTTTAACTCAGGAAAGCATCTTATTTTCCACAGTGGGATAGTTGAGCTTGTTGGGATTTTCTTTGCAACTGAGCTAGCTAGTATGGTATTATTGTTAATTTTTTCTTTTGCTTGGGCGACAAAGTTAGTTCGCTTGAGCCTGCCTCTTCCTAGCCTATTCATTCTTTGGTACATGGGGTGTCCTTCGAGCCTCTTAAATTTTTCAGCTTGTTTTAAGACTCTGCTGTCACGTCTATCCTCCATTGACTGTAGCCCTGTGATGTTTTCCATATGGTTGATTTGTGTTACTTGATTTAGTTTACGGTAATCGACGCAAAGGCGTATGTTATTGTCTTTCTTTCGTACAATAACCATAGACGACGAGTATGCCGAATTAGATGGTTCAGTTATCCCTAACTGTATCATTTCATCCAATTCTTTCTCGACCTGTGTTGGGAAATGAATAGGAATAGGGTAAGGTCTGACCCTGATAGGAGTATGGAGTAAGTATTATGTCATGCTTAATGACCGATGTATGTCCAGGAATGTCCGTGAGAACATCCTGAAATGTCTGTAAAGTGGAATAGACTTGTGGCTGTTCCCCAGTAGACAATTTAGGAGAAAAAGTAACATTTTTCCATGATTCCGTAGAATGAAGTGGAATCATCGGAAGAGGAAGATTAACGTCCGAGAAAGTAGATTCTTCATCCTGTATAACTGACAGAGATAAGTAATAACCCTGAGGGACTGGAGTGTCGTCCATCGCTTGAAAGATAGTGTTGCGCACATATTAGTCTGCGACGCACAGATTACGGTACGTAGGCATACAAATGTAAAGTTATGGCTATTTGTCTGAGGAAAGGTGTTTAATTGAGAATCTATGATTCTGAGAGTAAGAGGACAGAACCCGGATCGGTCGATGTTAGATTCGATTACATGGGTTATCTTTTCTTGTATTACAATCTGGCGTATAAATATTGTTTATGTCATTTTTTGCGTCAGGTATGGCCAGAAACAGATTGTTCTTGTTTAAAATGTTTATGACCTGAATTTATATGTATTCCTTGACTAGTTAAGGTGATTGGCTCTTATATCTTTGTATCTTTGTATTTCTATGTCGGACTATTTTGTGAGCTGAACTCTGGGGGTAAAAGGTGTTGTTAGGCATGCGCAGCGGTTCTAGAGAGAGAACAGAAAGGCTGTCATGTCGTTGTGTCTATGGCTGGTTTTTTAGAAAGTTTAAAGAGTGATTTGTGATCTATTCTAGGAAGGAGATGGTGTCTCTGTATAATGGTATTATCAGAGATTCTCCTATATCCATTATTAACGCCTAGGAATGGCGTGCGTTATTTGCCTGTATGTGTTTTCTAAACCAAGGTAAAACACCTAACCTTTTTTGTTGAACTTTGTCGCTAAGCCGAAACAAGAGACGTATTATCGTGCATCTCGGGTTGCTGACCACAGATGAAGATGACATGTAATTTAGCAGCACCAGATTACTCCAGTAACCAGCTTATTGATAGCAGAAATAGACAGAAGCAATGAGGACATTTATGATTATTCGAAGTAATTCTGCTTCATACTCCTCCATCCAAAGTAAGCGAAGCTCAGGGAGGAGGAGCCATTTTTGATTCCCGCCATTGTAAGGCTATCATCGGAGAACATAAAATGTCTTACTACCTGATGATGGTACAGGGAGCTAGATAATATAAAAACCCATTACTGTGGTTTAACATGGTCGTCATAACCATTGGATGAACTTTCGGCTTAAGAATCTTAGCCAGGAGAAGGTTCAGTCAGTGAAACATTATTGTTGATGTTGTATGTATCCACCTTAACTGACGCGATTAGTCAGTTAGAACCGGAGACGATAGACAACCAGGAGATTTAGTGTTTCCCTTCTATCGTTCCTTTATATTGATGTACCACATAACTATACATCCGATATTGTCACCCATTTTTCATGTATATGAGGATTGTTGTGCCAACGTGTTCTAATGACTGTACCTGTGAGGTCAAAGTGTATGTCCATTAATAAATGCATGAAACGTCATCAGTGGTCTGCCCTTATTGACTTCTGCTTATGATTGAGTGAGTGACTTGTCAACTCAACAGAACTATACACACATTCGCGTCCTTTACACCTACATTTCGCACTCAATATCAGTACTGTGTCGGAACGAGTTGACCTTCCATCTACGTGTCCAGTATGACCCTATGAAAGCAGGAACATCACGACAAAGAAATGCCTTTATCAATGCGATAGCCACAAAACCTACTTATCAGATAAGTTGCAAGTACCCTGGACGTTCAAAAAATTCTGCAAGCATGTTTATATGGAAGGTTTTATGTTTTCCGTCTATATCGACAACATAGTCGACATCAGAAATTTTAGAGACAATCATAAAAGGAACTTTCCATCCAATGAGAAGTCTTTTTTCCCTGGTAGGGAGTAATACAAATGCTTTGTCACCTGGACAAAGTTGTCGTAGGCATCTATTTTTATTCGCAAATTGCCTTGCCTTTTCTTTAGCAAATTCCGATGCAGAAGTTGCTAATTTGCATGCTTCAATTATTTTCTGCCTGAGTGCAATGACATATTCATAAGAAGATTGTGTGTCATCACTGATATCATCGGCAGCTATCATATCGTGAAGCAAAGACATAGGGCCGCGCGGACGCGCGCCAAAGACAAGCTCAAAAGGAGAAAACTCGGTGTGTTCATTAGGAACCTCTCTGTATGCGAATAGAGCCGAGGGTAAGACTCTGTCCCAATCCTGGGGATGATCCTCAGATATCTTCCCAAGTAAATTTTTGAGGGTTCTATTGAAACGTTCGACTAACCCATTAGACATTGGATGATAGATGCTACTCAAAGACCTCTCAATATTAAGAGTAGACATCACTTGTGACATAGTGTCAGATATCAGTTGTGTGCCATGGTCTGATAAGATTTCCCTAGGAATTCCCAGACGTGAAAATATCATCCAAAGAGCGTCTGCAATGTCGGCAGTAAAAATGCTCTTAAGAGAATTGGCCTCTGGCCAACGAGTACACATGTCTACGCATGTAAGAATAAATTGGTGTCCTCTGGCTGATTTGATTTTAAAAGGACCAATGATATCTATCGCCATTTTTAGAAACGGACGAATAGGAATGTCCGCAGCCTGGATAGGTGCTGCATGGCGAGGACCTTTTGACTTGACTTCTTGACATACCTTGCACGAGCGGCAATAAAGGCGCATGTCTCTATTTACGAATGGCCAAAAGAAAGCTGCAAGAACTCTCGACTTGGTACGTGAAAATCCCATATGACCAGCGCATTTGGAGTCGTGAGCATGTTGCAGTATACGAGCTCTCATACTTTTGGGTACAAGAATTTGGGTATGCATAGACGTGTCTGAGTGTTGTACCATACGCACTAGTACACCATTCTTTATAGTGATCCAGGATTTGCGATTTGTGTTTTGATTTGGATCACCATCTTTAACAAGGAGGAAGAATTTTTTTAAAGAAGTGTCTTTTTGTTGACTTTTTATAAAAGAGTCACGCGAAATTACCGAATGATTATCTTGCTCAAGTACTTCATCACCTTCGGTCGATGAAGACGGAGGCATATTCTGAGCCTGTGCTATTGTGACAACTGCATTAGCAGTTTCCATATTTTGTTCTTCCCAGGCAACAATTTGCTGCGGGGTACAATCGTTAACCCCGTGTACACGCCCGACGATAACATCCGCAATATGATTCGGTAGCAGACACGCGTGGACATTTCCCGTAAAGAAAGGAGTAGCTATGTGTATGATAGCAGTCGAATATTTTTCTACTGTGCCACCAAATGTTACACATTTGATCTCTTTCCCAGTGGCACAGGAAGGATCTATAAGGGATTGCTTAACCCCAATAGTAGTACATCCAGAATCAAAGAGAACTGAGACTGGATTTTTATTCACTAGACCTCTATGCAGGAGAAGAGATCCTCTCCCGTCATGCGCCGCTGCGGCATGAAGAGCAGGCAGAGGATGGCTACAACTCAAGGTAGATATGGTAGTAGGTTCAAACAAAGTAGTGCATTGAGGGCATTGAGATGCTCTCCCATAATCGAAGGCAGAACACGTGACAGCACTAGGGTTAGCTTTATTATCATTTGATTCATTACTAACTACCTGTGGCTCTTGTTGAGCACAGTTAGCATGATATGATCTATTATTGTTGTGTTGCCCTCTACCCTGACTATTATGTCCTCTGGAATTATTGTTATTTGACTTTTTGCTTTGGTTTGCACCGCAGTTTTCACAATTGTACTTGTGACTTACTCTTTGATTATCATATCTACCAGATTGACTTTGCTGTTTCCTTGCATAATTATGATAACTAGGATAGATTTTATTGTGGCTACCCCTACGAAAGTTCCCAATATTGGCAGAACCAAAACTACGAGGGCTGTCAGATCGCCTCCAGTTCTTTGAAGACGAACCACTGTGGGATGGATCACCCTGATCCTCTACGTAATTACGATTACTTTTCTTATCAAAGTTGCGTTTATTACCATGAAATTTGCCCTGAAAATTAGGCCCATATGGTGTCGCAGAAGCCACGGGCAAACCCTCTTTAATCTTAGAATTACTAATCGTTTGTTGTGGATGTGCAGTGACATACTGGCAACAGTATTGTCCCATGTCTTTTATGTCTTTAGGTTTACGTTCATGTATAAAGGCAAGAAAGGACTCATTAACTGATGACATTACTTTGTCCCTAAGTAATAAGTCCATAAGTGCTTCATATGTGTGTTCAGTCTTAGACAACTTAATCCATCGAGTGAAAGTAAGACGTATCTTTGTAATAAAGTCTGAGAACTCTACCACAGTTTCTGGTAACATAATCTTAAAACGAAGACGATAATCATCTTCTTTAAGTTGATACCTCTTTAATAAGGTTGCTCTGACAACTTCATAGTTAGCTTGTCAGGTTCATCTATTGCCATTATAGTATTTAATGGTTCACATGTAAGTGTTTCCAACAGTTAACCGACATATTTTTCCTTATCTACCTTATACGCTACGCATGTAAGTTCAAGTCTATCAAGATAGAACGTTATGTCGTCCTTTGCAGCATTGAAAGGAGGTAGTTTTACTTTATAAGTATTAACATTTGTCTTATTAGAACTTGCTTGAGAATGACCCATATTCATCACTTTTAATTTCTCAATCTCCAAAGCCAAGGGTGTTTCTTCATGTTCTCTTTGTAACTTTCTCTCCTCAAATTCTCTTTCCTGCTGAATTTTTCTCTCTTCAGCTTCTCTTTGTAACTTTTTCTCTTCAGCTTCTCTTTGTAACTTTTTCTCTCCAAATTCTCTTTCCTGCTGAATTTTTCTCTCTTCAGCTTCTCTTTCCTGCTGAATTTTTCTCTCTTCAAATTCTCTTTCCAATCTTTTCTCCTCAGAATTTTGTTTTTTCTCTTCTGCTTTTTGCGCCTTGTCGTATTGAGTAGTTGCAAACTCTTTCAATTTCTCACCAGTTTTGCCAAGGGTTGTCCCTTGCTGGATAAAGTAATCCAATGTAGACATTATGTCTAATAATGTGCTATCAATACCTCTGAAATAATAATACACTTATCCCAATCTCAGTGGGAGACAAGCCTTTGACAAAGACTTTGTATAAATACCTTGATTACAATGTCACCATAAATCACCTCAGTATATAATGTGCATCATAATAATAATAGTACATGATCAAATATATATGTAGATTGTATATGACAAAAATATATAACACTAATTAAACAAAGACAAACATCTGGACAATCGAAAACATTCGCAGAGGTCAACTAAACTGAAAAGCTAAACTAAAGAAAATGTTACAAAAAATTGTAATGATAACTGCAAAATATCACAATAATACAATGACAACACAGTGTATAAACATAAAAGGTGTATAGAAAAAAACAATAGAAAAGAGAAGGCAGACAAATACAAACAAATCAGAACAGAATTGAAGAATGGAGAAAAATAACGAAAACGACACTAACCATCTCGTCACAACTAACAAAAAATATCGCACAAGCAACAAAAGTCGCTACAAATTTCCACCTATGGGAAATTCCCGATAAGTTCCCTAAAGAACGCTGTTATAGGCCCTCTGTAACGTGGTATACCCTGTAACAGACAACGCCCAACCAAAAAACCCGCTGAAATATAAACACTAATATAACATGTAACAAAAACAAATAGCATATAATAGAATGTGTTGCAAAGAAGGCTGAGTTACACACAATATAAGGGCACAGTTTCCAAAAACCAACTGCCACTTATCTTAAAGTACAATCCTGGCCCTTTGTTAACACCGAAGTACAATATAAGAACAGCAATGATAGGAAGATCCACCGTCGATGGTTACTGAACGACGACAATATGTAGTGGTCTTCAATCGTATAGCTACTGTGACATTCTCGACAACCAGTTGCGACCGGAAGATCCAACGTTGATATGTCTGTAGACTGTAGCATGTAAACAAACAGCTGAATTGTTTACAATGAGAGCTTGACAGCAAACGACGTGACTTGATCGCTCAAATAAATGGACATCGTCTGTAGAACTGCAGTAGAACGCTTATTCGCAGTACAGTGTCACTCCACTTCTGTAGCAGCTGTGGTCCATGTAGCAATATCCTAAAGATGCTAACGTCAGTGTTTATGTGGGTCAGCAGTCGTTGACCTATTTACCACCGTCCTGTGTAGCTGAAAACCCCACGAATCTGGCCTACCAGATGTAAAATTCTGTTTGTTCGTGATGTTAAGCTTGGTAGAGAGGGCGTGTCGTTTTATCACCTGGACAGTATAATGTTGTGGAATAATGTGATAAGGTGTACAGTGACTTCTTCTGGCATCACATGCCAGGCACTTCTTCTCATGAAGAATAAAGGCCGTAACAACGGACCTCTATGGCGACAGCATCGGGTCGCAAGTAGCGGGCCTTAAATATATGGTAACCTTAGTGTTCTATCCTTCCGTGTACATATTCCTGCCAATGCTACCGCTGGTATAGCGGGTTACTCAAGTAGATAACTTTCTCTGGGCTTCAATGTTCAAAAAGACAACTTGGTCTTGGTTCACGTATCAAGCACCAATAATGGGGCTCTATGTAATATATCAGCTGTGAGCTCTGTTCAACATGTCGCCTTAAGGTAATCAAATGTACTTCTCTAACCTAGGCATACGAGAAGATCAAAAATGACTCTATTACCTTATTTCAGAATCCTATTAAACACTAAACACAACACTGCCATTACTGGCATACGGAATTAACTAGGGGAAGGAAAGATGACATCTCAGTCATACAATGAACTTCCAAATCCCCGAAAAAGATGGCAAGGAAAAATCTTCGGACCTCTGTCCGATCACAACGCCCAGGGTACACTGTCAAGACGGAAGTCTCCCGGTCTTTGCGCCAAAACCTGCGCATGTGCAAACAAGCACAGACCTGAGCGAAACTAAACACAAGACCAGGGCGTTTCCTCAAGCGAGAGGCAAAGCCACTCCGTATATGGTCATGTGAATAGAGACTTAAGACGTGACAACAATTCAAGACCTTCCCCACCACAGGTCAACATAAGACAAGGGGAAGATAACCACAAATCAAACCTGTCACTAAAGTAAATCACCAGTTCCCTTTCTTAGACTATCAAATAATTAACAGGTTGATGTCTTTAAACATATATGCCAAATAGACAGCAACAGGCTCCCTTAGTCAAAAATCACAATTTCCTACTTTATTATTTCCCATGTCAACAAAATATAACCGAACATCATTCCCAGTCAAATTCCATAAAGCATACTTATCCAGTCTACAAAATCCAAAGCTGAGCTCCCGGTTACACCAAATAAACATTTGACACATAGAGTTTGAGGGTCCTATAGACAAAGTGGATCGCTTCTCGGCCTTGTGGCTAAGATCACAGTGTAGTGTTGATCGTTTTTACTCGGATTTTTTCGCACGGATTACTTTAGGTGTGAGTGTGTGTGTGTGTTTTTTTTTTCTAAGTAGGATTTCTACTTTTCTACCAAATCTAAATGGAAATTCAAGAACACAAGGAAAAGGAGAAATCTAAGGGGGTACCACACTGGCTACCCCCAACGATAAAAAAGGACGCAGTTTTATCAATCGTCACATCCATTACGGGTGACAAAGAAGCTGAAGTCTTTCAATTACGAAACGCCACAGATAAGTGGGCCTTCATGAGTAACCCGACCAAAAACATCCCGCACTATGTTAACATGAAGCTACAATCGCAGGGACACGAGACAAACCAAAAAAATGTTCGTTACAATGACAGGCAGACGCACGCCATGCGCGATATGTGGTTTGGACAGTCATTGGGTTAACCAATGCCCAAAAAAAGAAACCGCAAGTAGCAACTACAATCACAGTTCCGGACAAGGAACAACCTACAAAATCTGCACCACCAACATCAGCTGCACCTTTAATGCAAAACACTCCCCTGATAACCGATGACGTACCACAAGACACAAACAACATGACTTTACCCGAATCTGATTCAGAAGATATGAACAATGACAATTTTACAGTTTATGTAAACAAGAAGAAACAGAACAAAGAGAAACCGAAACTGATTAAAGTCAAAAGAAGAATTGCTCAAACATCCTCTCAGTCCACTCTGGGTCATACCAATATCACCACTGATATCAACAACAAGCGTAACAACAGCACAATTGTTTGTGATACAGACACACCACTCCAAGGTGGTGCCCCCTCTTCCTGGGCAGCGATGACTACAGACGATTACTATGACCCGGTGTTATCAATAGACCTGGAGAGCAACTCACCGGGACAGGACCTAACCTTCTAGAAACGGAAAAGAACTCTTTCCCAAGCACGTAGCGCTTACTCAGACGATCCAGAGTTACATAAGGGAAACTCGTGATGTTTAAAGACATTAAGAACTTTGTAACTAAAATAATACATATAGATGATATAAATTAAAGAACAAATAGAGGTACAAGATATAAAGTGGATACATGTATGTGCAAATGGATATACACAAGTATGTATTTACAAATTTACAACTCTCGATCTTTTTCAAGACATCCTTTCCTTTTGTAGTATCTGGACCCTAATTTTTTGTTCTGCTTTTTGTTTTTTACATCCTTTTCAATTTCACAACCACACCCTTTCCTCTAATAGTCCCCTTTGTTACAAGTACTTGTTGTTTTTCCTAGAAATTTTTTCTGACTGCACCTACTCTATGCAGCAGTAAGGGAATTGCATACTTTTTTTTATTTATGCAAACGGGTAAGAAAGAAATGTTTTGGTTTTTCATGGCGCACACCTTTTTGCACCCCCGCTCTACGCCCTTAAGTTTAATCCTTTTTCATTAAACATAAACGGATTAAAAAATAAATTAAACTTGTTGGTAAAACTAATTTAAAAATATCAACCCGATTTTTTTTTTTTTTTTTTTTGCAAGAAACTAGAGTTGTTTCAGACTTCCGGGCCAAACAAATCATAACATAATTAGGTTTAGGAAACGGGTGGTTTAGTATAGGGATATCACATACAGGTGTTGCGATCTTACAATCATCAGAAGACTGGGAAATAACACACCATAACAGGGACACTAACGGCAGATTAGTTTCTGTCCAAATACACAATAAACAAAGTGAATAAGACACATACACATTAGTCAATATATACGCTCCCAGTCAAAGAACAAACAAGCCAGCTTTTTATGGAGAACTCTGACGTTTTGTCACTACACTACAAAGGAGAGAACTTAATTTTAGGAGGGGATTTTAATTGTGTCATGTCTGACCTAGATCTTGCCGGTCGAACCTTACAAACACAGAACACACATGTAACTAAGAATCAGACATCTCAGTTGAAGATATTCCAAACTATTTTAGAAGGGCATAGTTTGAATGATGCCTTTAGAAGTGTTAAACCAAATAATAGATCGTACACTTACATAGATAAGACACACCCGGGCTTACGACGAGCATCTAGGAGATAGGATATATACATCAGATATTTACAAGGTACAGGAAACACAACATATCAAAAGAACACTTGACTGTAACCGGGGTGTGAGGTGAAGTGGACTGGTTAAAGCATCATTTAGCAAACATGTGACCGTGGGGTTTTCTTAGTTTGTTATAGACTGACCCTAAGACACCTTTTTGAGTTATCTTAACGTGTACCCAGTGTTTCAGTTTTCCTTAGAGAACTGGGCACGGTACTATACTATTCGTCAAAAGTAAAGGGCCACCCTATTATTTTCAATACATTTTTATATAAGCGCACAGAATGATTAAATAAAGGAAGTTTTTATTAAAAATGGGTGCAATATCTTCCTCTGACAGTCCTCTATGCACGTTAAGCATAAAAAGAACTCACCGACAACCATGGTGATCACGTGCAATTTGGTTTGCTGACCATAAATTCGCATTTTTAACCTGTTCTTTCAAACTTCCGTACAACCAAACAGGTGAAGTAATCGTGCTGATTGACATTCCACGTGCAATGGCGACTTTTCGTGAAAAGAGTTCACTCTTAATTTGTTTTACAATCAGCAGACTTAGGGTAGTTTCATCAATTGCAAAAACCATGCCACCGAGAAGAAGTCTTGACACCTTACAAAGAATGAAGGCTATAGCGTGAGTTGAAAGTGGTTTATCTGTCCGTGAGGTTGCTAGACGGCTTGCAGTGTCACACTCTACTATCCAAAGAATTTTGGAGAGATTTCAGGCCACAGGAAGTGTGGAGGATCGCCACCTGCCAAGTCGCCCTAGATGCACCAATAGACATGATGACCTGTACCTCTTGTTGTCAGCCCTGCGCCATCGAACAGTGACTTGTTCCACTCTAAGATGTCAGCTGAGACAAACTGTAAACGTTAATGTCAGTCAAAGCACCATTCGCAGACGTTTACATGAATTTGGACAGGGTGCTCGACGTCCTGCAGTCAGAATCCCTCTTACTCCTGCTCATAGCAGAGACCGTGTTGCTTGGTGTCGCGAGCACATCCGATGGACAAGGCAACAATGGAGTCAAGTTCTCTTCACTGATGAATCTCGCTTCACTGTGTCATTCAATGATGGCAGGATTCGAGTTCGGAGACGACCAGGAGAGCGATTTACTGATGACACAATTTGAGAGGTGGATCGTTATGGTAGGGGATCTGTCATGTTCTGGGGAGGCTTCTACAGACACGGCAGGACCCCACTCTACATCATCCAAGGTAACTTGACCGGCCCAAGATACCAGAACGAAATCTTGAGACCAATTGTTCAGCCTGCTCTGGAGGCCATAGGTGGTAATGCCATCCTCCAAGATGATAACGCTCGACCCCATCGAGCTCGTGTGGTGAATGTGTTTATTCAACAACATGGGATCATCAGGATGGCGTGGCCAGCTCTTCACCTGACCTTTCTCCGATTGAGCACCTCTGGGATGTCCTTGGTCGAAGATTGTCAACAAATCACCCCCTGCCAATGGATATTGCACAGCTGACTGCATTTCTGCTTCAGGAATGGCAAACTGTTCCTCAGGATACTTTTTGGACCCTTGTGGACTCGATGCGTCTACGCCGTCTTGAATGCCTTGCTGCAAACGGTGGTCATACCCGATTTTGAAATGTCTATTTGTCCAATATCTATTGTGTGACTTTTGAAAAGGTGGGTGACACACTTCACAGCTTCATTGTGTTTGAATGTGTGTTTCCATTTCTTTACGTGACATGTCAATTTGGTATTCATTAAATGCCGTTTTGACTGATACTAATTACGTTTATATCAGATTTGTTTTATGGTTTCAACCAAGGTTTTTCTAAGTGGCCCTGGACTTTTGACGAGTAGTATATTTAGAGTATTGTGTATACTTGCGACGTGAGTTTAGTGTTAGTTCACAACTGGCTTTAATTCGCCAGAGATCTTTCTTGGCTCACTAGTATTGGGACATCCAGGTTCTTTATTTTTAAAGTCCTTCAAAATGCAGGTGTTGTATTGAGAGTGTTAGAGTCTGCTATACAGGGTAAGAGGGGAACATGCTCTTTATTCCGTACAGTCAAATTATATAAAGTTCTCAACCGCCTGTAGGATTATAAAGATCAGTTTAATTGTTGAAGAAGAAGCAATAGCAAAAATGTGAACAGCATGTTCACACAGGATTCCATCAAGAAAAACGTATGCACAATAATGTACAGGCATTCTATTCAAAGAATATCTTCCATATTCATTTTAAAATGGAACATCATGTTCTTTTCCTCATCTCTTAGATTTTCTTCATGCTTTTCTTTCCTCATTTCTTATCTGAAATCTATTTCAGTGCTTTTGGTGCTCTCCAGACTACTGGTTTCCTTCTTTAAAAAGGCTGCAAGTTGACGGATCATGTTTCTTTTTTTTTTTATCAAACTTCGAAAATGCATCTGTTCCCAGCAATAGCCGAATACCTTGGCAATTAAGAGCATGAAATATTGTTTATACTTACAATAATGTCAGAATTAAAATGATCATACAAACACATGATCGTCCGAGAATTCACTATACTTTGGAAATTCATGTTGATTCCTCAAACAAGAAAAACAATGAGCTGGACGGACACATTCTTCTGCTTCGCTCTTAAAATTCAGGCTTCCCTAGCGTCCTTTTTTAGCCGGGGAAAACTTTTGAGCTCAATCATTGGTCAAAAGGATCACGTGTCTATTCGTGACATCTTGAACACTACGCTACCCTTAATAAAAATATACCACTGAGTTAACTTTATGATCTGTTTCTAGGGAGGTAGTAGTTTTATGCCAATCTGTATGTTATTTGGCTTTGGTAAAAATTAAAGTCTGTTTCCGATCAAATAAGAGTGTACCCGGCCACATGATTTCACAGACCATAAATCGGTTTATACAGTGTTAGGTATAGGGACGCCCATTATAACATCTAAAAGTTCCCCACATTGGAAGTTTAACAACAGTTTACTTAAACATGATTTCACAAAGGAAATAACGCAGCTCATATTAGGATACACAGAACAGACCCCTGAACATAATATTGCAGGATATTGGGTCTTATTAAAAAGAACCATAAAAGACAGGACACAGGCCCTGGCCACCTACATATACAGGAATCCAAAACACACAAAAAAAAAAGATATTAGAACAAGTAATCAAACTGACAAAACAAACAGACAAAACTAACCCGTTATCCAGACGTTGCAAGACCAGTTAGAACAACATAAACAACACACATATAAAGGTGCAATGCTGAGAACGAAATTACATACAACACAAGAGACTCCAAACAAACAGTACTTGGTAATAGAACAGAACATTCAACAAAATATGCAGATCCGCCAAATATTAGATACAAATGGACAATTGCAAACGAACAACACAAACGTATGTCAGACCATCTTGGAATTTTATAAACAGTTATACACCAAAGAAGAAACAAGAACAGACGTACAAAAAATTTTTCTACAGTACACAAAGCCTCTCACAGAACACGATAGTAAAAATTTAAACCAAGTTCTAACACTCGAATATTTGCGAGAGGCAGCAAACACACTAAACCGAGATAAGACCCCGGGTTCAGACGGCCTTACATCAGAATTCTATACTTTCTTTTTTCCAGTTCTCGGACCACTATTAATGAAAGTTTTTGAGGAAGCCCTTCAGAAGGGCAAACTTGCTGAAAGTTTAAATCAGTCGAACATAGTACTATTACCAAAAGACAAAACAGACAGGAAACTACTAAAAAATTACAGACCCATATCACTTCTAAACACTGACTATAAAATTGTAACTAAAACTCTTACTAATAAACTAAAACGATTCATGCATATCCTAACTCATGACGACCAACAGAACAGCGTGCCGCAGAGGAATATCAGTAAACATACACACTTTTTTAGAGACTTGATTAGTTACGCGTCAGACAAGCAGCACGAGGCCGCTTTTCTATCGTTGGACCAGGAAAAACTTTTCGTAGGGTATCCCATTCTTTTTTACACAAAACTCTGTTCGCCTGTAATGTAGGGCCATACTTTAGAAAATGGATAGAAATTATATACAAAAAACCAGAAAGTAGACTTTTAATAAATCACACAATCACAGAACCTTTTATTTTAACTAGGTCTGTTAGACAAAGGTATCCACTCTCACCCTTGTTATATGTACTTTCAATAGAACCCGTGTTAGAGAAAATTAGGCAAGACACAAACATCACGGGGGTTTCCATTCCAGGACAAGGTCAAAGAAAATTAGCCGCCTACGCTGAAGACACGATATTTTTCCCAACCAAAATTTCATCCATTCAAAATATTGTAAACACCTTTAATGAGTTTGAACGAGCCAGCGAAGCAAAATTAAACATCCAGAAATCAAAGTTAATGGGAATAGGTAAATGGATAAACAGATCAGATTTTCACTTTCAGTTGCTACAAGTAAATGAAATAAAAATTTACGGTATTACATACACTGCCACACCAACACAAAGAAACACAGAGGTATGGAAATAATTGTTAGAGAAAATAAAAAACAGACTAGAGAGATATAAATACAAAACTACTACAATTTTTTGAAGATCGGTTTTAATCAACACTTTTATTTTACCTAAATTTATTTACATAGCAAATGTTCAAACCATTCCTCAAGAAATTATTACACGAATAAACAAACTCATAAGAACATTCTTATTTCGCAACACATTACATTGTATAAAGCATAAAACGTTAATACAACCCAAAGATAGAGGGGGAGTATCTTTACAAGATATAGCAACTAAAATAAAAGCTTTAAGAAAAAAGTACATAGGAGAAATCGTAAAATATCCTGAACAACATCCCTTGGCTCATTATTATATTGGTCTGAGATTATCTAACGTGTGTCGTTAAAAAAATAATCAACCTCATTATTTTGGCACTTTACCACGGTTCTACAAACAATGCATACAAAGCATACAAGGAAACATACCTTTATTACAACAAAACACACGTTCCATTTACAGAAATCTCTTTAGTGCCCAAGAACCCTCATTAATGACAAGGATAAAACGTGGGTATAATTATTTCATAACTGGTTACCAACCTAAAATGCAAATTATGTGACACCAATACACAGGAGACATAAGATCATTTGTTTTTTTTACTGTAGTACAGTTACTTCTACAATAGAAATTTTGAAAAAGGAATTGAGGGTTTACATTCGACGCAGTATTGACATGTATAGAGCTATCATGCTGAAAGTAGTATAGTAGGCGCAAAACAGGTATTATTCAGGTGGAGGGGCGGACTTGTGATATAGTAAAATACTCCGATCGATTCAGGTGGAGGGGCGGACTTTTTATATAAGGAAATGTGGTGGAGGAGCGTGGAGGAGGTGATGTATTTTTATATAGCAATATATATTAGCCGGGTTGACTTCCTCTGACGATCAGGTTGCGTCCTATATTAGTTTAATTGTTGTTGTGTAGGTTGTTGTTTATACAAAATATTTATACATATGTTACAACAGGTAGACAATATTTACATATACATATATTTAGATATATATTACAACAGTTAGACATATATGTTACAAACATTTAGACTATATTTATATACATAGACATATATACATAGGTAACAAAGAGTTTAGTTAATAAATATATTTTATTTTTCAAATAACAATATCATATATTGGTATTGTACAATATTAGCAGTCAGCAGTAACACATAAGATTGGTATGTACAATTTATATATGGTAACAAAATTATATGAGTAGGGGCACATATTGGCAAGAGGCGTGTACAGTATTTTCAAATAAAATTATATGATCACAGATTGGCAAGAGGTAGGGACGTTTTATTGGAAGACATAAAATGTAATATCACAGTTATGTGATACAGGGACCGCATCTAGAGGTGGGAGTGACGTGTTAGAGACTATAACAAGTCTAGCATCAAGAGGTGGGAGTGAAGTGTTAGAGACTTGGCTATACTAGAACAAGCATTGCGAGGTGGGAGTGAAATGTTAGAGACGTCACTATACCAGGTCCAGCATCGAGTGGTGGGAGTGAAGTGTTAGAGACTTTACTAGTAGGCGCAAAACTGGTATTATTCAGGTGGAGGAGCGGACTTGTGATAAGGTAAAATACTCCGATCGATTCAGGTGGAGGGGCGGACTTTTTATATAAGGAAATGTGGTGGAGGAGCGTGGAGGAGGTGATGTATTTTTATATAGCAATATATATTAGCCGGGGTGACTTCCTCTGACGATCAGCTTGCGTCCTATATTAGTTTAATTGTTGTTGTGTAGATTGTTGTTTATACAAAATATTTATACATATGTTACAACAGGTAGACAATATTTACATATACATATATTTAGATATATATTACAACAGTTAGACATATATGTTACAAACATTTAGACTATATTTATATACATAGACATATATACATAGGTAACAAAGAGTTTAGTTAATAAATATATTTTATTTTTCAAATAACAATATCATATATTGGTATTGTACAATATTAGCAGTCAGCAGTAACACATAAGATTGGTATGTACAATTTATATATGGTAACAAAATTATATGAGAAGGGGCACATATTGGCAAGAGGTGTGTACAGTCTTTTCAAATAAAATTATATGATCACAGATTGGCAAGAGGTAGGGACGTTTTATTGGAAGACATAAAATGTAATATCACAATTATGTGATACAGGGACCGCATCTAGAGGTGGGAGTGACGTGTTAGAGACTATAACAAGTCTAGCATCAAGAGGTGGGAGTAAAGTGTTAGAGACTTGGCTATACTAGAACAAGCATTGCGAGGTGGGAGTGAAATGTTAGAGACGTCACTATACCAGGTCCAGCATCGAGTGGTGGGAATGAAGTGTTAGAGACTTTACTAGGGCCAGCATCGAGAGGTGGGAGTGACGTGTTAGAGACGTGCCTATACTAGGTCTAGCATCTAGAGGTGGGAGTGAAGTGTTAGAGACTTGCCTATACTAGGTCTAGCATCAAGAGGTGAGAGTGAAGTGTTAGAGACTTGACTATACCAGGGACAGCATCTAGAGGTGGCAGTAAAGCGTTAGAAACTTGCCTATACTAGGTCTACCATGAAGAGGTGGAAGGGAAGTGTTAGAGACTTGACTATACCAGGTCTAACATCTAGAGGTGGGAGTGGAGTGTTAAAGACTTGCCTTTACTAGGACCAGCAGCGAGAGGTTGGAGTGAAGTGTTAGAGACTATACTAGGACCAGCAGCGAGAGGTGGGAGTGAAGTGTTAGAGACGTGACTATACTAGGTCTAGCATCGAGAGATGGGAGTGAAGTGTTAGAGACCTGACAATAATAGGACCAGCATCTAGAGGTGGGAGTGACGTGTTAGACTTCGATAGGTGATAATGAAATAGACATGTCACTATACTAGGGCCAGCGCCTAGAGGTGGGAGGGCAGTGTTAGAGACTTGACTATACCTACACTTTTATACATATATACGTACATTATATATATATATATATATATATATATATATATATATATATATATATATATATATATATATATATATATATATATATATATATATATATATATATATATATATATATATAAAATCGATAATGGCGGAAAAGATTTAATAATCGATAATGGCGGGTAAGTAGGTTACTAAGGGTTTTTCTAAGTGAGAGTGTGGGGGTTATTGATTTTGACTGGTTGGGGGGGCGGGGGGTGATGACTCATAAATCTGTTGAGGTGTAGCGCTGGAGTAAGAAAATGTAGAAGCGATGTGGTGTAGGTGGTATTGGTTTTGGTCTTGTCGGGTAATTTTATGTGTAGGTATTTTAATTGGTTGTGGTATGGTGTAACAGGATGTTTGTGTTTTTGTGTGCTCTTGTTTTTTTTTTTTTTTTTTTTTTTTTTTTTTCGTACGCCCGCTAATACTCGAGGCGAAATCTCAGGTTATTATTTATGTCTAACCTGACATTGATTTTACGTGAGTATCCCTTTATTTCTTGTACAGAGACAAGTGTCCCTCGCCATTCAGGCAAATACTCTCCGATTTCGGAGGTACCCATTGCAACTGGGTCGGCTCAGGAGCCGCCAGTCCCTGGTCGACGACACTCCTTCAAATGTCCTCGCCAGGTCTCGAGTTAATCCAGTCCAAATCCCGGTCGACGAAAAATCCTCAAATGCCGTCGCCCGGGTTTGATCCTGTATCACCCGGTCGCCAGAGCGGTGTTGTAACCACTACGCTAGCGCGGCTCCCTTGTGCTCTTGTATTGTGTATAATTCGGCATTGTGTTGTGTTGTCTTTTTATACAATATTTATACAATATATATTTTACAACAGATATTAATACGTATACACACGATATTTATACATACCATATTTAGACATCATAGATAACAAAGACCAAGATTTTGTTAATAAATGTGTTTAATTCTTTTCAAAGAAGACGAAATGTCAAGCTAATGCACTAGTCTTAGCCGCTTTGTAGGTCTCTGTTTCTTCTGTGGTAGATTAGAGACATCGGCCAAGGGGTTGTCTGTGGTTGCTGTAGGGGGACAAGGGTTGGTGTTAGGAAACCAACTTGGTTCTAGGGATATTGGTTGATAACAACTAGAGTTGATGTAGTGGTCAGACGTGTTACTGGTACAAGTAGTAGGACAAGTATCTGTGTTTGGTGACTGTAGGCGATCAAATTCGGCGAGGATTTTGCCATTTAAAGCGAACAATTGTTCAAATTCAGGGCGAGTCGTCGTAAGGCCGGCTTTGGTAGGAAACTTTATATATGATTCACCAAAGTATTTTCGTACGTGTAGTAAAGGTTGGCCTCGGTAAAAACTTATAGACGTGACCTTCAGCCCGCTAGCCAACGGTTTAAGCATTTCATCACTTCTACGCAGGTACACCCAGTTTGTAGGAACAGAGGCAGGGGTAGTCATCTTCAGTGATTAGTGAACGTGAGTGTCTGGGAGTTGGTCTCCCTAGTGTCTATTTATATGAAGGAAAACTAGTTTAAGGTAGTAGGCTACCTTGATAGGGTAAAAAACTCAAATTGTCCTTTCAGAATCAAACAACCATGGGTATAGTGTTAGTATGGACTTACAATTTTTGTCCACATAATAACCTCATTAATTATGCAAATTAGCTATCCAATATGGCCGCCGTAGTGAACAAATTATACACCTTTTTCAAAACATCATGACTATGTTATTTGTACAAGGATCTGACTGAAACTTGGCAAATTGAATCATTATATATAGCGTGAGGTTATGACCTAAAATGACAAAGATTGACAAAAAGGTTAATTTTTAATGAATTTTCAAAATTTATATTTCTGGAATGTTTGATATTTGTGCCTCATTATATATGCATGATGGTCATAAAACTAAAACTTTGAATTCAATTGTATCCATTTTAGGTCAGAATCTGTAAGATTATATGACAACCAACTGTGTTAATTTTCATGTCAATTGAATGTACAGATCCAGAGATATCTTGTTTCAAAGATCACCAATTATGTTAAAAAGACAATTCAGAGAAATCGAAGAAAAACAGAAAAAGAACTCACAAAACGAAGTTTAATGAGCTCTTGTTGAATAAAGGCCTCCTTCAACTGCAGCTGCAGTGTCTATGAATCCCCTTTTCGGTGCTCTTAGGGTCTTTCCATTGCAATGTCCTTACTTGCTGAATAGATCCTGTGCAGCGTTCTCCTGTATGCTTTCTTTGCCATGGGTTGACTTGTGTTGATGTATATCGAAAAATTCTGCAATGCACTGTGGCCTTTTCCAATCATCATCATGTGACATATTCTTTCCAGAACGTTGTCTCCATTACAGCTGCTCTGAACGCATCACGATTCTGGGCAAGTCGACCTGCATCAGCCAAAGACAAGTTCAGACTCTCTGTGATGTCCTGGGTCCACCGTCGTCTAGGTCGACCCCTTCCCCTTTTTCCAGGGACCATGCCTTCCATCACTGTTTTTTCCAGACTATTATGTCTTTTTATATGACCGAAAAATTTCAGCTTCCTTATTGCGATGGTATTTAGGAGCCAATTTCCAATAGAATGCACAAATGCCACCATTCGCACATTTACTTCTTTGTGTTTGTGAGTAGCTGGAGATGAAACATCAGAAGTATTGAAATTGGCATTCCATTCGACACAGTTTGTGCACTTGATACTGATTTCATGACAAAAGCCATCCCGAGTCTCTTCGACGATCTCACAGGTCAGTGAGTACTGATAACACTTGTCACATCTAAAGTTAGCGCATAAAAACCCAAACAGCAGTTTTACATCCATAAGGATAAACAAATTTCCTCTGTTGTCATTTTTAGCTTGTCCTTCACTTTCTTGGACCTTTATTTTCTTTGCTGAGGAGCACAGAGGCTTTATAGCGTCGCTATCGACAACAGGTGTTTCATTTTCAGGCAACGGTTTGTTGGTGTACCGATTTCCAAGGAACTTACTTTGTCTTATTTCCCATTGTGAACAAAAGAAGCTCTGCTAACTACTATTATACAGAATCAGTATAAAACTAGCAATAAATAGGGTTGATGTGGGGGAAAATGCACAATGCATGTAACAAATGCTGAAATTTACGATCAAAGCTTTCTAGATACACACTTTTGAAAAATTCATAAGAAATCATTGAGTGATTCCCCTTGGAAAAGTTATAAATATCTTTTTCCTGTTGCCTCAGTATAATTATAATTTCGCAGTTTTACAATTACGCACCTTCATGTTGGGTCATTATTCACATGGTAACCAACTATAAACATTGGTTGCTATACAAATCACTCAAGGGGGTGTGTGTAGAAAAACACTGATTCCTATCATACCAGAGTATCTCTAAGCTTCTATGAATTATTTTTAGTACAAGAACATGTTGATGATGATTTAAAGCATGAAAATGAAAATTGTTGGATTTTTATTTTTTTTAATCATTTATGGGTAGCCTACTACCTTAATCTGGTTTTTGAAACGTGTCCAGACTTGATGCGCGCTAGCCAGGGTATGATTAGTCGAAAAACTAATCAATAGTTGACGCGTTGTACCTGTGAAGAAAAAAAATTTGCGCAGGGGTATTGATTTTGGCAGGCGTGGTGATGAGGGGTGAGAGAAAAACCAACGGGCTTATATAAGTCAGCAGTGTGTTGGTGTGTTTGTTTATACAATATGCAAAGACATGTAGACAACAGTTATACAATATAGATAACAAAAGATCAAGGTTATATAAATAGAAGTGTATATGTATATTTTATTTTCAAACAGCAGTTAAAAAACATTATATGAGCAGGGTCACATATTGGAAGACGGTTAGATGGAAAGAGGGAGGCGTGTGCAATTATTTTTTATTTATTTTCAAACAACAGTAACAAAGGGGACATAATGGAAGAGAGCTGTTTTTAGCTGGAAAGAGGCGACGTGATAACATTGTCGTCGTGTGCCTGTCTTTTTGTGTAAAAATAGGACATGGAATTTCCGTTGTTGGATGAGTACAGCTAAAAGTCTAGCTTATTGTGATGTTTATTGAGCTCCTTAGTACAGTTGTCCTGCCCGGCGCTTGTTGTTTTAGTGAGAACCGCCAAAAACGTGTGTTTGTCTATTGTGTTGTGATGTTTTATTCAGCCCCTTAGTACTAGGAGTATTGTGCTCCCTGAAACAACCCAGGGGTTCTCTTCTCGTATAACTTCCTACTCTGGGAGTTCTGACAAACGATTCGTGTTTTACCCTCACTAGTAAGAAAACTCGGATCGATGGGCGTCGCGAAACTTTGCGCGGAAAACCATTGCTCGTATACTTTATCTAAGAAAAATATTATACAAACAGGACACATAACAGAAGAGAGCTATTTTTAGATGGGAAGAGGTGTAGTGGTTACGTTATCGTTATGTCCCTGTCTGCTTATGTAAAAATAGAACAGGGAATTTCCGTTGTTGGGTGAATGTAATTACATATTGATACAGGTGCTGGGCCATGGGGTAGTTTTCTTTATTATTTATAGTATGTCACGAGTAATAAGTCTACACAGGCCAATGCACAGCTAGTGATATGTAAGTTACCCCACACACACACACACACACATCTACACACACACAGCCGTATTCTCCAGGAAATACCACAAGAGCTGACGTATTTTTTTATTTGGTTCTTATTACAACGACTAATTGTGTTACCGCTAGTTTTGGAACCGGATCGATGGCCCGCGCAAAACATCGCGCGTAAAACATAACTCGTTTATAAAATTCCGGTACCATAGAGAGTGACGTCAGGGCTAAATATAGCTATCTAGAAATGCGTAATAAAAAAATCTGACAGGCAGAGTGATACATCCCCCTACTCTGATTTCCAATAAATGTGATTAAACGTTAATGTTATTAGTCTGTTTACACCCACTGTTGCGAGTGTAGTGGTTTGGTCTATATCATCGCCACACAGGCTAATTCAATATATGTGTGCTGCTGCCCTGTCACTGTGTCTGAAATGTTGACCTGGGTGTGTGTTGATATGTTCGCACACCACAGTGCGTACGTAAGAGTACATGCAGGAGTCAAAAAGGGTTGCAAACGACTGGAACAGTTCGCTACTGTTTATTACGTTGCAACACAGACACGATGACATAAATGACACACATTCGACAGCAAAACACGAATCATATAATATAATACTGCATTGAATATGTATAATACGGCCTGTCCACATCCTGGCCTATAATAATCTTCATATGGCCTAAACAGTATTGTATTACTCAATAAAGCCTGCAACACACGGCAGCTATAATAATCTTCATATGGCCTAAACAGTACTTCATTACTCCATAAAGCCTGCAACACACGGCAGCTATAGTAATCTGCATATGGCCTAAACAGTACTTCATTACTCCCTAAAGCCTGCAACACACGGCAGCTATAATAATCTTCATAAGGCCTAAACAGTACTCCATTACTCTATAAAGTCTGCAACACACGACAGCTATAGTAATCTTCATGTGGCCTAAACAGTACTGCATTACTCAATAAAGCCTGCAACACACGGCAGCTATAATAATCTTCATGTGGCCTAAACAGTACTTCATTACTCCCTAAAGCCTGCAACACACGGCAGCTATAATAATCTTCATAAGGCCTAAACAGTACTCCATTACTCCATAAAGCCTGCAACACACGGCAGCTATAGTAATCTTCATATGGCCTAAACAGTACTTCATTACTCCCTAAAGCCTGCAACACACGGCAGCTATAATAATCTTCATAAGGCCTAAACAGTACTCCATTACTCCATAAAGCCTGCAACACACGGCAGCTATAGTAATCTTCATATGGCCTAAACAAATCTTCACTGCAGTTTATCGCATAGGCTGTACACACAGCGAAATATATAAGTCGACATTTTCTCAAATCCTACGTAGGCATACATTATCCAAAAACACTGGGACTCGACCTACACGGTCCACGCCCAAAACACAACTCCCAAATCACACACAAGTCCCGCCAAAAAAAAACCCGTCACGAGATTCGGCTGTCTTGAACACCGCTCTCGATAACATATGCAGACTAGCTGCGAGCAATTCACATGACTCAAAACAGTACAGAATAAATACATTAAACAGCGTTCACACGCTTATCTGTACTCTGTCACCCGAAAAATAGGAAAAGATAATTCTATCCTAAAGTCAGACAAGTATCCGCTTAACCAAGCGTTGCAACTCGAAATTTAATTTGTTCAAAACATTCTAAAGATTACTTCCCCTTCCATAAGTTCCACTTGCAACAGTTACCACCCGCTCCGGGAAAAAAAATGATTCTATAATTTTTTTGAAAAAAATTAACTCCCAAAAACAAAAAATTTAGAAGAAAATGTAGCTCTAACATATGCCTACAAAAAAAAAAAACCTTATTTTAAATCAAAATTATATCTACAACAAATATCAGCATTAAAGTGTAAAGTAGCAATTAAAGCATACAGCATAATCAGCTAAGTATAAAAAGTAATTAGCTAAATATACAAATATGATCAGTTCCAAAATTAAGTTACGTATATTTAGTACAAACCAAACTAACAACAACCGATCGACAGAGAAAACACAAGATCAATCAAAAGAAGAATGATCTGTAAAAAAAAGAAAGTAAGAACTCAACAATACCATACACTCATAATTAAGTTGGACAATTACATGTAAAATAAATACAACTATCATAAGTAGATATGTTATATCAAGTCATATAACCGTTCCAACAATACAAAGAATAGAGGTATAAGTGTAGAAAGAAGACAAAGTATACAAATAGAATCAAGTAAAACGAAGATGAGGTACGAAAGTATAAACAAGATATGAAATCCATACCGAAAAGACAACAGAAAAGAAGGAATGAAATGAAGAATAGTTACCAAAGACAGATAGAAAGCAAAGGCACGAACGCAGAGAAAGTCAATAACGATACATACTAATAACTGTTTTGATCAGATAACCTATTCAAAAAAATATATATATAAACATGATCGAAAGGCACAACACAAAATATCCAAGTATATCTATACTAACACCACCAAAAAATAATTTATAACTAAACAAAACCTAATAAGTAATTTAACCAAGTTACAAGAGTTATACAAAACTGACATAAATAAATTATAGGCATCGAACAAACAAGTAATAGCATTGCTATAACTAATACTACCAACGCCCAATGAAGCGCTAAAATAAAAATACATCATAATAAAAAACAACTTTTTACAAGAACTAATCAATCTACATATCAATGATATCACGCAGTCAAATGCTGGGCACACACAACAAAAAATTACAATGCCAAAAAAAAATCATTTTTTTTTTCAAAAGTACCGTACGAACATATATTTTTTTTTTTTTTTTTTACGATAAGTTACATAAAAACAGTATTTAATTTTTAAGTAATTCAGTAAATCTTTAAGCAAAACCTAATAATGAAATCAATATTTTAACAAAATGAATGAAATATAAAACAAAAATCCTATCCCGAAGAAACCTTTAAATCAACCCATGTAAATTTAATCTATCCTTTAAGTTCTTTCTGCTGACAATTACGTTCAGCTCAGTACAATGCTATTTAGCTATAACTTTATCAATAAATCTACACTTTGTTGCTAATATGAAATATAAAAAAGGTTCTATAAAAATATCTACAAAAAATAAGTTTTTTTTTTTTTAAATAATCTGCTAGGAAAATAATCTGCATACCTGACTGGCAAGAAATCAAGTTTTGGAAAAATCGAAGTTTCACAAAAAGTTAACAAATCCAAATACAAGATCATGTATGATTTATGCAAGCTATTTTCAAAATTACATTTCACAACATACCAGATAATACACATCTTCTCTGTATGTTCTATATATTAATTAATCATGACATCAAAACATAAGAAAAATATAAATTAAGTGAATAACGAACACTCAGGACTATCTAAAAGTAACCACTACATCAACACAATAAATGAGTTTGTGCAATCTCATCATGTACAAAACTATCCTAAACAACACAGTTGCAAAAATTCTAAGTTGAACAGAGTAGTATAAAGGATAATAATTACATACTACACATTATCAACACAATAATATATAAATAGCATAAAAATGTATTAATACATCATCAAAATACAGACATATAAATAACAATTAAAAAATTATGGCAATCAAATGATGCATAGAAATAATCATTACAACAAAATTATATGTTATTTCAAAACAACAACATGTCGTGTACTAATATAGAATACACAAATATTTACTATCTTCACATAAAAAAAAATAAATTATTTTCCACAGGTACTCAAGTGATTTTTTGTTACATTATAAACAAGAGGACCATACAAGGTCTTTGTCTAAGACTAAGAGAGTGAAATAAAGTGAAGTGAGTATACAAGTCTAGCATTTTAGACTTGTCTCCCATTGAAGTGGGATAAGGTAATTGTTGAATTTTTCAGGTTACTGATCTCATTAGACAGAATGTCTACATTGGATTTCTTCATCCAGCAAGGGTTAACCCTTGGTAAGTCTGGTGATATATTGGAAGAATATTCATCTGCTCTATTCGCCATTGCATTAAGGTCAGAAGTATTGAAAACAGAAGCTGAACAAAAGAAAGCAGAAGCTGAGAATTTAAGATTGCAGATGCAATCAGATGAAAGAAAATTCCAGATGGAAATGAGAAAACAAGAAAAAGAGGCGGAGGCTGAAGAGAAACGGTTAGAAAGAGAATTTGAAGAGAGAAAACAGCGAAGTAAAGTCGAGCGGAAAAAGATAGAAGCTGAAATTAAAAAATTGGACAGAGAAGCTGACGAGATAAAACAGAAACTGGAAGCTAAGGAGAGAAAACAGAAGACTGGAAATGAGCTTCTGGATAAAAATAATGCTCTTACTGAGAAGCTTCAACATGAGAATAAAGCTCTTACTGATATATTAACAGAAATGAATTGTGAAAATCATATGCTGAAGTGTAAAGTGACGGCACTAATGGAAGATAATAAGAAACTTGATGAATTCTCCGTTAAACAATCTCAACTGGAAAAGGAGAAAAATGAGTTAGAAGTTGAATTGAGCTTAATGAAGAACAATCTTCTTTGCAAAGAACAGGCTCTTATTGGTGAGCTAGAGCAAGTCAAAATAGACTATGAGAATGTAAAAGCTCAGGCCGCACAAGACAATGAGTCTTATAAAAGAAAAATTCTGGAACTAAGTAATGAGGTGGATCTTCTGCGAAGTACTGCTATAAAGAAGAGTATGGAATCTCTGGAGGAGATGAAGATGTTTAAGAATAGGAAGGATACTGAGATTCAATTACTGCAACTGGAGTTAACACAGTTGACAGCAAACAAAGAAAAAGATAAGAAAATTGATGAACTTAGGTCTACTCATCATAGTGCTATGGAAGCACTCAGACTTGAACTTGTTCAAGAGAAAGCTAAGGTTTTAGAAACTACATCTCAAAAGGAAAAGTTGAGTAACGATCTTAGAGATAGAATAGTTAAAGAGAAGACTCTAACTTCACAGTTAGATGACTTAAGGTTAGAGTGCAACAGACTTCATGTTAAAGTCAACGAAAGTGTTCATGAAGTTGTTTCTAGAGAGAAAGCTGTTGCAGAGGTGGGAATTGCAAAACTTCGCAACAGAATTGATGTTTTATTAGATATTGTTTTGGAGAATAGAATGTTATCTACTACCAAGGTGAATAGATTTAGACATAAAGCTAATGATCAATATTCTACAAATGCAAAGAGCCAGCCACATGCACTTGGTGCTCATGGTAATACTAAGCAATATGGGAACAACAATTTTCGTGGCAAATATAGTTTCCCACGGAATTACGATACTGCCTCTAATGGGAGTTGGCGTCAGGCCAACAAAGGTAAATCAAGTTTCGATCACGGTGAGGACTTTCATAAGTGTCATGTTAAGATTCCTCAGGGAAACCGTGCATCGAATTCCCAGATTCCTGATAAGTGCGTAAAAGAAAACAAAACTGTTAGTACCCATCGTACTCAGCTCAGGCAGTATGATGTTAAGCACATTGCCATAGGCAAAAATAACAACAATTTGGCTAGGAAAGATAATCGTGATTATGAACAACACCAAAGGCGTTCATCACGTGGTAATTTCCCTTCAAATAATTGGAGACAATTTAAAGGTCCTCAGAATTTTGGTTCTAATATTCATGAGAACTTTAATAAAGGTTACCAACCTAATAAAAGTTTTTCTTGCAAACAACAAAATCCATGTATGTCTTACTTCCCTCAAGAGAGAACAGACTTCTCATTTCATAGAAAGGTCCATACACTATAGTCTCCAAAATTTCCGATGTCGACTATATCGTCGATGTGGATGGAAAGCATAAAACCTTCCATATAAATATGCTAACAGAGTTTATTGAACGTCCAGACTATTTGCAGCCTATTTTCCAGGCGACGGACGACTCTCCAGTCCAACATGGTCACATCTCATCCCTGTCCGTTATACAGGATGAGGAAACTATTTTTTCTGACGTTAACTTACCTCTTCCTGCGATTCCACTGAATTCAACGGAATCGTGGAGGGACGTTACAATCTCTTCGAACTTGTCTTTTGAGGAGCAACGTCAAGTATCCTCTACGCTACAATCATATCAGGATGTCCTTACCGACATTCCTGGACACACAGATGTCATAGAACATGACATCATACTTACTGATCGTAATCCGATCAGAGTAAGACCATACCCAATACCTATTCATTTTCAAGCACAAGTCGAGAAAGAATTGGATGAAATGATTCAACTGCAAATAATTGAACCATTCACTTCAGCTTATTCTTCGTCGATAGTTATTGTTCGAAAGAAAGACAATAACATACGTCTTTGCGTTGACTATCGCAAATTAAATCAAGTTACGAAGTTCGATGCTGAACCTATGCCATTATTAGATGATCTACTTATTAGACTTTCTAAAGCTAAATTCTTTACTAAACTAGACTTGTCGAAAGGTTATTGGCAAGTCCCACTGACGGAACACGCCAAACCTCTCACTGCTTTTTCGACACCTAGGGGTCTGTTTCAATGGAATTTTATGCCTTTCGGGCTTATGAACGCCCCAGCGACTTTCGTGCGCATGATGCGACGAATTCTATCAGATCGTGCAGATGTCATCGCATATTTAGACGACATCTGTCTTTTCAGCGATACTTGGGAAGAACACTATTTGGGTCTAAAGGAATTGCTATCTACTCTACGTGAGCATAGTTTGACTGCAAAACCCTCTAAAGCTTTTGTTGGGTTTAGTGAAATTTCCTTCCTAGGTCATCGAGTTGGTCATGGTCTGTTGAAGACAGAGGACCAAAACATTTCGAAGATATTAAATATCTCGGTTCCGAAGACAAAAAAGCAAGTGCGTAGTCTCTTGGGATTGATACAATTCTATGGAAGATTCATTGAGAATCTGTCCTCCATTATGGCACCACTTTCATCGTTATTGAAAAAAGGTTCTCCTAATATGGTGCGTTGGTCCCAGGAATGCCAATCTTCATTGGATCAGGTTAAGAATTTGTTCTCATCTCATCCTATCTTAAGACTACCAACGATTGATAAGACTTTTGTTCTTCGTAGTGATGCCTCTTCCACTGGGATTGGAGCGGCACTAATGCAGGAATATTCAGGAACTCTGCATCCTGTAATGTATATTTCTAGGAAGCTAAATGCGGCAGAAAGGAATTACTCGGTTTTAGACCGTGAATTGTTGGCTATGGTTTGGTCCATTCTTAAGCTACAAAGGTTCCTTCTGGGCGCGCATTTCTTTATGGAAACCGACCAAAAAGCTCTTACGGCTATGCAAAGTAAGGATTTGAAGAGCTCGAGATCTACTCGTTATGCTATTGCTCTTCAGCCTTTCCATTTCACGGTGCGAGCTATCCGTGGTTCGGATAATGTGATGGCGGACATATTGTCCAGATGCCCACATGATTCCAGTTAAATCTTGTGTCCTAGTTTTTCCTGATACACTTTCGGACTTAGGTCTGTCCTTAATATCCTAATATGTTGTAATACAAATGTATTTGGATGATGTTTAGATAATTTAACAAATTTCATTTTGTCCATCCATCAGTGATATGTTGCTAATATAGCATTGTAATTCATGACATTTGTATATTGCTATAATTATAGTATTTAGTAATGATTGATATATGATTGGTATTGCCAGCAACTTAGGTTTCTTTAATGGTACCCCCTTAGTTTGTTTGGCTTAAAGGAGATATTTTCTCCTATGTTGGGAGATGATTTGTATCCTCTTCAGACGCTTTGTTTATGCGTCTATTGTACCTGATATTAGGTTCATTTTTTTTCATGAGCACATAAGTGATACTTGTGCAATCTTGCTCATGGACATATTAAAAAAAAAAATTTCATTTTTTTTTACAGGGGGGTGGTAGTAATATGTTGCTGTCATTTTTGACGGAGTCATCTGTCAAGTTATTTGCGTATGTTTTTATCATAAGAATAATTGTGTCTTTATCTGCGATGTCAGGTTGATTAGGGGTTGTCTTCCCTTGTTTATTCATTCATTGTGTTTGACCTTTAGGGTCAAAGGTAGACAGTTCGGGCGTATGCCCATGGGCAGGTTTTTTTAAGCAGGAGTTGAGTTAGACTTCCGGCAAGCCGGGAAGTGTCCTGGTTTCTGAAGGGACGAGAGTCCATTGTGTTTTTCGGGGAGAATCTTCGAAGTGACTGCACTGGCAGTTTTCCCCAGTGAATCTCTGTGCGTTGGAATGACAGCAGAGTTCCTTGTTAAGTTCTGTGGACTCGGTTACAGGTAATACCGACTTTTTCCATTACTATGCTTTCGGTAGCAGAACATGTTAGAAGATTGCCTAGTCTGTGAACTGCAGCTCACCGGTCCTCCATTTCAGAACTTATATTTTGTGCTCGAGGTAGCCATCCAAGACTATTAGTCTTTATATTGTCCAGAAATCCAGTGACGAAGATATATTGTGGGAACCGCAGATTGGCGGAATTTATGTCTACAATAAGCATTACTGCAGGGTTGATGGTAACCTGCTTATCAGAAGTACACAGCCGACGTCAGAACGAGGCCTGTGTTTTCGGCTATTATACTACAGCCTGATAATGTGCAATTGGCGGGGAATGCCAAGTTGCACCTATGTGTCAAAGTGATTAAGGTATCTGACGCGTTTAGTCAGTAAGCCCAGGGCGACGCCACGAACTGTCCTTATTGAAGAACATTGTATTGACCATGCACGAATATTCAAATGTTTACCAGCTTGCTGAATGCCTAATGTATACCTATCGATTTCCGGTCAGCATGACCTTGTTTACACTGACTGTTCCTGTTGATACCATGTGTGTTCTCGTCAATAAATGTTTTGAAACGTGCCTGCAGTGTCCAAGCATCCTTGACTACTGCATGTGAGTGTATGGGTTGCAGGGTCTACATATATACGAGCCTAAACACATTCGCGCCTTCATTCGCACCCACACTCAGTTCATCATCCGCTCGCACTACACACCTAACAACATGTATACTGTCTTGGGCCAGTGATCACCTCACAAGAGAAAAAGTACAGTTACACTTTTCTTCCAAGCAGCAAAGATGGTCCCAAAATTTTCTCCCAGGCCTACTCAAAGGTTCCAACCTGTAGATAAATAGATCAACTGTCAAATACTTCTTTAAATATTTCTTGCAATTTTCCAAACTTTTCATTAAATATTTTTTTCATTAAATATTTTTTCCTTTTGTCAAAAATTTATTACACTTGGCAAATATTTCTTACCGTTGTCAAAATATTTCTTCCACTTGGCAAAAAAAAAATTCCTCCCCTCATCAAAATTTTTCTTCCACTTGTCAAATATTTCTTACCTTTGTCAAAATATTTCTTATCGTTGTCAAAATATTTCTTCCACTTGGCAAAACAATTTATTCCACTTGTCAAAATATTTCTTACCGTTGTCAAAATATTTCTTATAGTTGTCAAAATATTTCTTCCACTTGGCAAAAAAATTTATTCCACTTGTTAAAATATTTCTTCCACTTGTCAAATATTTCTTACCGATGTCAAAATATTTCTTCCACTTGACAAAAAACATTTCTTCCACTTGTCAAAATATTTCTTCCACTTGTCAAATATTTCAACTTTTTCCCGCTTGTCGAATAATTTTTAGTTGTCAAACGTTTCCGACATGTTTCTTCAAACGTTTTGCCAGTTGTCAAATATTTCTTCGACTTTGTTTAGTGCACTTGTCAAATATTTCTTACAGTTGTCAAATATTTATGCAAATAAGGCTTGCAGCTGTCAAAAAATTTCGTCCAGTTGTCAAATATTTTTCCAAACGTTTTGCCAGTTGGCAAATATTTCTTCAACTTTTTTTTCTCCTTTTTAAATATTTCTTCAAACGTTTGATAGTTGTCAAATATTTCTTAAAATATTTCTGCTAGTCGCCAAACATCTCCGCAAAGGCGACCATCTTTCATGCGGTGGATATGACCAAGCCAGCGTAGGCTTTCCTGGCTCAGCCGGGTATACAGACTTTGAAGGCCAGCACGTGAAAACACCTCGACATTTGGTACTTTATCTTTTGACGAAATGCCGAGGAGGTGGCGCAGACACGGTAGATGGAAGGTATTGAGCCTTCTTTCTTGCTTAGCATAGATTGTTCAGGTCTCACTGCCATATAGAAGTAAACTGATGATACAGGCGTTATATATTGCAGCTTTCGTCATCGTTGCGAGTTTGGAGTTTTCCCAAACGCGTGATGTGAGGCAAGCAAAGGTAGCTGCAGCTTTGTTAATGAAACTAGCAATTTCCGTGGTCAGAGAGAGTTTGTCATTGATGATATACACAAGGTATGTGTAATGCACCGCATACAACCCGGCAGGACAGACCCAGTTTTAACTGGGTACCAGAGGAACTCTGGGACGGTTAAGGAGGCCGCCACGATGCATCGGTCCGGCTGACTTAACACCACGTTGACCCGCTTGGGCGCCAATATAAAACCTATCACCACATATCGCCCGTGTGAAAAAAATGAAACCTTAAGTCACAGGGGTTCGAACACACGAAAAAGGAATGTTTCTTTTATAAATTTCTACTATTGATAGATTGTGTTTTGAACTTGTGACGTGAACAGACATAAGCAGCAGGGTTAGTCTTACAAAGGTAAAATGTTAGTCTTGCAAAGGCAAATTCTGTTGCAGATAGGATTTTTTCGTCTACCAATACACAAAACTCTGCCTGTTAGATTTTATTATTACGCTTTTCTAGATAGCTATATTTAGCCCTGACGTCACACTCTATGGTACCGGAATTTTATAAACGAGTCATGGTTTACGCGCGATGTTTTGCGCGGGCTATCGATCCGGTTCCAAAACTAGCGGTAACACAATTAGTCGTTGTAATAAGAACCAAAAAAAAAATACGTCACCTCTTGTGGTATTTCCTGGAGAATACGACTGTGTGTGTGTGTGCGTGCGTGTATGTGTGTGTATGTGTGTATGTGTATGTGTGTGTGTGTGTTTGTTTGTGTGTGTGTGTGTGTGTGTGTGTGTGTGTGTGTGTGTGTGTGTGTGTGTGTGTGTGTGTGGTCACTTACATACCACTAGCTGTGCATTGGCCAGTGTAGACTTATTACTCGTGACATACTAAAAATAATAAAGAAAACTACCCCATGGCCCAGCACCTGTATCAATATGTAATTACATTTACCCAACAACGGAAATTTCCTGTTCTATTTTTACATAAACAGACAGGTACATAACGATAACGTAACCACTACACCTCTTCCCATCTAAAATAGCTCTCTTCTATTATGTGTCCTGATTATATAATGTTTTTCTTAGATAAAGTATACGATCAATAGTTTTCCACGCGAAGTTTCGCGACGCCCATCGATCCGAGTTTTCTTACTAGTGAGGGTAAAACACGAATCGTTTGTCAGAACTCCCAAGGTAGGAATTTATACGAGAAGAGAACCCCTGGGTGGTTTCGGGGAGCACAATACTCCTAGTACTAAGGGGCTGAAAAAAACATCACTTCACAATAGACAAACACACGTTTTTGGCGGTTCTCACTAAAAAAACAATCGCGGGGCAGGACAACTGTACTAAGGAGCTCAATAAACATCACAATAAGCTAGACTTTTAGCTGTACTCATCCAACAACGGAAATTCCATGTCCTATTTTTACACAAAAAGACAGCCACACGCCAACAATGTTAACACGTCGCCTCTTTCCAGCTAAAAACAGCTCTCTTCCATTATATCCCCTTTGTTACTGTTGTTTGAAAATAAATTTCAAAAAATTGCACACGCCTCCCTCTTTCCATCTAACCGTCTTCCAATATGTGACCCTGCTCATGTGATGTTTTTTAACTGCTGTTTGAAAATAAAATATACATATATACTTCTATTTATATAACCTTGATCTTTTGTTATCTATATTGTATAACTGTTGTCTACATGTCTTTGTATATTGTATAAACAAACACACCAACACACTGCTGACTTATATAAACCCTTTGGTTTTTCTCTCACCCCTCATCACCACGCCTGCCAAAATCAATACCCCTGCGCAAAATTATTTTTTTTTTCACAGCAGCAACGCGTCAACTATCGATTAGTTTTTCGACTAATCAGACCCTGACTAGCGCGCATCAAGTCTGGACACGTTTCAAAAACCAGATTAAACTAGTTTTCCTTCATATAAATAAACACTAGGGAGACCAACGCCCAGACACTCACGTTTACAAATCACTGAAGATGACTACCCCTGCCTCTGTTCCTACAAACTGGGTGTACCTGCGTAGAAGTGATGAAATGCTTAAACCGTTGGCTAGTAGGCTGAAGGTCGCGTCTGTAAGTTTTTACCGAGGCCAACCTTTACTACACGTACGAAAATACTTTGGTGAATCATATATAAAGTTTCCTACCAAAGCCGACCTTACGTTGACTCGCCCTGAATTTGAACATTTGTTGGCTTTACAGGGCGATATCCTCGCCGAATTTGACCGCCTACAGTCACCAAACACAGATATCTGTCCTACTACTTGTACCAGTTACACGTTTGACGACAACATCAACTCCAGTTGTTATCAACCAATATCCCAAGAACCGAGTTGGTTTCCTAACACCAACCCTTGTACGTCAGCTCCCACTACAGACAACAACCTGGCCGATGTCTCTAATCTATCATTGAAGTTACCAAACACGGATATCTGTCCTACTACTTGCCCCAGTAACACGTTTGACTACTACATCAACTCCTAACATCAACCCTTGTCCCCCTACAGCAGCCACCGACAACCACTTGGCCGATGTCTCTAATCTACCACCGAAGAAACAGAGACCTACAAAGCGGCTGAGACTAGCGCTTTAGCTTGACATTTCGTCTTCTTTTAAAAGAATTAAACACATTTATTAACAAAATCTTGGTCTTTGTTATCTATGATATCTAAATATGGTATGTATAAATATCGTATGTATACGTATTAATATCTGTTGTAAAATATTGTATAAAAAGACAACACAACACAATGCCAAATCATACACAATACAACAGCTCACAAAAACCCAAACCCACCAGTTACACAACACCACACAACAATTAAAATACCTACACATAAAATTACCAGACAAGACCAAAACCAATACCGCCTACACAACACCGCTTTTACATTTTCTTACTCCAGCGCTACACCTCAACACACTTATGAGCCATCACCCCTCACCAGTCAAAATCAATAACCCCCATACTCTCACTTAGAAAAACCCTTAGTAACATACTTACCAGCCATTATCGATTTTTAAATCTTTTCTGCCATTATCGATTTTTTTTATTTTATATATATATTGTATGTATATATGTATAAAAGTGTAGGTATAGTCAAGTCTCTAACACTGCCCTCCCACCTCTAGGCGCTGGCCCTAGTATAGTGACATGTCTCTTTCATTCCCACGTCTCGAAATCTAACACTTCACTCTCACCTCTCGCTGCTAGACCTAGTATAGTCACGTCTCTAACACTTCACTCCCACCTCTCGCTGCTGGTCCTAGTATAGTCTCTAACACTTCACTCCCACCTCTCGCTGCTGGTCCTAGTAAAGGCAAGTCTCTAACACTGCACTCCCACCTCTTCATGCTAGACCTAGTATATGCAAGTTTCTAACACTTTACTCTCACCTCTAGATGCTGTCCCTCGTATAGTCAGGTCTCTAACACTTCACTCCCACCTCTTGATGCTAGACCTAGTATAGGCAAGTCTCTAACACTTCACTCCCACCTCTAGATGCTAGACCTATTATAGGCATATCTCTAACACTTCACTCCCACCACTCGATGCTGGACCTGGTATAGCGACGTCTCTAACATTTCACTCCCACCTCACAATGCTTGTTCTAGTATAGCCAAGTCTCTAACACTTCACTCCCACCTCTTTATGCTAGACCTGTTATAGTCCCAAACACGTCACTCCCACCTCTCGGTGCTGGCCCTAGTAAAGTCTCTAACACTTCACTCCCACCTCTAGATGCTGTCCCTGGTATAGGCAAGTCTCTAATACTTCACTCTCGAGTCATACACACAACCACCAGCTACACCCCACCATACGTCGTCATCCCCGCCAGCACAAATTATACGACAAACGGACACCGGGCCTTTTTAAATTAGAATACGAGCGCAGTGGGATGATTTCCCTCTGCAGCAAAACGTACCACTGTTTTTTTAATTACGACAAAACCACCACAAAAGGCCTCAACAAACACCACAATAAAATAGACAAAAACACGTTCTTAAAGGTTCTCAACACCCAACAAGCACAGGGCGGGAAAAATGTCGGGTTCAGAACACGCAACTCCGCCATCTATACATATGAACAACACAGAAATGCCCTGTCTTATTTCTACATCAAGAGACAAGTGCATGCTGACAATGTCACCACATCCCCCCTCAACATCTAAACTCTCTGTACACCAAACAAAAACCATACCACACAGATACCTAGGCAGGTGTATGCACACGCACATACAATACAACACAAACCCAATACAATACAACACATAAACTCCCTACCCAAAAAACATCTCTCTTCCACTATGTACACAACACCAACAAAAACCATACCACACACGTGCACGCCCTTCTCTGTCCTATTTTTACGACGACAATGTGACGACACCCCTCAACCTCTATAATTGGTCTGGTCTGCAGCCTAGAACATAACTGTGATATTACATATTATGTCTTCCAATAAAACGTCCCTACCTCCTGCCAATCTGTGATCATATAATTTTATTTGAAAATACTGTACACACCTCTTGCCAATATGTGTCCCTACTCTTATAATTTTGTGACCATATATAAATTGTACACACCAATATATGCTCCTATGTGTTACTGCTGATTGCTAATATTGTACAATACCAATATATGATATTGTTATTTGAAAAATAAAATATATTTATTAACTAAACTCTTTGTTACCTATGTATATATGTCTATGTATATATATATAGTCTAAATGTTTGTAACATATATGTCTAACTGTTGTAATATATATCTAAATATATGTATATGTAAATATTGTCTACCTTATGTAACATATGTATAAATATTTTGTATAAACAACAACCTACACAACAACAATTAAACTCATATAGGACGCAAGCTGATCGTCAGAGGAAGTCACCCCTGCTAATATGTATTGCTATATAAAAAGATCTCTCCTCCTCCACGCTCTTCCACCACATTTCCTTATATAAAAAGTCCGCCCCTCCACCTGAATCGATCGAAATATTTTACTATATAAAAAGTCCGCCACTCCACCTGAATAATACCTGTTTTGTGCCTTCTATACTACTTATACTACTGCTGAATTCCCAACCAAAGTGTACACAACAAGTAGAACTGAAACTTCTGACCCTTTTAGTGGAATTTAAATATTTAGTCTGGATATGTAGGAACTGCGCGGTGTATGAAGGGAAACAGTACAACGCCCACTTATTCTCACAATTATACCTACAAAACCCCAATATATCAGAGTTGAATTTCAACCCAGAACTGACTGTACATATGTTAAATAATTATAGCCATGTTTTGCTTTAGGGGTGCAAGTTCCAATGTGTGTGTGAACGAGT